>CM075821.1:27726553-28201151 GCA_037975025.1 Excoecaria agallocha | reverse complement strand
TAAGATTATTGATTAATTAGGAATTTGATGTAAAGGTATTTAAAGTATATCGAAATTGATTGGTGATGAAAAACAATTTTACCATTTTCGGCTAAGTTTCGCATCGAAAAGGACTGTTTCGTGAAGGGTGTGACATTTAGTGGTATCAGAGTAAAGGTTTAAGCGATTCTAAGATTGGAGTGGGATAAGGTTAAGCGATAGGTTTGTCTGTATATACATGCCAATTATTAGTGGATAGGTGTTAAGTAGTCCGATGTGTACGTGCTCCCCTATTTGTTTTAAAGTGAAAAGTTGACATTTGACTGAGACTGTCAGGTGTGAAAGGATTGATTATGTGTAGTAAAGATGGCAGTGAGTGAGATTGAAGTATTGCTGCTTGAGATCTCATGGAAGTCAAAGCAAGGAAAGGAAGAGATGACTGAAATTGAGTATAACTATGAGAGTTTAAGTGTTTATATGGATGAGAAACAGTCTAAAGAAGGACAAAACAAAGAATGTGTCACAAAGTTAAAGAGGGAATATATATTAAGTACAGATAAATTGTGCAAGACAAAGTGATACCTTGATTGGATTGTCATGATTTAAGAATGTTAATAAGCAAATTATTAAGATTATAAGTGAGGTCGTTTAAGATGCTCTGTATACCTGTCAGATATTCCTTTACAGGTGTGGGGATTTGATTGTACATTTCATAGTATTGGGATGGGTTATGACATCTGCATCATATGAGAATACGTGATAGTATTCTACCTGCATACATGAAATCATACATTCACTGTATAGCATTTTACATTGTTTGACAGCATCTGATCTGTATCATATCATATGTATAGGCCCCACTTGATAGGATGGAACTGACATGGGGATATGATGAGCATAGGAACGATCTGAGAACAAGACAAGGAATAGTGTGCTTAAGATTATTTTCTGTGTTTGATGTGGCCATTATGAGTTATTGGTCATGTCACTTAGACTTGTTAACGCATTAACTCTTTGATGAATCGATGGAAAGAACTTTTCACCTTTACTTAGATCTATGTTAGAGGATTTAAGTAGTAATCATCCGATATGTTTTGAGATATTGAAAGAGTATGATGAATATTTGGGATTTGCCCTATGAGTATTTAAAGGTAAGCAACTATCAGTTCAGTTTGGTAAATATGAATTCATGTTAAATGGGAAGTTCCTGGATTTATCCAGGTATTACAGAAATGGTAATGAAATGGCGAAAATCCTCTGCATAAGAATTTGTATTTGGGTAATGTGAAGGTACTTAATATGTATGGCTGAAGAATGAGTATGAATGATTAAGGATAATATTTTCAATTTTTCAAGCCATGAATGCCAGATTAAGTTTGGCTTTATATGGACATTGTTAGTTGAAGTATAAGTAACGCCAATATTGTACATTAGGTAAGAACAATGGTTCAGAAAGAGAATGTTGTGTGGTAGTTATTACGAATAAGTTAAAAGATTAGTTCTCCAACTGCCAAGATAGTAATATTTTGTATCCGACCGGAAAGTGGGGCAATGTGATTAGAGATTCTATTATCAGATTGTCTGAGCGTAAAAAGGAAAGATGTTGTATGGGAGACTAGTAATAATCTCCATATTAACATGATGATTCACCTTTGAACTGATAATCGGTCGGAGTAGAGAACTCAAACATTGAAACAATAGTTATAGTAAAGTGTATATGAATGTGATAATGGTGGTGAAAAGTGTTTATTTAAAGAAGAAACTGATAAAATATTTTGATACCGAGATTGATTAGCTTTAAACATGAGTTCCATAAGCGAAGATGCTTCGGAACCATTGAATGTGAATGAAGGTTAGATAAAATAACAATATTGTATCCTCTACTTTTTGAGATAAGTAAATTTCGAGGGCGAAATTTCTTTTAGTAGAGGAGAAATGTAATTACCTCAACACTGGGTCAGCCGGTGAACAGTACTTTCCGATAGAGAGCGGTGATGCTGCCAAGGGCTATTTACCTCTCAGACATGGCGAAGAGCACCATATTGGCCTTTTAGATTTATAGATACCTTTATAGGGTCTTATTTGCTTCATACCTAGGATGCACATGGAGTCCAGGTAACATTACCTCTGCAGATGTCACCAACTTTTGAGGTATACAAAAAGGTAGACACATAGATATCACGTATGAGATCATTACGACATTGGTTAAAGTAGGCATTCAGCTAGGACTCAGATTTGTGTTGGAGGCAACGTTACTCCACTATTACTATCATTAAGGGAATGCAAGAGTGACTTTGGCAATCCCATTCCATAGAGCATCTATATTAACTTGCAAGCAGTAGTTACGATGAGTATCATAGAGCCCATAAAAGGGCGAGAGGGGGAGTACAGGCTGCTCACTATACCAGAGACCAGATAGAGGTATAGTCCGGACCCTATAGTTCTAAGTGCACCTACAAAGGACGATGAGCAGGAGGAGCTACCATATGAGGCATTGGTAGAGCCACATGAGGCATAACCACCTCAGTAGAAGGATCAGGCGGAGCAGGTAAATGAGTCACAATGACCCTAAGGGATAGGATGGACTCAGACTATGAGTTTGACATGTAGATTGATCTGCATAAGCTTCTGGATGGATCACCATAGCTGCCAGTACACCTCAAATCTCCCATCAGGCATTACAGTTCATCGGTCACGAGGCTAGGGAGGTTCTCTCCCTATGGACATCCTAGAGCATCCACCTCTTTGGCTCCTCCACCTTATGGGCATCTACTTTGATAACTCCTCTACCATCTATTCTACCATTGCTAACACATGCACCCTTAGCCCCTCCGATTGATGACATCTTCAGGAGACTAGCAACGTTAGGGGTGCTACCATACACTAGGGCCAAATTTTATAGACTATACTCACAGCGGTGCAGTCTTTACAGACACTGCTAGTAGCAAAACAACCTCTACAGCCTGACATGTAGAGTATTAGAGCCGATCTAGTGACTGTAGGATAGAGATTTGAGGTGACCCCTACAAGTAATTGATAACTCTATCACTCAACTTAAAAATTAAATTACCCGCATTAAGACTGAGATCCCTAGGGTCAGGTGGGCTATAATAAAGATTAATGAGGAGCCTAAAGAGGTATATTAGATACTTGAGGGGTTATCTAATGAGATACCTTAAGCGCCATTCTAGAGCGGTTACTAAGGTTGGTCAGGGTTCAGAGAGACTAGTAAAGGTGATAACACATATTTTATAGCCTTTAATAGCAACACTGCTCAGATTTCTCTTTAGATTTAGGAAAAATGATGATTAGATCCCTCCAGCACCACAGGTAGGGCTACTAGCCGG
This sequence comes from Excoecaria agallocha, assembly GCA_037975025.1. NCBI lineage: Eukaryota > Viridiplantae > Streptophyta > Magnoliopsida > Malpighiales > Euphorbiaceae > Excoecaria > Excoecaria agallocha. The sequence continues at coordinate 28,197,825 of CM075821.1, read as the reverse complement.
ACCTTTTAGGCCATCAGCAATCAAACCCCTATCTAGGCTAGCTTACCACAGAGGACCAGGACCCTCATAGTGACTTATCCATTATTTTTGTATTCAAGGAGTTTTTGTTTTGTTCAAAAAATTTTGATGTATATAAAGTTAAAACATGTATTTATTCAGCTTGTGTATTTATTTTACATTTATAATTACTTTCATTTACATTTGGCACTCATAATTAAATAGTAAAATAAAAGGGATAAAACTAACTTTAAAATATACAAGTGAAATGGCAAAATATAACAACAAGTAACAATGAGAGATAAAAGAGAAATAAAAATAAAGCAAAAGAAAAACCTAAAAGGCTAGATTCAATAAACAAAGCACTAACATTTAATACATTTCACATCAAGTATTTAAAACACCACTAGGGGGCATATATATACTCTTTCAATGACAAAGAATAAGGACACCCATCTTTATCACAAGAAGTTGCCTGAATAGGCCCAAATAAAAGAGATGCATAGCAATAAGCTATTGGACATGAGGCAAAAGTCTAATGACAATGTAAATTTTGAAAGAGTACAAAACAAGATCAAGCGCAGATTAATAGCTCTAATGATGGTTTTCCTTACATTGGTGCCAATTTGAAGAGTGGTGACATAGTCATTGGGAAGTGTGCCAAGAAAGCTCCCAAGCATCTCAATAACTCTTCACAGGCACTACATAGCCTCAGTAACTCTTCATAAATGCATATTTGTAAGAATGCCTCTTGGTTAAAATGCAGTAACTGCATTGAATTAACACGTAATAAAGTAGGTATTTTTGAAACCCACGAGTATCGAACCCTGGGGATAAGAAATTGTGCAAGAAAAAATTGATTGATTGGTAATATGTACTTAAAGAATTGCACAATTGTTGTTGGTTGTGTTGTGTTTAGTGATAAAAACCATTAATATGAAAGATAAATAAAATGCAAGGCATGAGTTAGTAAGGCAATTAAAAGCAGAAAATATAAAATGGGTAAATTAACAATTACTAAGAACATTGTTCAGGAATCTAATCCTCCCCGTTCTCATGCAAGGTTCATTTTAACATAATATTCATACATTTCAGATGTGGACAACCTATCTAAACCCCTAATATCCCATTCTAGAGCCTACTACTCTAACAACCCGATATCCTATTCTAGAGCTTATTCGATAGCCAGCATAAGCATGGATCTCAAGACCTAGGTATGACCCAGTTTCCCATTCCAAAGCTTACTTTTAATACCTATCCATTTTCCTCTCTTTTTCTAATTTTACAACATATAAACCCTAGATTTAATAGCTTTCATTCCAAAAAGGCCATTAAAAATACAACAAATATGAAGAAAAATGGAGCATGTATGATATAAACACTAAATAAGCATTCATCCATCAACTTGAATAAGATTAATAACATAAATACTTGTAAAACATCTATGCCAAGATAAACATAAAAGAAAAGAAACATCTAAAACATATATTAAGAAAATAAGTTCATATTCCTTACATGGGTTAGGGGACTCAAAGATCCCCAAACAACAAAATGACTACTCATAATGTAAATAACAAGAGAAAGAGGAAGAGAAATTATAATACCCATTTGGAAAGTAGGGATCTAAAATGCAGCAACTTCTTCTCTTCATCTCCAAGCTTGGTTTTGATTAAAACTGTAACTTTAAACAATAAGCTAAATTAAAGCTATGAATTTTTTTTATTTTTGATGTAAAACTATATTGAAAGGGTAATTTTTACAAGTAAATCTATAGAAACTAAGTATAAAAACCCTAAAGTATGAAAAACTATGAGCTAAAACTACAAAGAAAAAACCTAGAATTCAAAAACCTAAAAAGACCTCTTTTACAGCCAGACAGGATGTAGCTTTTATAATGGTCTAGGGTAGGACACAATAGAGATGATTGGTCTCAACCGAGTCCAATCAGTTAAAAGAGTATTGTAGCTTCAGGACATGGCTGAGACACTTTGGTCTCAGCCGAGCGCACCCTTCTGGACTGAATCAACCTCAAAGTCTGCATTGGACACGATAGAGACAAATGGTCTCAATCGAGTCCCTTGGTGAAATGGTACATTTTAAGGATCTGTAGGGCACATGGCTAAGATAAATGGTCTCAGCTGAGTGCTAGCCATTGTTTTTGCACAAAATTCAAGAATACACCATTAAACACTCAAAAACTTCATAAATATCAAAATAATCTTATTTGGCATAAAAAGAGAATTTTAACACTTAAAGTAGGAAAAACACACAAAATGAAACACAAACATAGATAAAAAAATATATTGAAAATAAATACTAAATTGGAGTTATCAGCTTCAGGTATCTCAGTGACTCCTTATAGATGCATATTCTCCAAAAGCCTCCCCAATTGAATATCTCTTCAAGAAGGGATAATACACCCACCAAAAATACCAGCCAATATAAAAGTCAGTCCATAAAAGGTGATAATGAAACAATTACTTAAAAACTTATTCCAATTTACAGGTAAAACAACCTGATGCCAATCACTCTTCATCAAGTCATCTCGATTCTACATGCCCTAGGCGCTAATCAGATACATTCAAATTACACTGATGCTGCATGCCCTATGTGCTAATCAGTCTTCATTAAGTCATCTCGATTCTATATACACCAGGCACTAATCTAACACATTCAAATAACCTTATTCTGCATGCCTCGGGCACTAATCAAAGTTAATCAACTCATCCTGATTCTGCATACCCTAGGCGCTAATCAGACAGTCAATCTAGGATTAACACATCGACAAACTGATGTTAATTATTCAAACTAGGGTTAACACATTGACAAGTTGATGTTAACTACCTAAACAAGGGTTAATGCATCGATAAGTTGAAATTAATGGTCAGAAAGCAACAAGTGTACCGAATTGACAAGTAATAAAGAGGGATATTTTTGAGACCACAAGTATTGAACCCAAGGGAAATAAGTTGGTGCAATAAATTTGATTGAGTGGTAGAATGTGTTTAAAGAATTTTCCAATTGTTAATGGTTGTGTGTTAAGTAATAAAGCAATTAACAGAAAATATGAATAAATTGCAAAGCGTAAATTAATAAAAAAATTAAAAATATAAAATATACGATGCGTGGATTAACAATTACTAAAGGGGTTATTCAAGAATCTAATCCTCCCCATTCCCATGCAAGGTTTATTTTAACATAAAATTCATACATTTCAAATGTGGACAACCTATTTAAACCCCTAGTATCCCATTCTGGAGCCTACTATTCTAACTAGCCAGTATCCCATTCTGGAGCCTACTATTCTAACTAGCCAGTATCCCATTCTGGAGCCTACTCAATAGCAAGCATAAGCATGGATCCCAAGACCTAGGTATGACCTAATATCCCATTTCGGAGCCTATTAGTTCAAAACTTATTCATTTTCCTCTCTTCTTCTAAAGTTACAACACATAAACCCTAGATCTAACAGCTCCCATTCCAAAAATGCCATTAAAACTATAACAAATATGAAGTAAAATAAAGCATGCATGATATAAACCCTAAACAAACATTCATCCATTAACTTAAATAAGATTGATAAGATAAACACTTATAAAGCATACATAACAAGGTAGGTTCAATGGGAAAGAAACATCTGAAATATATAGAGAGAAAATAAGCTCATATTCCTTACATGGGTTAGGGGATTCAAAGATCCCTAAACAACAAAATTACTACTCACTGCTTGTGAAGTAAATAGCAAAGAAAAGAGGAAAAGAAATTATACAACCTATTTCAAAGTCTAGATCTGAAGCACAACAACTCCTCCTCTTCTTGTCCAAGCCTTCTATTGATTCAAAACTAGAACTTTAAACTGTAAAACTAACTACAACTATGAGTTTTTGTATATTAAATGTAAAACTATAATGAAAGAGTAATTTTTACAAGTATATCTATGTAAACTAAGTATAAAAACCCTGATGTATGAAAAACTACGAGCTAAGCTATAGAGAAAACTCTTAGAAATATAAAAACTTAAAAATCCCCATTTTAAAACCAGATAAGAAGCAGCTTTTATAGTGGTTTAGGACAACACTTAGCCAAGAAAAAATGGTCTCAGCTGAGTGCACCCTTCTGGACTAAATCATCTTTAAACTTTGCAATGGACACGGCAAAGACAAATGGTCTCAGTCGAGTCCCATGGTGATATGGTGTATTTTACTTATTTGCAAGGCACACGGTTGAGACAAATGGTCCCAACTGAGTGCTAGATTCTGCACAAAATTCAAAAATACACCATTAAACACTTAAAAACCTCATAAATATCAAAATAATCCTATTTGGCATAAAAAGAGAAATTTAACACTTAAAATAAGAAAAACATGCAAAACGAGATACAAACACAGACAAAAATATACTAAAATAAATACTAATTTAGAGTTATCATATACCCCACACTTGGCTTTTGCTCGCCCTCGAGCAATTGGACAACCAAATTCCTGCAAATCCAAACATGAAAAAAGAAATTACAAGTTCAAGGAAAGCTAAATAACACTACAATAAAAGTAACTAATTGTCACCCTAAACCTAAAAGAATTCAACTTAAATCATACTAGCTAGTCTCCTGGTGTGTATGTGTTAGGCCTAATGGTAATTTCTGAATTGAAATTTCAGTGCAATCTGAAAATCGATAAAAGGATTCGTATGCAAATATTGCACACGCGGTTTTGCTCTGAAATTCAAGAGATGCCATAGGCCTCTTCTTTAACACCGGAACCCGAATGTCATCTTTGTAAATAATTTTAAACAAAATAAGATCATTAAGTCTTAACAGGTTGCAAAATTGCTGGGGTATGGCTAACTAAAAATTTGTAGGATATTCAAAATAGAACAACCATTCAATAACTCCTCTCAAACTAATAGTGCTCTAAAATTTTTCAGCTCAAATTCTATCATTTTTTCTCAATTCACTAAAGATTTTACATGAAAGACTATCTAGAATGTATAGTGATTTCTTAAAATTTAGCTTACTAAGAGAAGGACTATACAAAAGTGTTCAATAAATAGTGTTAATGTTTGATCACATACAAGCTCTAAATTCCCTTCTCTAATTGCTACAACCTATCCCACACTTATTGCAAGCTATATTCTAAACTTTATTTCATTCTTTTTCTTTTTCTCTTTTTTTTTTAAAAAAGGGGCTTGCTAACAATGCCACTACACATGATTACATTCTGGAAATAATCCTTACATTCAAACATTAATCCCAATCTAAAATTGTCCTTGATGTTCCACCTTTATCTTAGCTTAACTCTCTTTTAGTCCCATAATTTTTCTCTTACTTACTCTAACAATGGCTAATTCAAAAAGGGCAAGAGAAAGACTTAAAAACTAGGACAATTGCATGAGTGTGTCAAAAATTTAAAAGTTTGGTACATAATTAGCATACCTTAATAAGCTCAAATGGGGGTTAAACAAGGGAGATAATTTAATACTGGATAGGTCTAAAGTCTTTTTAGAAGCTTACAAAGCACACTTCCCTAAATCATTTCAAGTTCTATATTTGAATTGCTATAGATGTTTTGAAGGGTGATGAAAAAGGTTCTAGCGCTCTAAAATTCCTATTCGATCACCTTCATAAACTGGTTTTGTTTTTTATTTTTCTAAAAACAGGCCTAAAGTGCACCTTATTTTAGGAGACCAACTAGTATTAATCTAATTGAACCTAATCGAAAAAAGTAAACAATCAACAACTAACTACTCTCAGGTTATAAAACTAGCCTAAACATGCTTTTCTCAAAGTAAGTTTGGATTGTCCACGACGGGAACAACCAAGGGCAAACTAAACAAAATGCAAAAGTATTTAATAACAACCAAAGATAACAACCTAAAAGAAACAAAATAAAACTAATGCAAAAATTTAAAACAAATAACTAAGTTATGAATAATAGATGCCAAAATAACGAAAAATAACCAAAAGCTTAAAAATAAAAAGGATAACTAAAGCAAAACAAAACTTAATTATAAATAAAAAGCTATAAAATGTAAATGAACACAAACTTAAAACATAAACAAAATATCTACATTAAAGAAACTCAAGCAACTAAGTTAACAAACTACTATTAAGATATTCAAACAAACTAAATCAACAACTAAACTAAAATGATAAACAAAAGTATTAAAGCAAAATAAAACTACTGTGGTGCTAATGTTAACAATCCAAACATCTAATATTCTAAAATGAAAAGGAGTTCCAAAAACATCTCAAAATGATACCCTTATCCCACACTTAAAATTTTGCTGCCCTTAGTAAAATACATACAAAAAGTCACAAAATAATGGGGTTCAGGAAAATCCCTAAAAATTCTCTCATTCTTGAGTAGGTAGTGGTGGAGGTGGTGGAGGGAACTGAGCATCAAACCGCGATTGTAAAGTCCCCAAGGCAGTGATGATATCATCCATCCTAGCTGTTATGGTGTCAAGGCAGAAAGTGATGGCAGTGTATTGTTCATTTGAAAGGATGATAGTTCCTGACTCCACTCTCTGAAGCTTAGTAGCTCCCTTCTTCACAGCTTCTCTATACTATAGCCTGGTGAAAACCACGATATATCCTTGCCTTGGAAATCGCTAGTCATCAATAAGGACCAATATGTTCTTTAGCATTTTCCTATCAATGATAATTAGATTGCCAACAATTTTCCCAAGATTGGTGTAGTTAATAAAACGAGCCAAAATGGTCACAAAGCCTTCAAAAGCCAATTTCAAATCTCTCTTCTTGTAATTGCGTAAGTCATCAATTTTGGCTAAGATGGAAAATGCTTTATTTAGGAGAATCCCATGTTCTATTGCATAGAGAATTGTGGCTTTATTTGCATTAATATTACCTAACCCTCTATGATGACTAAAGATTGCCAAGGCTAAAAATCTATACTTGATTCTCAAGGGGTGTTTCTTTAAATGATGTGCCTTGGTTGTGTTGGAATCAAATATGGTGGGCTCTTCCTCGTCATAGATGCCATTCTAGATCTCTTATTTGTTCAAATTCTCAATTTCCCTTGCAGCATGTGGATCAAACCCTAACATTGTACATAAGTCATCGAAGCTCATTTAATGGGAGGAGTTATTGAGCCAAAAGGTCACATTGCCCTCATTAGTAAAGCAATCCTTCCCCATCCGAATTCTGATAGTAGCTAAGAAATCATACACCAAATAAGGATAAACATGTTCCTTTCATTTGATAAATGCTCTCCAGCCCACGCGATTGATTAAGCGATCGATATCATCCTTCATCCATAACTCTTATATCAAGTCTATATCAATAGAAAGAGAGGCTAGGTAGTCCTAACAATTGAACAACACCCATTCTTCCTTGAACTCATAAGGAACCCAACTTAGAGTCTTTGGTTTTAGAGGTTCTTATGGGGCAGATGATGATGAGCCAGCTTTGATTCTAGTTCACTTAAGTGCCACTACGAAAGGAAAACATTTCTCATTAAAATTAACACATGAATCTGAGACGTATAATGCAAAGGGTATAATTAAACCAATAAAACATAAATATATAGTAAAAATGACAAATGGAGAAATACTCTATAAACAATCAAGTATACATCAAGCTACAAACAATGAGCATGCAAGCATAATTTAACTTAGGATGACAACATAGGGAAGAAATTGTATGCCTCCTACAGCAATAAGCAATAAAAATCCTAACTAATCACTAAAATTTACAAGCAAGACATTATGCTGACAAAATAATCATAATCAAAGACCTGAAAAATGTAAAAACTAAGAAGTAACAAGCAATAATAAGCACTAACCTTAATACAAACATGATACTAAAACACAAAAAAAAGACCTAGCATTCATACTCTAATCTAGCACAAAAACATCAAAGGCATCAAGTTTAGACACAATGTGATAGCATTGCACACAAATTACCACCTACACTTAGCATACACACTTGTTTTAAAGAGAAAGATTATGCATTGTAAAGAAAGAAAGTTAGGTATATTACTATTTCTACTTTTTTAATCAAATAATCAAACATATGGCATGCATAAACAAGATTTATACTTTAATGCATGAATTTACTTGAAGCATAACCCATTTAGTGACAAAAATTCATCAAAAGGGCAAGGTATAGAACATGCTTCTAATAAAAAGAAGTATATTAGGACAAAATTGAATCTAAACCTAACTTTACACATGTATTAGACATTTAAACACTCAAAACACATAGCATGCATAAAAAAACTCAAAATGCTCATCAAAAGAAGGATTTTTAAGTCATACATATTCAATAAAAACAACAAAGTTCATTAGAGATGAAATGAAAAAGAAAAGACATTGGATACTTACTTGGTTTTTTTTGAACAAAGAAAGAAGTGCACACAAAGAGTAGAAAATTGGAGAGAATGCCAAATTACACAAGAAATTTGGAGGAGAAATGCAATAGAAAGTGAAGAGTCATGTCCTTTGGGTGTATTTATAAGTGGACCTGATAGAGTGCCCTAAGCACACGACTGAGACCAATTGGTTTCGGCTGAGTCAGACACAACACTTAAAATGCACAGTATTGAAAAATGACTGGACACAACTAAGACCAATCGGTCTTAGTCGAGGCTAATTGGTCTCAGGTAAGCGAACCTTTCTCCACCGAAATAATTTTTGAAGCACACGGCTGAGACAAATGGTCTCGATCGAGTGGTCTAAAATGCACAATTCACTCTCTAAAGCACACGATTGAGACCAATTGGTCTTAACCGAGTGACCCCTACTGGACTGAAAAATTCATTGAGCATATGGCTAAAACCATTTGGTTTTTCCCGAGTGGTACCTTTTGTGTCTAGCCTAAAGAATTGTACATAGTAGAGACCATTAGTCTCAGCCGAGTGCCCTATTTTGGAACTCTCATGCTAAAGAAGACACAACTAAGACCAATTGGTCTCGGCCGAGTCTAACAAAAGTTTTACACTATTTTTGAAAATTTCCCTACCTTTATGTATACACAATGTCAAGAAAATATTAGCAACACAAGAACAATATTCACACCACTTGATTACTAAAACAAAGGCATAAAACAACAATTGAACAAGAATTAAAAGCAACACTTTAAAATAAATAATTATTGAGGTTTAAGGTGAGAGGTGAAGTTCTGGATTTAACAAGTCACCAGCTCGACTTTTGGTTCTTTTATAGCATTTTTTCCAATGTGATGACCACCGATGCCACTTCAAACCTAGAATCAAAGTAAGGCTTGAGAAGATGACCATTGACCTTGAATTCTTGACCATTACCCGGGTGTTTGACAATGACTACTCCATAATGAGGGATATTTACAACTTCGTAAGGTCCATTCCATTTGGATTTGAGTTTTCCTCAAATGAGTCAAAGACGGCTGCCATACACCAGCACTTTCATTCCTGAGATAAATTCCTTGGGCACTAGCTTGTGATCATGCCATTTCTTGGTCTTGTCTTTATAGTCCTTTGCATTGTTGTATGCCCATAGACAGAATTCATCCAACTCATTTACCTGCAAAAGTTATTTTTCTCCAACACTCTTTAGATCAAAATTTAGAAATTTAGTTGCTCAGAAAGCCTTATGCTCCAATTCTACAGGTAAATGACATGACTTCCCATATACAAGCCTAAATGGGGACATTCCAATCAGAGATTTAAAAGTGGTTCTATAGGCCCATAGTGCTTCATCTAACCTTAACGACCAATCCTTTCTAGAGTCATTAATAGTTTTCTCCAATATTGTTTTCAACTCCCTATTAGAGACCTCTACTTGCCTATTAGCCTGAAGGTGATAACGTGTTGTGATCTTGTGCCTCAAACTGAATTTCTTTAGCAATGCCTTAAATTGGTGGTTCACAAAATGTTTTCCACTGTCACTAATAATGGCCCTAAGTACACCAAATCTAGTGAAAATATTTTTATGTAAAAATTCCAGCACTACCTTGGAATCACAATTTTTAATAGCTATGGCCTCTATCCATTTACTCACGTACTTAATAGATACTAAAATGTATTCGAATCCAAATGAAACTTGAAATGGTCCTATAAAGTCTATGCCTCAAACATCAACCAATTCTACTTCAATAATATTGTTAAAATGCATTTCATCCCTTTTTGAAATATTTCATACCCTTTGGCATTTATCACAACCATACAAAAAATATTAATATCCTTAAATATGGCTAGCCAATAAAAACCTAATTGGAGAACCTTTGCGACTATCTGATTGGCACCTTGATGTCCTTTTGCTTTACCCCTATGAAAAGCTTGCATAATCAATCCTTGCTCTTCCTTGGGGATGCATCACCTGAGTGATTGATTCTCATATAGCTTAACAATTGTGGATCATCCCAAATGTAGAATCTTGCATCGACTTTTAGTTTTCTTCCATTATTGCCATGTTAAGTCCTTTGGAATAAATCTACCTGCAAGATAATTTGCTATGTCAGTAAATAAAGGAATATCAACATTACATGCATAAATAGTACAAATTAACTCATCAGGAAAGCAATCATTAATTTCCCCTTTATTGATGTACTCATACTCCAAGTGAGATAAATGGTCTGCAACAAAATTCTCAGCACCCTTTTTGTCCCTTATTTCTAAATCAAACTCTTGCAATAACAACACCCACCAAATCAATCTTAGCTTTGATTCTTTATTCGCGAATAAGTGCCGCAACACTGCATGATCAAACCATGCAATTACTTTAGAGCCATGAATATAAAATCTAAACTTTTTGAATATATAAACTATAGCAAGAAACTCCTTTTCAGTTGTCGTGTAATTGACTTGAGCTTCCGTTAAGGTATGGCTCGCATAGCAAATTGTATAAAAGACCTTTTCTTTTCTCTGTCCCAACACAGCTCCTGCTGCAAAATCACTTACATCACACATCAATTCAAATGAAAGATTCCAATTCAGAGAAATCACTGGACCTAAAATCAACCTATGTTTTAATGTGTTGAATGCTTGCAAACAATCTTTCAGTAATAAATTTGATAAAGGTTTTGTAATCATAGAAAAGTATTTAATGAACCTATGGTAAAACCCTACATGCCTTAAAAAACTCCTAACACCCTTGACATTCATTAGAGGGGGAAGATTTTTTTTATCACTTTTACCTTAACTCTATCTACTTCTATCCCTTTTCTCTAAAATCTTATGCCCTAAGATGACACCCTTATTTACCATAAAATGGTATTTTTCCCAATTCAACACTAAGTTAGTCTTCTCACACCTCCCTAACACTAGATTAAGATGCCTTAAATGGCTCTCAAAATATCTCCTATATATGGTAAAGTCGTCCATAAATACCTCCATAAATTTTTTTATGAAGTCATGGAATATGGCCATCATATACCGCTAAAACGTAGCCGATGCATTGCATAATCCGAAGGGCATTCTCCTATAGGAAAAGGTACCATAAGAGTAGGTAAATGTCATTTTTTTGACTTTAGGGGCTATAGGGATTTGCAAATATCATAAATACCTATCTAGGAAATAAAAAAAAAAAACCTATTGCCTATTAGTCTCTCAAGCATTTGATCAATGAATGGTAAGGGAAAGTGGTATTTCCTAGTTGCACTATTCAGCCTCCTATAGTCAATACATACCCTCCAACCAATAACCGTACGAGGTTGGATGAGTTCATTTTGCTCATTCTTTATCACTATCATTCTCCCTTTCTTAGGAACACATTGAACCGAACTTACCTAACTACTATTAGTGATAGGAAAGATTATACCTGTATCAAGCAATTTCAAAACTTCCTTTTTTACGACCTCTTGCATTGTCGGATTCAATCTCCTTTGGGGTTACATAACTGGTTTGTAATCTTCCTCCATTAAGATGTGATGAGTGCAATAGATTGTATTAATTCCATTTAGATCCGATGTTTCTCATCTGATGGCCCCTTTGTGCTTTCTTAGTACTACTACAAGCAATTCATCTTTAATACCTATCAAAATAGAAGATATGATTACTGGTTTTGCTCCATTTTCTAGAAACACATACTTTAAATGAGATGGAAGGGGTTTAAGTTTAGTTTTGGATTCTCCTTTAGTAACTCTACCCCTTTCTCAGTGCCATCTCCCTTTTTATACTTTTTCTCTAACTCTTCAACATCTTCTTTCTCCCCTTTTGTTAAGTCTTCCTCCTTAATGCCATTCACCAAACAATGTCTCAATGGATCATCAAGCAAGATTTTCTCTTGCATTTCCTTCTTACAGTCCTCTATTACATCCACGAAGCATATTAACTCCCCAAATTCACATGATGGGTGCTTCATCACTTTGTTAACATCAAATACCATTTTTTCATCATTAAACCTAAGAGTTACGGTCTACCTATGAACATCTATAAGAGTTTTGGTTGTATTTAAGAATGGTCTTCCTACAGTCAATGGGACCTTCTTGTCCTTATCTATGTCCATCACCATAAAGTCAATTGGAAAAATGAAGTTGCCCATTTTAACTAGCAAGTCTTTTATGATTCCCTTGGGATGCTTGATTGAGCGATCTGCTAGCTGAAGTGTTATCCTTGTTTCTTTGATGTCTCCTAACTTTAATTTCCTACATATTGAGTATGGAATTAGATTTATACTTGCCCCTAGATCGCATAGTGCATTATCCATAAAATTCCCTCTTAACTCACAAGGTAATGTAAAAATACTCAAATCTTATAATTTTTTAGGGACTTTATTGGTGAGAATAGTGTTGAAAATTATCAGTTACATGCATCTCATACATAAGAGAAATTTAAAATATTTAACCAATAGATATGATGTTGCCATAAATTTACAATGTATATATTAATGAGAATAAGAAAATTCACTTTTAATTTTTGTTGAACAGTTGTTTTTCCTTCTCACCGAGTTGTCGCAAACCACAATGTCCAAAATTGAACACCTCCAATAAGTAATCCACAATAGAGAAGGATTGAATGAACCAACAATGGAGGAATACAAGGGCTAGCCAAAATCTCCTTAATGCTAGCAAGGGTGGTGGTGGCTAGGGTTGAGAGAGTGAGAGAAATTATTTTTCTCTTAATTGTTCACCTTAACCCTAAAACCCTATCACTTGGACTTTTATAGTTAGGTTAAAAATCCAACTTCATAATAGGATTGGGATCTTTAAAATTGCTGGAAAAATATTAAATGGGCTTTTGAAATTATTAATAATTTATTTGGGCTCTATTAAATCCAATTTTAAGTCCTTTCACAAAAGACTATGCACAAAATCCACAAACTAAACCCTTTGTGCATATATTTGAATTTAATCACACAAATGAATTCCAAATCCAAAAAATTTAATATGCAAGCTCCATAACACTTATAAAATATATTTAATTTATTTTGGTCCAAGAATTAGGCCTCTAAGGCCTTCTGTCTGTAGTTGGCGTGAAACCCTTCCTCTGGTGGTTTTCTGCGCCAAAGTCATTTCCTTGGGCCTCTTTAAATTTCTCCAATTGATCTATTAATTATTATATCAGCCCTATAATACTTATAGTCCAATAATAATTAATTATGAAATACATTATTTCAATTAGGTCCATTTTACAGAACATTTCTAAAAAGCTCTGCAAATAATTTTACTTGATCATAATTAATTAAATACTTTAATTAATTATTCTCTTATTCACTTCTCTATTCCCATAATAATATCAAATATCATTATCCTTGTCATTTTACTATTTTATCCTTTCTCTATATGTGTGTGACCTATTGGGTTCATGTGCATATTGGCAGTATAATATATAATTGTGAGTTCTATTCAAAACTCACATGATTTAAACTTCTTTAAATCATTTTATCAATCCCTATTGATATTTATGATACACTATTATACAAGTCATGAGCGGCCTCTAGATAGGCATCATGACTACCTAAATGTCAGGAAAGTCAAGTGGTTTGACTATACCCTTCCATAGAAACGGTTACCGTGTAATTACTCCTTTCACCACTCTTATCTCAATTAGATTCTGAGTATGGATTTTTGTCAACTCATATAAATCTAATTATGTATGTTCTATTAATTTAACTATTGTTCCCAAAATGCCCTTCATTGATCCCTATCCATCTTGGCATATTACTCTGGCCAGAAATTCTCTAAACAAGGTAATTATAGAATCATGTGAGATAACTTCCCTTAATAAATCTGGGATGGTGAATCCTTTGTCAATTACTCAACTATCTTTAAGTAGGTCATGATATACCCAACTTCCTAACTATGTTTACCTCCAGTTGGAAGTAATCAGTTATGGAGTCAAAGTATACCATTTGATACTTAAGATAACCTTGGTGATCTCATGTCTAAGGATACTTGCACAACCGCTATGAAGAGATTCCTTACTGATATAGATTTAATATCCATGTGAGGATTCTTTTTACAGGTCCCCAATGAACTTGTTCTTCTTACAAGCATCCACATGTTAGCTTTGATTATCTTTCATAATCACAGTTATGAAAACCACTGCTTGAACCATTCAAGAAGCATAACATGTGCTAGTCTGTCCGAATTAACAATGTCCTATCTTGTTAATTCTATGACTAGGGATATTTAGATACTAACACATTTGCATGCAGTAGACATCTCATATCATGAATACTTTATGATTGCCTTTGCACTATATTTATAATATCCAGGACTTCATTTATTAATTTAAGATTTACAAAATCATGTATTTAAACATAGCATTAATAAATGAATGATGCCTTTTATTAAGAATATAAATTCATACATATGAAATACATCCCTATTACTTGGGCTCTAGGATATGCTCTCTAACAATCTCCCACTTACACTAAAGCCAATCACTCATATGTCTTAGACCCATGCTATTTATATGGTGATCGTGTTTAATCTAGAAAAGTTCTTTAGTGAGGGGATCCACCACATTATCATCTGTGGGGACCCTTTCTATTTTCACATCATTTCAAGCTGCTGCTTCCCTTATGAGATGGTAGCGTCTGAGGACATGCTTTGATCGCTGATAAGACCGTGGTTCCTTTGCTTGCGCAATGGCTCCATTGTTGTCACAATACAAAGGAATCAGATCAACAATGCTAGGCACCACTCCTAGTTCAGATATGAACTTTTTGATCTAGACTGCTGCTTTCGAAGCAACAATATACTCAGCTTCTATCGTGGAATCAACAATTATTTCTTGTTTAGAACTCTTCCAACTAACTACCCTTCCTCCCATTATGAACACAAAACCAGATTGTGATTCACAATCATCTTTGTTAGATTGGAGCTGGCATATGTATACCCATTTACTTCCAAACTGCCCTCCCCATATATCAAGAATATATCCTTAGTCCTTCTCAAGTATTTAAGGATATTCTTGATAGCTGCCCAGTGTTCCTCTCCAAAATTGGATTGGAATCTGCTTGTGACACTCAAAGCAAAAGCTACATCTGGATGTGTACATAACATAACATACATGATAGAACTAATTATAGATGCATATGGTATTTTATTCATGCTCTCTCTATCATCTAGTGTCTGCGGACACATAGACTTAAAAATGTGTTTTCCATGCACCATAAGCATAAACCCTTTCTTAGAGAGATCCATATTGAATATCTTCAATACTTTGTCTATATATGTACCTTAAGAAAGACCTAGCAACCTATTGGATCTATCTCTATAGATCCTTATTTCCAAAATATAAGATGCTTCTCCAAGGTCTTTCATGAAGAATTACTTGGATAACCATATTTTAATAGATTAGAGAAGAGAAATGTCGTTTCCCATGATCAATATGTCATCCACATATAGAACTATGAAGACAATTGTACTCCTACTGACCCTTTTATATACACAAGGCTCATCTTCATTCTGTGAGAAACCAAACTCTTTAATTGTCTCATTGAATCATATGTTCCAATTCCTAGAGGCTTGCTTCAATCTACAAATGAATCTTTGAAGCTTGCATACTTTTTTGCCATTTCCTAATGTGAACCCTTCTGGTTGTGTCATATACACATCCTCAGTCAGATTTCCATTTAGGAAAGTTGTCTTCACATCCATTTGCCAAATCTCATAATCATAATGAGCTGCAATGGCTAAAAGTATTCTTATAGACTTAAGCCTCGCTATATGAGAAAAGGTTTCATCATAGTCAATACTTTATTTTTTATGATAGCCTTTTGCTACTAAGCGAGCTTTATAGGTAACTATATTACCTTCTATATTAGTCTTCTTTTTGAAGACCCATTTGCACCCTATGGGTTTTATCCTTTCAGGTGGTTGAGTTAAAGTCCATACTTTATTCTCATACATGGAGTCCATTTCAGACTGCATAGCCTTAAGCCATAAATCATGCTCTGAACTATTCAAAACTTCTTGATAGCTTGTAGGCTCATTATCCTCTACTACAATTATGCCTCTATCCGAATCAATGTGAAACCCATATCTCACAGGGATAAAACGCATCCTAGTAGATATTTTAGGATTTTGTATATAATCAGGTTCAACTGTGATCTCATCATTATGAAATTCAGTCTTGGGTTCAATCGATTGATCTACTTCTATTTATAGGTCTTGAACTTCACCAAGTTCAATTTAACTCCCATTGTCCTCTCGTAGGAGAAATTCTCTTTCCAAGAAAACAGCATGCCTTGAAACAAACACCTTTTGTTCTAAGGGATGGTAGAAATAATATCCAAACATTTCTTTTGGATATCCCATAAATAAACATTTGTCAGACTTAACATCTAGTTTGTCTGACACTGTCCTCTTCACATAAGCAGGACAACCCCATACTTTCATATGAGAAAGTGTGGGTTTTTTGTTATTCCATATCTCATATGGAGTAACATCAACCGATTTACTAGGAACTCTATTTAACACATAAACAACACTTTCTAGTACATATCCCCAAAAGGACTTAGGCAAGTCTGCTTGGCTCATCATGGATCGAACCATATCTAATAGTGTTTGATTTCTTCTCTCAGATACACCATTGTTTTGTGGTGTATATGGTGAAGTCCATTGAGATAAAATCCCATCTCTAAGATAATCTTGAAATTCTTGGCTTAAGTATTCTCCACCTCGATCTGATCTAAGCGTTTTAATACTCTTGCCAAGTTACTTCTTTGCTTCATTTCTGAATTCTTTAAAATTTTCAAATGCTTCTGATTTATATTTCATTAGATAGATATATCCAAACCTGGAATAATCATCTATGAAAGTAATGAAGTAGGAGTAACCTCATATGGCATGTGTAGTCATTGGACCACATACATCCGAATGTATTAAGTCCAAAATAATTTTAGCTCGTTCTCCTTTACCAATAAAGGGAGCTTTTGTCATTTTTCCTAATAAACAAGATTCACATGTGTCAAATGATTCATAATCAAATGATTCCAAATCACCTAACTTGTGTAATTTGGTCATGCGTTTCTCATTTAAATGGCCTAAACGACAATGCCATAAATATGAGGTATTTAGATTATCTCATTTCATTCTCTTGGTATCCACATTATGCACTTTTTTAATTAAATCAAGAACAAATATACCATTATCAATTATAGCTTTTGCATAAAAAAAAATATTGTTCTTAAAAATGTAACAACACTTGTCCTTTAAAGAAATGCCATAATCATTCAATAAACAACTGAAAGAAATAATACTTTTGGACAATGCTGGAACATAATAACAGTTATTTAACTCCAGTATTAATCCACTTGGAAGAGGCAAATGGTAAGTCCCTACAATTGTTATAAAGATGTTTTGTCCAGGAGCTGACTGTAAACATATTTCTGCCTTTCCAACTCTTCTACTGCTTTTAAGCCCTTGTAAATCATTACACAAATGAGATCCACATCCGGTATCTAAGACCCAAGATTTTTTTGAAGCAATAGAATAAGTATTTATTTTAATCATATGAATACCTGAAGTAGAAGCATCATCTTGCTTCTTCTCCTTGGAGATCCCACCATTCTTTGGCTGCGCCTTGGTTATCTTCTTCTTCTTCTTCTTCTTCTTCTTCTTCTTCTGCTTCTTGCCTTTAGCAGAAGTGACAACCATGACACTTTTTGAATCCTTTTTGAAGGATCCATCAGCTATTTTGAGCATGTTGATTAACTCAAGAATGGTTACTTGGATTTTGTTCATGTTGAAGTTAAGCACGAAAGGTGCATAACTTGGAGCCAACGAGTATAAGATTAAATTTATGTATAGATCATTATCCATTACATAGCCAAGTCTACTCAAATGCTTAATATACCCATACATCTTCAATGCATGAGTAGCAGCCGAAGTGCCTTCCACCATTTTGCAGCTAAATAGAGCTCGAGCAATCTCATATTACTCAGTTCTAGCCTGATAAGAATAAAGCTCCTCTAGATGAAAAATTATGGTTTTACCATCCATAATCTCATGTTGCTTCTGAAGCTCTGAGGACATAACACCCAGCATCAAACATCCTGCTGCTTCACTATCCTTCATGTATTTTCGATAAGTGCCCTTGATCTCATCAATTGCATCATCTGATGGAAATGGTGGTGGATATTTATCCAAGACATAATGAATCTTTTTAGTTCTGAGAACAATTCCCACTTGCCTGATCCAATCAGAATAGTTGCTACCAACAAGCTTGTTATCCAAGATTTGATCGTATATTAATGTTTGATGTGTTTATGATGATGACCTAGATGTGACAAAGAAAACATATGAGAGTATGTTCATATATATATATATATATATATATATGGTGGTGGATATTTATCCAAGATATAATGAATCTTTTTAGTTCTGAGAACAATTCCCACTTGCCTGATCCAGTCAGAATAGTTGCTACCAACCAGCTTGTTATCCAAGATTTGATCGTATATTAATGTTTGATGTGTTTATGATGATGACCTAGATGTGACAAAGAAAACATATGAGAGTATGTTCATATATATATATATATATATATATATATATGTATGCATTAATTAGGTCTTTAATTAATCCATTTACTCCCACTATTTTATTATGAATCAATAGCCCTTACTATTTAATCTGAGAAAACTCGATGGTTTTCTTAGTGGGCCAATATCCAATCCTTGATATGAAATTTGACCTTGACTGTGGTCAACAAATCAAACTTCATACCCTTGAAAGATAGGTATCTCTATACCTATTATGTCTCTATACAACTATTGGATCATTAGGTTATCATCTCTTGATACATGCATATCATATATGCATTCCCTAATCTTTCCTCTATAACCATTAGCCTTGACTGTGGTTAACAAGCTAATGGGCTAGCTAAGATGACCCATTTAATTAGATTCGAAAATATTCGATATAATGTGAGCTTGACTATGGTCAACAATCCACACTATAAAGAACTCTAGTTCTCCTCAAATTAATGGAAGGCTTATATACCTTAGTATTAGTATGAGGGATTTTAGTTAATTAAGTCTCATCATACATGGTTGGCATACATTGGTATGCATCTTATATCTATCACATAAATATAAGCATCTAAATATGGTATAGTTATGGACTTTACTACATTGATTTCCCTGAGCAAAAAGGAAAATCAAAAGGTCACACCTAGGTAATATGCATGATTCAAACAAGTAAAAAAATAATTACATTATCTTCAAACTTATTGGATCTCCATCCGGCCCATCTTGCTCCTTGATAGTGGTCTCCATCTCTATCTCTAATTCTAATATAAGTAATCTAATTACATATTACAATTTGAAAAAGAAATATAAACCAAAAACAAGTGTCCGGGACATAAAAGTCCTCATTGGGCCAAAACATGCATTATGCTCAATCACATTGGACCTTGTCCATAACTATCCATCATGTCAATCATACACCCTTATATGCATTTCTAATGCATAAAGTAAAACATATAATGGATTACTAACTTTGTTTCAACTCTTGAAACATACTTTTGAGTTATTTTAATAATGTGATCAAATTAGGAAACTTTTTCCATTTTGGAAACTTTCATTTTAGAAAACCTTTTTGCATGCATGTGTTCTTGCCTTAATTATCAATCCTATTGATTATTAATTAATTATATTTTGATTATTTAATTAATTAATCATATTAAATAATTAAAAATTAATTTTGGGCTTAAAACAAGGGTAGGCCGAAACTCACACAATAAATCCTAAAGTGTGTTCACACACAAACTAGTTTTGTATCATTGGACCATTTAGACCTTTTGTAATAAGCCAAGCCCACTACAACCCTTAAAACCCACTAATAAACTTAATTAAAGTCTATAATATTTAATTTAAATCAGCTCCTTGGGTCCACCAAGTCATTCACTAATTTAAACCACGTCCGTAAACACAAATAAGTCCATTAAGTAGTTTTAATGAATTAAAATTAATCCAATTAATTCAAGACCCATTTTAATTAATCCAATTAATTAAAAACACATTAATATATCAGATATATCAGATTTAGAAGATTAAAAATTGTTCTAAATATGAACATACCAAGAACACACAAAGAACACCAATTTATCGAACTTTTCGACTAAACTAGTTTTCATGCAAAACTTGTTTGATTTTAATTTTGTTTGATCCTATGGCTTAATATCACATATTAAACACATATTATCATCAAAATAATTTTAGATTGGATCAATAAAAATTTAATTTAGAATAGCCCCTAAACTTTATTGAAAAATAAAACCCTACACGCCATTCACAATGACTCTTTATTCAAAAGAATTGTTTTTATTTTTCGTTTTATATATTTGATCACATACATCCAAAAATCAATATTTCTCATTCATGAACAATCAAATATGATATTTTAAAGTTCATGAAATAAATAACTCAAAAATAAAAACTATTTCGCAAAAAAATATAGAATTGTAGATTCATGGCAAAATCCAGGCTTTGATACCATGTTGAAAATTATCGGTTACATGCATCGCATACATAAGCGAAATTTAAAATTTTTATCCAATAGATCTGATCGTACCATGAATTTACAATATATATATTAATGAGAATAAGAAAAATCACCTTTAATTTTTGTTGAACAATTATTTTTCCTTCTCACTGGGTTATCGCAAACCATAGTGTCCAAAATTGAACACCTCCAATGAGTAATCCACACTAGGGAAGGATTGAATGAACCAACAATGGATGGATACAAGGGCTGGCCGAAATCCCCTTGATGCTAGCAAGGCGGGTGGCGGCTAGGGTTAAGAAAGTGAGAGAAATTCTTTTTCTCTTAATTGTTCACCTTAACCCTAAAACCCTATCACTTGAATTTTTATAGTTAGGATAAAAATCCAACTTCATAATAAGATTGGGCTCTTTAAAATTGCTGGAGAAATATTAAATGAGCTTTTGGAGTTATTAATAATTTATTTGGGTTCAATTAAATCCAATTTTAAGTCATTTCACAAAAGACTATGCACAAAACCCACAAACTAGGCCCTTTGTGTATATACTTTGATTTAATCACCCAAATGAATTCAAAATCCATCCAAATTAAATATGTAGGCTTCATAATACTTATGAAATATATTTAATTTATTTTGGTCCAAGAATTAGACCTCTAAGGCCTTCTGTCTGTAGTTGGCATGAAATCCTTCCTCTGAAGGGTTTCTACGCCAAAGCCATTTCCTTGGGCCTCTTTAAATTTCTCCAATGGATCTATTAATTATTATATCAGCCCTATAACACTTATAGTCCAATAATAATTAATTATGAAATATATTATTTTAATTAGGTCTATTTTATAGAACATTTCTAAAAAATTCTGTGAATAATTTTACTTGATCATAATTAATTAAACTCTTTAATTAATTATTCTCTTATTCACTTATGTATTCCCATAATAATATCAAATATCATTATCCTTGTCATTTTACTATTTTATCCTTGTCAATTAGATTCTGAGTATGGATTTTTGTCAACTCATATAAATCTAATTATGTATGCTATATTAATTTAACCATTGTTCCCAAAATTTTCATCATGGATCCCTATCCATCTTGGCATATTACTCTAGCTAGAGATTCTCTGAACAAGGTAATTATAGAATCATGTGAGATAACTTCCCTTAATAAATCTGGGATGGTGAATCCTTTGTCAATCACTTAACTATCTTCAAGTAAGTCATGATATACCCAACCTCCTAAATATATTCACCTTCAGTTGGAAGTAATCAGCTATGGAGTCAAAGTATACCACTTGTTACTTAAGATAACCTTGGTGATCTCAAGTCAAGGATACTTGCGCAACTGCTATGAAGAGATTCCTCACTGATATAAATTTAATATCCATATAAGGATTCTCTTTACAGGTCTCGAATGAACTTGTTCTTCTTACAAGTATCCACATGTTAGCTTTGATTATCTTCCATAATCACAATTATGAGAACCATTGCTTGAACCATTCAAGAAGCATAACATGTGCTAGTCTATCCGAATTAACAATGTCCTATCTTATTAATTCTATGACTAAGGATATTTAGATATTAACACATTTGCATTCAATAGACTTCTCATATCATGAACACTTCATGATTGCCTTTGTATTGTGTTTATAATATCCAGGACTTTATTTATTAATTTAAGATTTACAAACTCATGTATTTAAACATAGCATTAATAAATGAATTATGCCTTTTATTAAGAATACGAATTCATACATATGAAATACATCCCTATTACTTGGGCTCTAGGGCATACTCTCTAACAAATAGCACTACAGTTCTTGAAAAGTTGGATAGTGCCTATCCCTTCTAGCTTCTTTTTATTTGAGTAAAGATCTTTCATGAATTTGGCATATTTTGGCATGTGAATTAAAGCCTCCACAAATGACAAATTTACATGCAGTTTCTTAAACATATTCAGACATCTCTCTAATTGCCCATTATTTTTCTCTTTCTTAACTATTGATGGATATGGTAAATATGATGCATCACAAGGTAAATCAAAGTTTATAATGTTCTTACCCTTATCTTTTTACTTTAGAACCTTCTCTACATTCTTAGGATTAGAGTTACATACCTCCATTATTGGCTCCACCTCTTTAGAATAAGATGATGGTTGGTTACCTTATTCAGCCTCTTGGGCTAGCTTACCACTTCTCAATGAGATAGCTTTAGGTTTTTCCTTAGGATTCCTATTGACATTAAAAAAAGATGCACCCAGTGGCCTTGTTGAGATAAAAGTTACAATTTGGCCAACGTAAGTTTCCAAATTCCTTATTTCCATATTTTGGTTCCTATTCCATTACTCGTGAGCCTTCCACCTTGCCTCTTGGCTTGTCATGAATTGGTTTTGGGTAGTCATAAAACCAGCAAACATTTATTCAAGGTTTGGTTTTTTCTCTTGTGGCGGGGGTTTTCTATGTTAAAATCCAAGAGATTGTGGCATTTGGTACTTGATAATGAGTATTTGCTACTATGCATTGGTGTTGTTGATGGTCGCTATGGTTGTGTTTGGTTTGGTTATGTGAAAGTGGGTTAAATGGGATTCTTGGGTTAGTGATTAAGGTTAAGGCTTGATTTCCATCTCCCCACGAGAAATTTGTGTGATTCCTCCATTTGGGATTGTAATGATTACTAAATGGATCTTTTCTCTTGTAATCATTCAAGGCATTCACTTCTCCCATTCCTTGAGCGTAAGGCTCAATTATCCTTGCATCTTTACCTAAATTTCCTCCCTCAAATGTATTACCTTCTTGGCTAATTACTACCACATTCTAAACTCTTAGTCCACTTAACTCCTTCTTTAATAGCTCCAATTGAGCTTTTAGCATAGCCACTTCGTCTACTGTGTGGAATCTTTATCTCTTTATCAATGCTCTTGAACTAGACTACTGAGCCTTATTCATAGCCATTTTATCAAGAAGTAAGAATGCTTTTCTTAGGACTTTGTTCATAAAGCTTCCCTCCAAAGCAACATCCAATAAAGACCTTGTAGTTGAATTACACGCTACATAAAATGTTGACATCAACTGGTGCATCGCAATCTCATGATAAGGACAATTGTTCAACAACCTCCTTAACCTCTCCCAAGCTTCATGGATGGTTTCATCATTTAATTGCTGGAAGTTGTAGATGTTATTCCTTATGCTCGTCATCTTAGTGGTTGGAAAAAATCTCATAAGTAACTTCTCCTACATGTATTCCCATGAATGAATGGATTGGCTCGGTAGCATAGATAACCAATCTCTTGCTTTCCCTATGAGAGTGAAAGGAAAAAGCTTCAACCTTATAGCATCCATCAACACTCTTTGAATTTTGATTGTATCACTAATATCCAAAAAGATGTTTAGATTTTATGTTAGGTCCTCTATATCTGATCCTAAGAATTGATTCCTTTGAACTATAGTGATTGTTGCCGGTTTTACCTCAAAATATTGTTGACGAGGAAGCACCACTGTTCTATGCTTCTCATTCCATCTTGGAGTGGCATAATTATGGATAGTCCTTGGTCTTGGACCATCATGATTCCCTTTCTACTGTTGTTATTACCCTACTCATTCTTCATCATCAAGAGGCACTTTCGGATTCGGTTGTTCATTCATTTCATCGTTTTAAACTTGTCTTTTTCTCCAATGTAAGGTCCTTTTGATTTTAGGATCAAACAGTGCTGGATGATATGGATGAAGTCTGTTCATACACTAATTTCACCTGAAAAAGAATAAGCAAAGAAAAATAAGTAAAGAAAACAACACACAAAAATAATCAATTAACTTGTAACAAGCCAATATTATCCCTGACAACGGCACTAAAAACTTTGTCAGAAAGTAGCAAGTGTACCGAATCGACAAGTAATAAAGTAGGATATTTTTAATTCCACAAGTATTGAACCCAAGGGAAACAAGTTGGTGTAACAAATTTGATTGATTGGTAGAATGTGTTTAAAGAATTTCCCAATTATTGATGGTTTTGTGTTAAGTAATAAAGCAATTAACACAAAAGATGAAAAAATTGCAAAGTGTAAATTAATAAAGAAATTAAAAATAGAAAATATACAATGTGTTGATTAACAATTACTAAAGGCATTATTCAGGAACCTAATCCTCCTCATTCCCATGAAAGGTTCATTTTAACATAAAATTTATACATTTCATATGTGAACAACCCATCTAAACCCCTAGTATCCCATTCTGAAGCTTACTATTCTAACTACCCGGTATCCCATTTCAAAGTCTACCCAATAGCCAGAATAAGCACAGATCCCAAAACCTAGGTATGACCTAATATCCCATTCCAGAGCCTATTAGTTCAAAACCCATTCATTTTCCTCTCTTCTTCTGAAGTTACAAAACATAAACCCTAGATCTAACAGCTCCCATTTCAAAAGTGCAATCAAAACTATAACAAATATAAAGTAAAATAGAGCATGTATGATATAACCACTAAACAAATATTCATCCATCAACTTGAATAAGATTGATAAAATAAACACTGGTAAAGCATACATATCAAGGTAGGTTCAAGGGAAAAGAAACATCTAAAATATATATAGAGAAAATAAGTCCATATTCCATACATGGGTTAGCAGATTTAAAGATCCCCAAACAACAAAATAACTACTCACTACTCATGAAGTAAATAGCAAAGAAAAGAAGAAAAGAAATTATAAAACCCATTTAAAAGTCTGGATCTGAAGTACAGCAACTCTTCCACTTCTTCTCCAAGCCTTCTCTTTATTCAAAACTAGAACTTTAAATTGTAAAACTAACTATAATTGCATGTTTTTGTATTTTGAATGTAAAACTATAATGAAAGAGTGATTTTTACAAGTAAATCTATGTAAACTAAGTATAAAAACCCTAATGTATGAAAAACTACGAGCTAAGTTATAAAGAAAACTCTTCGAAGCATAAAAACATAAAAATCCTCTTTTTAAAACCAGATAGGAAACAACTTTTATAGTGGTCTAAGATAGCACTCGGCCAAGACAAAATGGCCTTAGCCGAGTCCAATTGGTTAAAAGAGTATTGTAGCTTAGCACATGATTGAGACAAAATGGTCTCAGTCGAGTGCACCCTTTTGGACTAAATCATCTTCGAACTCTGCATTGGACATTGTAGAGACAAATGGTCTCAGCCGAGTCCCTTGGTGAAATAGTGTATTTTGCTAATTTGCAAGGCACAAGGCTGAGACAAATGGTCTCAGCTGAGTGCTAGCCCTTGATTATGCACAAAATTTAAAAATAGGCATCTTGGTTAGGTATTATTTTATTTTACATTTAATCCAATCCCTTCTCTTGTATAATACAAGATAATAAAATTAAATAAACATTCCTAGCAAACAATAAAAGTGATAAATAGATAAATAAGTAAATTCCAACTCTTAAAATTATTATAGAGGCAAATCATCCCACAATAACAAAGTAAAAATTAATATACATACATAAATTAGGATATTGATTAAGTTCGAGAGCATTAGCTCCCTCATGCATAGTTACAAAATCAAAAGTTTATTTTGTGTGAATTTAGGCTAAAAAAATTGGACATTGGTCCATATTTTGGAAGATAACCCAATTGACTTATTAAAAAATTTTAATATCTTTTTATTTTATCGTGTACAAAAATCATTTTTACTAACTATTACAACCCCAAAAAATAATACATCCAAGATAAAAATAACAAATAATGGTAAAAATTAAATAATAAATATATAAAATGAATAAAATAACTAAGATAACCAAGGAGTGGAAGAGGTGACCAATTTGGGAGCACGACTTCCCATGCAAAATAACCACAAACCCTTTAAAGCTATAAAGGTATTAGGTACTCGAAGAAAATCACAAAAAAATAAATGAATTAGTATTCACAAACAATATAGCAAAATAATTATAGATTCATCTTAAATACAACTAGTATGGGTTTAAATACAAAATCATATTATGTAGTATTAAAATCACATAAAACAATTTACAAATATGATAGAGATGAATAAATGACATGAAAATCACCTATAATACATATAATGCATAAAAAATGCTTAAAAAATAGCCACAGATAGTCAAAGTAAAGTAAGGGACGGCCACAAACAAGCGAGGGACAGGATGAGGAGATGAATCTATAATGTCCCATCCATCAAATTACAAATGGTCATTCATCAGCGTATCTTTCTGTATGTCACCCCTGGACAACACCAGTTGCATATTTCCATGGCAAAAAATGGAAAATTCACACAAAATGCATTTTTAACTCTAAACATGCAAGATTAGATACTAAATCATGCCAACAACATATTAACATACCTAATCATGCATTAATTACACCAAAATTATGGAATTACAGAATTTAAGAAAGTAAGAAAAAGCTTTACATATACAACAATGGAGGAATCTCTAAGCTTATCATGCCTCTAACATATTAAATAGCCTAGAAACACATCACACCTCGATAAACATGCATATCATTCAAAGATAGCAATAAAAACATATCAAACCAATACTAAATAATCATATGATAATGTGAATAAATTATAGAGAGAGAAAATAAGAAGGAGTTTAAAATATTACCCTCAGGAGATATACTAACTCTATGAATTTTATAATCCAAATCTCATATTCGATCATGTTCCTTAATTCTCAAGAAAAGTATGAAATTTGTTTGTATAAGTGGGTGTGTTCAATAAAGATTGATAGAGCAAGGAGTTTTGAGATAGAAAGAAATTAATTTTTCTTCTTCTCTAAAGGCAGCTCCTCAAAAAGTTATTCCTCCTCTTTTGAAACCTTAGATTTAACTAAAGAAGAGTTTGAGTTGAATTATAACTCTAAACTCTTTAATAAAATCCCCTAAATCTAAAAGAATCTTATCAAATCAAAAAATACCTCTTTTAAAAATCCAAAAATGTGGAAAAAATTGTTTTCGAGCTAGGGACAGGCATCTTTCAATGAAGGGTGGTTATCCCTCATCACTAATCTAGAATTTCCCAAAACACCCCTCTGTTTAGCTTGTGCAGGGGAGAGAGACCTACAGACTGGCACCCTTTAAGTGACAGATGACTATCTGCCACCAATAAAGGTCTAAAATTAGGTTTTTATGCACATTTTATTAAAACAATTGGCAATATTTGAAAATACTTGGAAAATCATGAAAAATCTTTGAGCAAAAAGTGAGAAATTCACAATCAAAGCTTCGGTATCCAAACCTTATTGTCAGCAATATATTATTTTCTCATCATCGAGTAACCCTAATCTAGGCTACCTCAAGTTACGGTGTCTACAGCTACTCCTAATTTTGGGGAGTTAGTGCACTAATACCAAAGTGAGCCAAAATTCAAAGCAAAAGGAAAAAGATGTGTACCTGAGGCAGTGAATCTCTTGGATGATTAAAACACATACCTTTTAAGGCGGTAAGTCTCTTAGTCATGTAGCTATCATCAACTTATCGATACATTAACCCTAATTTGAGTAGTTAACATCAGTTTGTCGATGTGTTAACCCTGATTTGGATATTTAACATTAGTTTCTTGATGTTTTAATCTTGGATTCAATGTTCGATTAGTACATGGGGCATGTAGAATCGGGACAAATTGATTAACTCTGATTAGCACCTGAGGCATGCAGAATTAGGTTATTTAAATGTGTTTAATTAGTGCTTGGGGCGTGCAGAATCGAGACGGCTTAAGACTAACTCCATTGAAGGTGGCAAGTCTCCACTTGTCCAATTAGCACCTAGGGCATGCAGAATTGAGACAAAAAAGAAGATTTTCCCTAATTAGCGCCTGGGGCAGTCAAAATCAGGTAGTTTGAATGCATATGATTACCACCTGGGGCATGCAAAATCAGAAAGACTTGCTGTACTTGATTAAAACTAGAGTTGACCTGCAACATTAAGTGAGGCGATTAGATTAATATTTGATTGGTGTCAATTCTTGAATAACCTGTTGGTTATTATTTTTGCAAGGTATGGTTGCATTCTTTAAACAGTGTTCCTTTAGGGAAATTTTTGATAAGTGTGTATCTATCCACTGGGAATGATTTTTGACAAATATGCATCTATAAGGAGTCACTAAGATGCTAGAATTCATTCTAGAAAATATGCATCTGTGAGGAGTCACTGAGACACTTGAATTCATTTTGGCAAATATGCATTTATAAAGAGTCACTAAGATACTTAAAATCATTCTGGTAAATATACATCTGTAAGGAGTCACTAAGATACTTGAAGTCATTCTGGCAAATATGAATCTATGAGGAGTCACTGAGATGCTTGAAATCATTTTGGCACACTTCCCAATGACTATGTTACCACTCTGTAGATTGACACAAATATAAGGAAAACCATCATCATAAGGGTGGTTGACCTTCCTTCTGCATCTTTCCAAAATTTACATTATCATCAGACTTTCACCTTTTGTCCAATAATTCTTTATTGTCAACATCAGCCTTGTAACTTTTGATTTGTTCAGATTGATACATCTCATGGTCCGATAGATGGTGAAGGTGGACCCAATCCATGATGAATGGGTCCTCACAAAATATGAAGAAGATTATCTCAAAATCTGAAAAAATCTGCACTTCTCTTTATTATGCATCTCTTTTATTTCAACATGTTTAGGTAACTTCTTGTGATGAAGAAGAATATCTGCATTCGCCTTAAAAAGAATAGCCATATGCCTCCTGGTGGGGCTTCTCAATTCCTATTGTGAAAAGTATTACGTATTAGTGCCTTGTTTGTTGGATCTGGCCTTTTTAGGCCTTCTTTATTGTTGCTTTTTGTTGTTGTTGTTGTTGTTGTTGTTGTTGTTGTTATTATTATTATTATTATTATTATTATTATTATTATATTTTCTTTAGCTTTGTTTTGTCATGGTATGGTTATTTAAAAATTATCTTATCAATTTCATGGCATTCATTTTCATTTTTCAAGCATAAAGAGCATAAATAAAATGAGATATAAAATGAACTGATAAATTATATACAACTCTATTTTTTTATACATAAAAAATTTTAACAAAGAAACTCCCTGTATACAAAATAGATCATTGTAAAGGCCCTAGTCCAGATGCTCTACGATGAGCTGACTTTGATGGTGGTATAAATACTAATGGCCTGGGAGGTCAGGTTGGTGCTATAGCCTGAGGTGCTAAAGATGGCTACTCTTTTGTCTGCTCGAATACAAATCTAAAGCCTGGCATCGCTAATGTCAAAGGTTGCAGGACCTATACTATCACACCTATTAGAATCTCTTATTCTTGTTGCACCCCAAGGACTGCTCGATAATGGTGCTCCAAATACCTTATTAGATCTCCCCTCAACTACCCAATGTACCTCTTCAACTCCTCATCAGTCTTGACTATAACCCATCTGGCCCTAAGAATTTCAATCTCGATTTGGGTGCCCAGGTCTCTGAGCTGAGTAAGAGAGTCATCAACTACCTACAAGGACTCATCAAATTTGTGGCTTGTAGCCTCTATGTTTGCTCTGAGGCCCTGTACCTCAGTCTATAAGGTCTAAACGGTCGCTGGTATGGCCTGAAGGGATTGTATTACCATAAGTATGGTTTGTAATGTTTGCTCCTGGCATCACTAGATGCCTCAAGTGTAGCCAATCTCATAGAGATATCATCAGATGGCATCGATGAAGGTGCTTATGTTGGTGACGGTGGAATTGATGGCAGAGGAGTAGTTGATGTTGATGCCTCTAGGTGCTCATAAGGTAGGGGAGTCAAAGAAGACGATGCTCCTGGATGTCCATATGGAGAAAACTTCCTCATAGCCGGTGACCTTTGATGTTTGATGGGAGATTTAAGAGGTACTGGTACTTGCAGCGATCCACCTAAAAGATCCTGTATATCAATCTATATGTAAAACTAGTAGTCTGAGTCGATGCCTACCCCTTATGGCTCCGGTGGCTCTCAGGGCTCATCTACCTAGTCCTTTTACTGAGGTAGCTACTCTAACGGTGCCTAAGGCTCTACTAGTGCCTCCTTCGGTGCATCTAGTGCCTGACCTTGGTCGTCTCCCTCTTGTGCTGCATCTAGAACTATATGATCGAAGCTACATCTCTGTCGGGTCTTTGGCACAGTGAGTGGTCTGTACTCTCCCTTATGCCCCTCTATGGGCTCCACCATACTCATCGTGATCAGCGCCTACAAGTCGATGTCAATACCCTATGGGATACGATCTCCAAATTGATCTTATCTAACCCTAAAGATATTAGCAACCTAGTGTTGACTCCTCCTACACATACCTAGGTCCCTAGCATGGTGTTTACCTTGACCAAAGTCATGATGATCTAGTAAGTGATATCTATGCGGTGACCCTCCTGCATGCCCCACAAGCTAGTGACATCTGTCGACTTAATGTTACCTGGACTATCTATGCATCCTAGGTATGAGGTGAATAAAAATCTTTATAGGTATCTCTAAATCTGAAGAGCCAACATGGTGCTCTTCACCTTGTCTGAATCATAAATAGCTCCTGGTAATATCACAACCCTCCATCTATCTCTATCCATCAATCGAGGCGGTGTGACTATGCCTAACCCACTGGAAAGTCCTATGGCCTCTACAAATATGTGCCTCGAGATGCTATAGTGTTTGCTTAAAGCCTAAAATTGGATGATTCCCTCCTTTGTGTTTGACCCTGAGTAGTCACCAGACTCTAAAGTAGCAATGACCTCTCTAGTGACATCTAGGTATGTCTTGTAAACCAGGGCAAATAAATCTATCCAGCCTGCTTTAGCTAGGAGTCTACCAGCCTCTTATAGTAGTCTAAAGTCCTCGAAGAACTATTTGGACATGAATAAGCTCGATTTATATTGAACTTAACCCAGATCTCGATACCTCCCAACCTATACAGGTGTCATATAAGTTGGCACTTGCTAGGATGGCTAGGGACGAGCTGTCCTACAAGGAATCCTACAAGAAATATTACATATTAGCTTGAAGTTGACTTGAAGTGCAAGCAAGTCAAATACTTAAAAAAAAATTAAACAGCATGTTAGTTTGGATATTTAACAATTAATCTATCCTTGAAATGCATGTAAATCAATATAAAGACAACATATGTTTGGTTATTTCAACAGTCAGGCCTAATGCACAGTACATATTTTATGATAATTTGAAACAAAATTTTGGAAGCAGTTCGGCTAGAAATGTGACTACCCTGTACGAAAAGGATAAATAAACAACACAAAGGCCATGAAGGCCAGTATAATACAATTATTAACATTTCACATTTTACAATAACAATAAAAATACGGTAGCATTTCGGCTAGGAATAACACTGCCATCTACACAAGAAATACATTTAAAACTAAACAACAAGCCATAAGCCATCATGGCCACCAAATAATGCAAATTCAAGCTATTATAATAATTCACAATTTACAAGAAATTTAATAAAATTTTGGCAGCATTCTGTCTAGGAACGAGACTGCATCCTGCACAAAAAGACACATCTAAAGCAAAGCAAAAAGCCACAGGCTATCATGGTCAACAAACAATGCAAATCCAAACTATTTACACTTAGTGCAATTGTGAATATGATATAAAAATACCTCCAAAAATTCAAAGGCCACATACATTACCGCCTAAAAAGAGAATATTATAGATTTATGTGCTCAAACATAAGGCATTTTATTATCTGCAGTACCATGCAAAGGAGGTTTGGCAATTACACTATTACTTTAAGGGATTAGTAATTTTTAACCAATAAAAAAATAAAAACACAAATAAAGGGTGTTTGCATCCATCATGCCTAAAACTAA
The DNA here is from genome assembly GCA_037975025.1 of Excoecaria agallocha. Classification (NCBI taxonomy): domain Eukaryota; kingdom Viridiplantae; phylum Streptophyta; class Magnoliopsida; order Malpighiales; family Euphorbiaceae; genus Excoecaria; species Excoecaria agallocha. The sequence goes on along the minus strand of CM075821.1, from coordinate 28,165,141 downwards.
AGTTTTACAGCCTAACTTAAACATTAACTAAAAGATAAATACAAAAAAAATGAAGAAAATAATGAAAAGAATTAAATAATACTTACTTATAGAAGATGAAAAGAAAAAGGAAGAAGTAGTAGAAAAATGATGCTCCTTAAAGTGTGTCTCGCTCCCAGGTGTCCATCAGTGCAAACAGCTCGACAAACGGACAATGGACGAGAAAGGCTTGAAAAATTAGAAGAAAGCTTTGGAAATCAGAAGTTATGGAGTTTCGGCTAGAAAATGAAGAAGATGATATTTTTATTCTAAAAATCAAGCGAGGGATGGGCTTAATGTCTGTCGCTAGTGACGAAATGACCAAAATGCCCCTCTTCTTTAATTAAGCCTAATTTTCTCATTTTAACATCATTTTCTTCGATTTTTCATGCTTTATCTATCTAAAATTAATTTACAACATTATTTACACCCTTTTATGAGCTATCATATTTTTTTTACAATATTTACAGGTTTTAATTACATTTTATTACATATAGGTGTCCAAAAATTTGAAATACCCCCTAAAATTTTTCATGTCTCCGTAGATAAATAATTCTTATGTTCAAGACCCTTTAGGGTTGAATATTCAGGTCCTCAAGCTTTTAGATTTCTTAAAAAAACAAAATAAAGGTAAATACAATAATATGTATGTGCAATGTATGGGATATGCAAAAGTGTGACTTTTGGCATTCCAAGGGTGAGGGACGGGCAACCCATGGCTCGCTCATGATAAGGGACAGTTGTGTCTCACCACTTTCTATAAATAGTGCCTTGGATTTCTTGATTTTTATGCCTTTGACCTTTCCAAAGAAACTTTTACCAGGTATTCTTCTCTCTCTTCTTTTCCTTTTTTTTCTTTTCTTGTTTTTTTTCTTTCGATAATTTATTTTTCCTGTACTTAGACTGCTTAGAAAATTCCATTACCATGACTATTGGACTTGCAAAATTACACAAATTGCTAGATGACTCAAAAATCTGGGAGGACCACAGGGTAGCCCTATACTCCATATTGAGGATCCTAAGGAGAGTTTTCTTAGATAGGAATCTACTGCTTACTACCACCTAATATTGGGATCTGAGGCTTCATGTATTCAAATTCACTCACCAAGAATTGTACTTCCTGCCAGAGGAGTTTGCTGCTATGGTTGGTGTTATATTCTCTAATGTCCAATATTGTTTGCCTCCCCTATTTTTAGATATCCTAGAGAGGTGGTTCACGCTCTTGGCATTCTTTCTTCTAAGGCTAGGGGTTTGATTCCCTACGGGAGGACTCTCCCACTGAAGCCATTGATCAATGTGCTAGTCTACTTTGATTATGTACCCACTTCTCATTCTAGTGTGTTACTGCTATGTTGTTTTGTTCGATGCCTACAGTACATATCGAGGATCTCATGATTGGAGATTACGAGCCATTTAGAATAGTATATGGCATATACCAAGGACATAACCCATTTCCTGTGATTCTAGTAAAGACCATTATCGGTTTGGATGTTGTTCACCATAACCCTGGTTCCCTTCTTACTGGTAGTCCTTTGCGCATTTAGGTATGTCTTAGGTTTTGAAGGTAGTATGCCCCTTGTGGGTTTTTATACTAGCTTTTCTTGTTGAAATATGTGTCCTTTCATATTTTCATGCATTTTTATGCCTTATTTTTGCCTAAGATAAACCCAACTCAACATAGTAGCTTTTTTTTTTCTTTTGTTTTTTAGGTGTGGCTTTGCGAGAAGCTAAACCTATTATCAGAGCCTCCTCTTCAAGTTAGAGTTATAAGGACTTACTCCATGAGGTATATCATAGCTAGTGTCTTTAGTATAAGTTTCTAATGATCTAAGAGGTAGCTGATTGGTCGAGCAGTTTGACCGATGGTGATATCGCGTTTAGGTGCACTTGGCTATCTATCATCTCTGCAGTCAAGGATGGAGATTTTAAGTGTATTCCTTTGTGTGGATTGCATTATGCCACTTTTTATATTATTGCTTGCTATGCTTGTTAGTTTGGGAGTCGATAGGATATTGTTAGATAGCTATTGGATTTCCGTGAAGGTACCCTTACTTATTTCTTTGTATCAGAGTACCATCATAGAGTGTGGACTTAGCTTCCTGTAACACCCTACTCTCATCCATATATCCATACATTATATATAGTGATACTAGACAGATACACGCATATATCTATTAATCCAACTCATTTACTAAAACAATAATAGCTCTAATTATAAAATATCAGGCATTAATTATAAAATTGTTCTACCTCGATTTATGCGATCCCATTATCTTTATGTACATGCCATTCGAAATTCCTTCTTCACATCCCGAAATCTTCTGTTCCTGCGCGTAGTCAACAACTGCATGCTAAGCAACATTGTCGCTTAGTGGTGGATACAACTACTCAAAATTTCATTCGATTAAATGTTTATTTCCAATTTTTATTATCTTTATTAAATTAAGCAAACCTATTCATTTGACTAACTTAATCCCTGTAATTTTCAATATTATTTATTTGTCCTTATCTGTCTCTTTATTTAAATTGTCCTTCTTTTGTTACTTTATTTGGAATTCTATATTGGTTTATTATAATTTATACAATAACTTTTCACTAGTCAAAATTTATTCATTGTAATGTTCCATTTTTATTCTCTTACTAAGCTTCTTTTCTCATTCGCTATTTAATATTTTGTCGTACTTCATTCTCCTATATTTTTCCATTTTCTCTTATACTTTCAACTAAGTTCGTGCTTTTGTTTGAATTAGAAATTAAAATTTTCTGTCTAAGTAAATCAATATTTCGTTAATTATTTTCTCAACTACTTGTTTATCATTCATTTCTTTTTGAATATTTTTCGCTATGAACTTTTATTTTCTTTCAATTTAATCCTTAATTTTCATTCTTAGCTCTATTTTACAAATTCATATTTTATTATTATTTTTGTTCTTCCTTTGACCATATTATGATTTCATTCAACATTTATAAAAAATCATTCAAATTCTCTCTTTACTTTTTCTTATCTAAGCTTAATTCTCTGTTTTGATATCAGTTTACAGTTTAATAATCAAGTCCTCAATTCTATTTATTCTCGTTTTAAGTCATTTGACCTTCTTTACTTTTCTTTATCTTTATTAAATATTTTTCTTATTTGATTACATTTCTTTCCTCCTTAAATAGAAAATCAAAAATCAAATTCTTGTAATCTCCTTTTATTACATAAATCCATGATTTACTCTTAATATATTTATTTGTATATATATTCTTCCTAATTAATTTCTCAATTTCTTTGAAATTGATATTTCCTTAACTTGACTAATTTTGATCACAATTTTAACTGGTTTAACTTCTTTTATCCTTTAATTTAAATTAAGTACATAAATTACAATTTAGATCCTAAAATTTCTCTTATACTTGTTAACGAATTACATTTTGATCCTTAAGATTTTTACTATTGACGATTTTATTCTTCTTAACTTGTCTATTCAATTTGATTTCTTTAATTGCTATATTAATATTCAAATTTACTATTTACTCTAATTAACTTACATTTTGACTCATTTGGCTTTATTTGGCTCTTATTGACTTTCCAATGTATAAATTACATTTTAATTCTTTGAATTTCCCAAAGGTGGTAAACTTATAATTTAGTCCCTTAATTTTTGACTAATTACATTTTTATCCCTCTATCTTATTTAGCCAATTTAAGTTTCTTATTACTCTTTTGGTCCAACTAGCCAATTTACCCTTATTTTGTCACGTAATTATAGTTTTGCTCTTACTCATCCCATTGATCTTATTTTCCACGTTATTTATTGTTTATTTACATTTATGGCATCCAAATTATCATAATTATTCTTTTATCTCAGTTTCATACAAGATTACCATTTTGCCCTTAGTAAAATCCAGCAGAATTGCAACGAACTGGATAAACGAGATATAATCGGGGGATCGAGTTCTTAGAACCATCCAATCCCCTTTTTAACAATTTTCTCAGTCAATATACGCAACTTTTCTATTAAGCATATGTATTTCTACACACACACACACACACACACACACATATATATATATATATATATATATATATATATATATATATATATATATATATATATATATATATATATATATATATATATATATATGCAGTTGTGGATTCAGCTCTCGGAGCCATCCAATCCACAACTCAATTTAATTACATACACACACACACACACACACACACACACACACACATATATATATATATAAATGCAGCTGTGGATTCAACTCTCGGAGCCATCCAATCCACAACTCAATTTAATTACATACACACACACATATATATAAATACAGTTGTGGATTCAGCTATCGGAGCCATCCAATCCATAATTCAATTTAATTACATACACCGAAAGAGCTTTCGGAGCCATCTAATCTGGTGTTACATATCAAGGCACTGCATTACAAGTTTCCTAATTGGCATGCCAACCTTATCTGATTATCCTAATTCCTATCTAATTTTACTAAGGGCAAAATAATATTATCATTAAAGACAAATAAATAGTATCATCTACATGTATTAGCATTATATATATACCCATGGTATCTGTCATTTCCTTTATCTTTCATAACTTCATTTCATCATTATTTCTTCTTTGTTCCATCAATATCATTTACTATTGTAGGCATCGTGGTGCTCTACTTACTACTTTTCAACTCAATTTATAAATTATTCATCTTACATTAATTCGCAACATTAATTTATATCAATTTATTTTACTCTTTTGTTCACTTATATGTATAGTCACACCATATTACATTACTATATATATATATATATATATATATATATATATAGTGCACTTTACATCACTAAGTTTATTTAACTCTGATTATTCTAATTATACTCTTCTAAATTAATATAACATATTTTATACGTAAAGTACTATTTAATGTCAATTATTCACTTCATATACCATTATATACAATTTAACTAACATATAATTTTTTAACACTCACAAATCTCTTCATACTTTGTTTTATATTATTTATGTTTCTAATACCAATGTGCAGTCGTATATATATCAATTAACACTTGATTTATTTAAATATCTTTTTTTTTATTCTCATGAAGTTCATTATGTTTTATATATATAATTTCATACCCATATATTATCGTTAACTCAATTCCATCATATCACATGTATTTATAGTTAGAATATTATATTTGCACTTAATTCCTAATAAATCACCATATTCTATTTAATATTTTCATAAGCATCAATTAGCTTTTCAACTAATTACTTAATTTCTTCTTCTATTCTCATCTATTCCATGCTATACCATTATTTCTATTATTATCTCAAATTATTTCTCATTAATTCTTAAATTCATATACTTACCTAATATAAAATTCACCATAAAATTCAAAATTAAATGAAATTAAGGGTAGTTTGTATCCACATACCCGTTAGCATCGATCTCCACATTTTTCTGCATTTTTTCATCCTTGGGCTCGCCGGATCGATCGCCGGACCTTCATCGGAGACTTGCCAAAAAATGCACCGACACTGTCTACTTGAAGATCAAGGTCCGAGGACTCCATGGTGGGTGGTCACGCGCCTAACGACCATCGGAGTTGACCGAGATCTTGCTCGAAATGTTAATCTCTTTCTTGCTTCGATCTGTCGGTTGTCGGTGAATAAAGGGCGATGAAAGGTGCCGAAATGATCACCTTTGCTCTGGTGACTCATCGGTACCACCAACTTCCTCAACCGCCATCGAAAACACCAAAAAATAAAGGAGAGAGAGAAGAAAAAGAGCCACAGTGGGGGAAAGAAATCGAAAGACATGGTGCCTCAACAAGGACGATGGAGTTAAGGAGATCGGAGGACAGGGCAGTGGCAACAGCGGTCTGAGCCTGAGCCTCCTCACCGGCGTCGTGAGTGGTGGTGGCGTGGCAAGGAGGTTGATGCCACACCATTTTTCCTTCCATTTTCGTGGTCTACTCCACAATTTCCCTTTTTTTTAATTTCTTTCTTTTTATTTTAACCACACAGCCCTTTAAAATCCCACCTACTTCTCTTCTTTCTTTTATTCTTTTAACACACACGTGACACACACTTAATTTTTTAAATCCCAACAACTTTTACTTTTTTTTCTAAATTGTTTCTTCTAGAAACTCAAGATATTTTATTTACTCATTATTATTATTATTATTAGTTTTTGGGGTGTTACACTTCTAGTGAGGATCACCATCCCTGACATTGATACTTATGACTTCACCACTTCCAACACTACAAGAAAATTAGCAAATAACAACAGAAATTAGCAGCCGAATTTGTTGAATTTTCGTTGCTAATAAAAAATAGCAACGAAAAATAGCAACGGAACATTCGGTTGCAAATTTGGCGATTGGTATTTTTAGCAACAAAAATTGTTTTCCATTGCTAAATTTAGCAACGGATTTCATATTTCGTTGCTAAATTTAGCAACCGAAATAAATTTCCGTTGCTATATTTAGCAACCGAATAGAAATTCTGTTGCTATTTATAGCAACCGAAATCAGTTTTTGTTGCTATTTCTAGTAACCGAATTAAAATTTTAGTTACTAAATTTAGTCAATATTATAAAAAATAATTGCGACGAAATTGTCGTCGCTATTCCATCACTAAATTATTGTTGATTTTTTACACAAATTTTATTCAAAAGCCTATATCCGCCGATTGAAATAAAAGTGCACCTGCAACCAGTCAACACGGACCCTAAAATGCATATAAGAACTTACAGAGCTTTCAAGAAATATATTTAAATATCTCTTTTGTTGTGTTTACCTGTGCATGAACTTTTCTTCAGCTAAAATGTTTCAATACATGTAATTGCATATATAAATTATATACACAACAATGTCTAGCCTGAAGGATGGGCAGAGGAAACTTCAATAAGAGCTTTGTGATTCACAACAAGGACCTTCCCTATCAAATCCAAGATTAAACAATATCTATTATGGTTGCTTTAAATATGAGTGACCTTTCCTATCAAAATAATGCACTAGATAATTTTTTTTTTTTGCAAACAAAGGTTGACATACCTTTGATTCATAGCTAAAGATTCATATGCATCTGTTTTGGCAGACCACAACAATTTGAAAAGGACGAACAGAAAACAAATATGTTAATTAATGGAAAACAAGGGGGATATGTTAGCATAGGAAAGATCCCTATGTATAGATGCCAATGATCATTAACTAAGAATTTTAACTAAACAGAAGCTTAAAGCTCATTTGGTTAGAAAATGAATTCAATGTATCGAACAAAATGCTAATTGCAAGCTGAAGACTTACAAAATCTGCAGTTCTGATAATAATGAGATATCTCTAGAGAGTTATCCTTCAAGTCCCATGCTTGACAACGTTCTGCAGTTCGAAAAAATTGTTGATTACTCTTAAAACCAGAAAACAGACTAAATTGGCATTAGAAGATGAACTGCTGCAGATTACTTAAATAGAAGTTACTCGTGAATTCGTGCATTCTATGCCATCCCATTTATCTCCACAAGCTCTGCTCCCACCTAATTAGGTGGTGGGTTCTTCCAGACATCCTTCAGAGCTTTCAACATAGTAGCTGTCTCCAGATCATACTTTATTAAATTTTCTTAATCTAATAAACATCTACTCAAACTCAAATGCACTAATCATACTTTTTTTTTAAATTTCGCTTATCTTCTCCAACCAAAATAAATAAATAATGCAAATTCTAAATACATTGACAAAGAAACAAAAGAAAGTAAAAGAGCATTTAAATACATCAAAACAAGTAACAAAAATACAATGCACTACAGTAGTTAACATCCCAACCAAACTGACGTACCAATTACATCAAATTGAGTACATATCATCTAAAATAAAAATCATTGAGAATTTCTATATAAACTAAAATGTCATTTGGATTCAGATATTATATGATAATATCAATTAAAACATTGTATAATTGGCTCAAAACTGGTGTATGTACTAAAAATGGAATTGGATAATTGGGTCAAAACTGAACAAAGACATGTATTTATGCATGAAGGCATACTGTTATCCCCAACTCATTTGTTTTAACATAAATTGATAAATTTCATTTGTTTTAAAATAAATTGTTGGTAAAATGGATTAAAAATATGCTGGGAACAAGACTATACCTGCGTGATTCCATGAGGCAAACAACAAAATACAGCATCTACATCAAAAAAGTTTTCATCATTTGGAGAACCAAAATTGGTAGATCCTGCAAAAATAAGAAATTAAAGTATCAGTAATGACAACAAAAATATATTATATATATTAAGACACCTCTCCAATTAACTTTCTTATTGGAAGAGAACTGACTTCTTAATCTATTAGCAATAACATGAATTTCAGATAGCAAGCAACCCCTCATAGCCCAGTTGCATGTTATATCCCCAATTTCTTCTTCTTCTTCATCAGCGTAATACCAAAAAATGGATGATTTACTAGGAACTGAATAACCTGACCAAACAAGAAACGGGTAATATCATCTCTCATTCTTTTTCAGTCTTGTTTTAAAAACAATAAAAAATAGGCCAAAGCATAATAGATGCTTGTTGAATGAACTTGTCAGTGGTCCACCCCATTTTCCTTTGTACGCTTCATTGTCATTTATCTGGATTCATTTTTTTTAAACTATTTATTTGGATTCTTGAGGTGTTATTTTTTCATTTGTTAGAAAGTTATTATATTTTTAATTTCGTGCAAAATTAACTTTGATTTTAGAGCATTATATATATATATATATATTAGTATTTTTAATTCTAATAAAAATAGAAAAAGAAATTCAAAGTTATTTTAATTCTAAATAAAAAATGGACTCATCAATTGACTGGGGATTAATTATATAGTAACACATTTGTAAAAGTGTAAATGTACAGTAATAATAATGATAATAATAATTATACTCCTAATTAGCTTGAAAAACGATAGTACCTTGAGCCTGCATAACGGATCTCCATCCGAAATTATTTGCATCAGTAGTTCACCTGAAGCTATTGAAATTTGAGCAAATAAACACTAGATTCTGCATACTGTGGATTGCTTTAGACATACGTAAGGTTGAGACAAGAAAATCAATATTCAAATATTAAAAAAAAAAGAAAAAAAAAGAAATATATGATATTATCCCAAGAAAATGACAACATCCATTATTATTCACTAAATTACAGACAGTAATATCATAGGCTTAAGTTAAATACACGAAACAATGGTTATTCACTTACGATATGCACTCATCAACAGAGAACATAGTAAAACGATCAATATAAACAACTTCTGTCCACTAACTATCTCTTGGGATGGAACTGTAAGTCCACTTTAAGGGAATGAAACCTCTTTTGCAAGGAAATTCTTAAACCATCAACCATACAAAAGAAATTGAAGTCATGTAGCTAATTAGATTTAAACATGGTTAATTAGCTTTTTGTGACATGACCTATTAAGATATATTTCTATTAATAAATTTTGCTATCTTTTAGCCCACATCAATGATAAAGCAAGTAAAGAAAATAAACTTTTACAGAATAGAGGCAACACTCCCTTTTAACATTAGGTGTTTTGCATGCTTTGCAAACCCACAAAGTGAAGTCACGAACATTTCTTGCCCTATAGCATTCTTGATGAACAGCTATCTGACACCTGATATAAAAGATAAACAATCAAGTTTGCAATTAAACAATATCTGCACGCCTACCTAAAAAATCTTGTTTATTGGAGCAAAAAGTGCAGAAGTCTCTCTCTCTTTTTTCTTCCATATTCTTCAAATTGATGATGAGAAGCCAATATCGAGTGCTCATATTTCATACACCCAAGCAAAATATAAAAGTAGGAAATTCCTAAAAAGCAGCAATTCAAGGAAAAAAGAAAAGAAAAAAAGGAATACTTCAAAAATTGGGAATGTACTTATTTTCTGTTTTAGGGTAGATATCACCTAATCACTTTAATGTCAGTAGACTTTATTGAAATAAAGAGAAAATGGCAAACACGGTATCTGGTCCATGTTACAATCTTTACGCTAAATGATTAGATGAAAAGTTATTAATATTGTAAATACTTGCAATACCTATTGCAGATAATAATTTTTTTGTAGTCCTAATCTTCAACCCATCTACACACTGCACAACGTTCTGTTGTTCACTTTGCATGAACAGGTTCATATTTCTCTATCATGAAAATTATGACAATAAATATATTCAAGAGAAACTCAGATAATGAACACCAAATAAAAGCACAATATGCCAAATAAAGAAATATACCTTGTAAAAAAGCAAGTAACTTTTGCTTTTGCTCTTTGATGGAAGGCCGCGTTGGAGGTTTGGTAAAAGCAGCACGTGCATTATACTCAGCTAATTGCATCATCTGCAAAGTAGAAAGAGAAAATTGAACAAATAAACCTTAAACTGAGATTCCCAATAAACAAAGTATCATGCACAAACCTATTGCTCTAGAAGCAGCATGGAACCTTTGACTTGAATACTGGTTCTCCAATTTTTTATTTTTGAGCCTGTATACCGTTCCTATTCACTAAGTGCTTGCTGTATGACGTGCAGCAAGGGAGAGGGTGAGGGTGATAGAGAGGGAAAGGGAGAGAGAAGGGGCGAGGGCAGGGAGAGGAATAGAGAGAGAGAGTTAGGGAAGTAGGGAGAGGAATAGAGAGTGAGGGAAGCAAGGTGATGAGGCAAAGCAAAAAAGAACTATTTATACTTAGGGCAAACAAATAGAAACCGAAATTGAATTTCGTTGCTAAATTAGCAACGGAAATTGATTTTGATTGCTAATTTAGCAACGGAATTAAAATTCCGTTGCTATTTTTGGACCCAAATTTTTTCACCTCTTTGGGACCAAAATACCAACGAAATATTAATTTGGTTGCTAATTTTCGTTGCTAAATCGCAATGGAATATAGTTTTCGTTGCTATTTTAGCAATGGAATTTAATTTTTGTTGCTATTTTTGGATCCACAATTTTTTCAAATCTTTGGGACCACAATACCAACGGAATACTAATTCGGTTGCTAAATAGCAACGAACTTTATTTTTCGTTGTTAAATAGCAACAAAATTTAATTTCGGTTGCAAAATAGCAACGAAATTATGTTTTCGTTGCTAAATTTCATTCCAAAATTTTTTTGCCATCTAATGCCGCCATATTTAGCAACGGTCATAGATTTCCGTTGCTATTTTTTGTAGCTATATTTTGGCGTGAAAATTTCCCTCTTTTTTTAGCAACAGAATACCATCATTTTTTATTCCATTGCTGAACATAAAAAATTCAATAAAATTTAGCAACAAAATTGAATTTTCGTTGCTAATTAGCAACAAAAATCAAATTCCGTTGCTATTTTTTCGTTTTTATTTCCAAATTTTCTTGTAGTGCAACTCTTACAAGTGATGGGTAACTAGTTCAATTGCTAATAATAGACTCTAGGCTATCAGGCACTTGGATGAAAGAGAGGTGATGTAGATAGATTAGATTGGACATTGTTGTAGATTATGTCTTTTATTTCTGTTGGACTTTTTAATTTTAAACATGTAAAAGAATAAAGTGCTTTTGTTACATGGATGATTTTATGATTACATGCATGACGTTTCTTTTTTATTTTAGTATACATGATCATTGTTTGATATCATTCCAATAACATATATTATTCAATCTCGAAATGAAATTTTACTAACATCATAACTCTTATCATCAATTAGCCCTCTCAAGTTTTCTTGATTTATTATTTTCTCCCAGTCTTTAATTTTTTCCCAGGATGCCTTTTTTGGATTTTCACCTTAGTGAGGCACCCAATTTTAGCAAGGCCACCATTTTTTGGATTTTTTACCTGTGGTAAATTTATTCTCTATTTTTTCTCGTTTAGTCCTTAACCATGAAACCTTTTCAATCTATCAATATTCACAGGTTCTCAGAACACATTGCCATCACTGTCTGATAAAATGGCAGCACCTTTGGATAACAACTTCTTAAGTATAAAAAGTCCTTTCCATATGGGCTTGAATTTGCCTCAAATATATGAGATCCCTAGCCTCATCTGTTTGAACACTAGGTCTCCCTCTTTCAAAGGGTACTTCCTAACTTTCTTTCTGAATGAACAGGCTAGCCTTTTCTAATAAACTTAATTGTGATAATATGCCCTCATTATATCCCTATCAAGCAGATCAAGCTGTGATAGTCTCTATCTAGCCCATTCTACTTCTAGTATCTTAGCTTTCAAAACTACTCTCAAAGACTGATGTTCAATTTCTATTGGCAGTACTGCTTCTATTTCATAAACCAAAGAGAATGTTGTGGCCACTGTTGAAGTTCTAGCTGCGATCCTATAATCCCATAGTACGAATGGTAGGTTATCAATCCAATCCTTGTAAGTTTGTACTATTTTGGCCAGAATTCTTTTTACATTCTTATTGGTTGCTTTGACGGCTCCATTTGCTTAAGGTCTGTAAGGAGAAGACTTATAATGTTGAACCCCATACTTGAAGAGCATCTATCTGGTTTCACCTGAAAATTGTAGCCCAATGTCTGACACCATATGATGAGGCAAGCCATATCTGCATATTAGATTCTTCTCAATGAACTTAGACATATCCTGTGCATCTACCTTTTTGAAAGATTAAACTTCTACACACTTGGTAAAATAATCAATGGCCACTATGATGAATCTATGCCTGTTTGAGGCAGGCGAATAGATCATTCCTATAATGTCTATTCCTCCTGCAGCAAATGGCTATGGTGATGTAAGGTTACATAATTCAAAAATAGGCAAATGCCTTAGGTCCACATACTGTTGGCACAACTGGCACTCTTTGACATACTTGGAACAATCAGTATCCATTATAAGCCAAAAGAAACCTTGCCTTATAATCTTCTTTGCCAAGGCTAAGCTATTCATATGGGCTCCACACACTCCCATATGTACTTCCTTCATTACCTTATTTGCTTCCTTCGCATCCAAACACCTCAGTTGGACTCCATCAGGCTATCTCTTGTAAAGCACTCCTCCTACAGTAATGAACTGAGTTGACAACTTGCAGATCATTATTTGGTCCTTTTCAGTAGCTTTCTCAGGGAATAATAACTTTTCTAGGGAATTCTGGATGTCATAATACCAAAGCTTTCCATCATCCACCTCAATATCCATGATTTTCTCCTTTTCGAAGCATGGCTTATCCGAACTGGAGATTAACATCAGCTTTATAATTATTCCCTTTGGATTATCTCACATGGACACCAAGGTAGCTAAGGCATTTACCAATTAATTTTCTTTTCTTGGAACGTATCCAAAAGTACAAATCTCAAACTGACTGCTTAAAACCTTTATATGTCTAAGATAAGGCAACAAGCTCTCTTTCTTCACTAACCATTCACCACTTACTTGGTGAACAGGACACTCCGGATGTGATTATGGGTAAGTTTTACCTATTTGATGATACTGTTTGTGCATTAATAGATCCCGGGTCTACACATTCATATTTGAGCATTAGAGTTGCATAAGGAAAGGGGTTAGAAAAAGCACAATTAGATCAAGATATTCTGGTAAGTAACCCTTTGGGCATAGTGTGGTTGTGAAAAAAAGTATATAGGGGTTGTCTTATCCAAATACAATAGATTACTTTCCCTGCAAATCTAATTGAACTTCCATTTCACGAGTTTGATATTATCCTAGGAATGGATTGGCTCCATAAATACAAGGCAATTGTTGACTGTCATTTGAAAATGATTACCTTGAAAACCCCAAAAGGTCAGGAAATTATGGTTATAGGAGAACGATCTAGCTTCTTATCTAATGTCAACTCAGCCACTACATCGCACAAATGTATTAGAAAATGGTGTGTGACTTACTTGGCTTTTGTTGCTGAATCTGAGGCTCAGAAGCCATAGGTTAGTGATGTACCTACGGTTAGAGACTTTCCTGATGAGTTACCAGGATTACCCCCTGCTAGGGAGGTTGAATTTAGTATTGATGTATTACCTGGTAAGACACCTATTGCCATGGCCCCTTACCGTATAGCACCAGTAGAATTGAAGGAACTAAAGATTCAACTGCAGGAGTTGTTAGAAAAAGGATTCATCCATCCAAATGTTTCCCCTTGGGGAGCCCCGGTGTTATTTGTAAAGAAAAAAATGGGTCTCTCAAACTATGCATTGACTATAGACAGCAGAACAAAGCCACCATCAAAAATAAATACCCATTACCCAGAATTGATGATTTATTTGATCAACTAAAGGGTACCAGTACATTTTCAAAAATTGACTTAAGATCGGGCTATTACCAGCTTGGAGTAAAGGAGGTAGATATTCCTAAAAATGCTTTTCGTATGAGGTATGGACACTATGAATTTGTAGTTATGCCTTTTGGTCTCACTAATGCACCGGCTGCTTTTATGGATTTGATGAATCATATTTTTCACCCTTATCTGGATCAATTTATGGTGGTATTTATTGATGATATCCTAGTCTATTCTAAGACACCAAAAGAACATGATCAACATTTAAGAATTGTACTATAGACATTGAGAGATAAGCAGCTATATGCTAAATTCAGCAAATGTGAGTTTTGGTTGAATGAGGTTGCTTTCCTTGGTTATGTAGTGTCAGCCAAAGGCATCAAGGTAGACCCCATAAAAATTGAAGTCGCACTTGATTGGAAGCCACCTAAAAATATTTCAAAAGTTCGAAGCTTTCTTGGATTAGCTAGGTATTATAGTTGGTTTGTGAAAGGATTTTCTATGATAGCCTCCCCACTTACTAAGTTACTACAGAAAAATGTCAAATTTAAATGGACCAAAAAAATGCCAGCAAAGCTTGGAGAAACTAAAAAGCATGTTGACTGAAGCTCCCATTCTCACTCAACCCATTTCAGGTAAACCTTATGTCATTTACAATGATGCCTCCAGGAGTGGATTAAGGTGTGTACTTATGCAGGAGGTAAAGATAGTGGCATATTCCTTTAGACAGTTAAAGCCACAAGAAAGAAATTACCCTACCCATGATCTAGAACTAGCAGCCATTGTGTTTGTCTTGAAGATATGGAGACACTACCTATATGGGGAGAAGTGCTATAGTTATACTGACCATAAAAGTCTGAAATACCTACCTACACAGAAAGAGCTCAACCTACGACAAAGACGGTGGCTAGAACTCATCAAAGACTATGATTGCTTGATTGACTACCATCCTGGCAAAGCAAACATGGTAGCTGATGCACTCAGCATGAAGTGTTTTATGGACTTACGAGCTATGAAAGTGAGATTAAATGTAGCATATGATGGACCACTCCTAGCTGAAATGTAAATAAAGCCAGATTGGCTTCAAAAAGTAAAGGCTACTCAGAGACGAGATGAAAGACTAGCCTCTATTATTTCTCATCCTCAGACACGAGCAGGTAAAAGCATTGAATTCTCCCTGGGTCATGGTGATTGCTTATACTATAAAGGTAGGATATGTGTACCCAGTGTGTAGAATTAAAGAAAAGCATTTTGACAAAAGCTCACAGTAGTCCCTATGCTATGTATCCCGGCAATAACAAAATGTACCAAGAACTGAAGAAATCATATTGGTGGCCGGGGATGAAAAAAGAGATAGCAAATTTTGTAACAAGATGTTTAACCTGTCAACAGGTTAAGGCTGAACATCGAGTACCTTCGAGGACTATTACATCCTATCACTATATCGGAATGGACATAAGAACGGATCACTATAGATTTTGTGTCTGGTTTACCACTTATAAGAAAATAGCATGATTCCATCTGGGTAATTGTGAATAGGATAACTAAGTCAGCTCACTTTCTCCCAATGAGATCGGATTTCTCTTTATCCTAACTTTCAAAAATTTATGTGAATAAGGTTGTGAGGCTTTACGGTGTTTTAATATCTATAATTTCTAATAGAAACCCACGGTTTACCTCCAGATTCTATTAGAAACTTCAAGAAGCACTAGGAACCCACTTAGATTATAGTACGGCCTTTCACCCATAAAAAGATGGCCAGTCCGAGTGGGTGATATGGATACTGGAAGATATGTTACGGTGTTATGTACTAGAATTTGAAGGCAGTTGGGAGAGATATCTTCCATTAGCTGAATTTGTCTATAATAATAGCTACCAGTCTAGCATTAAAATGGCACCATATGAAGCACTGTATGGGAGGAAATGTAGAACACCTTTATACTGGACAGAATTGAGTGAAAGCAAGTTAGTAGGACCCGACTTGATCAAAGAAATAGAGGATAAGGTGAAACTGATTAAAGATAACTTGAAAGCGACAATAGACCGACAAAAATCATATGAGGATTTAAAGAGAAAGGATATAGAATTCAATGTGGGGGATAAAGTATTTCTAAAAGTTTTGCCATGGCGGAAGGTTCTCCAATTTGGTAAAAAGGGCAAGCTTAGCCCCAGATTTATTGGACATTATGAGGTAATACAACACGTGGAACCAGTGGCATATAGGTTAAAGCTACCCTCTAAACTGGAAATGATCCATGATGTATTCCATATTTCTATGTTAAGGAGATATCGTTCGGATCCTTCTTATATTATCACATCAAAAGAAATACAGCTAAGGCCCGACTTGTCTTATGATGAAGAACTGATGAGAATTTTAGCATGAGAAATTAGGCAACTACGGAATAAACAGATCCTATTAGTCAAAGTGCTTTAGACATGCCACAATATTGAAAAAGCTACCTGGAAACCCGAAAAGGCAATGAGATAGTAGTACCCCCACCTCTTCGATCTAAGTAAATTTTGAGGATAAAATTTTATTTAGGAGGGTACTGTAACACCTCAATTTTTTTATCTGTCATACATGGTAAGTTACAGAACACGAAAAATTACCCTAGGTTAAATTTTGGGAAAATCAAAGTTGAATAGGGCAAGAAAACTCGGTAGCAAATATGGAGGGGTAATTAGATCGGACCGAAAAACCTGAGACAGGGGACCCGATGGACAGTGTGACCTGAGATTGAGAAATGAAAGTATAAGTTGAATGGAGTCTAACGGTATAATTTGAAGAGAAACTAGGATCAAATAGGTCTCTAAACGGGCAAATAAAGAGAAAATTTTACTTTGATCGAGCGATTGAGGGACCTAAAGATCTCTAATATCCCAAAATATTCATATATAACATGTAACTAATGTAAATACACCCTAGGAACTAAAAAATAGTAATTCTAACAATTCTAAAATTTCGGATTTTGGCCTGGCTAAGCAGGCTGTCGAGGCTACAAATATACCGAAATGATGTTGGAATAGGCTAAAATTTTAACCACATATTTTTGAATATGTAAAGACACTCGACACAAAATTTTAGAGCAAACTGATATTGAAAACAAAAATTCATATTTCAGGATGAAAAATCGAGATCGAGTCATTTGGAGGGTCAAACCAGAGAATTTGACCCTAAAAGGATAAATAAAAATTTAATATAAGGTTATTATCAAATGTGAGTGAGCTTAGGCCAGTAGGATGAGCCTAGCTTGTTGTATGGCCAATAAGTGACAAAAATTAGGGCCCTTGGATCTAATGGAGGTGATTGAATCTTGGTCCCTCCTTTGGTACACTCAAAGACACCCTATAATAGCTCATTAAAATCTACAAAAAAAAAACCAGAATTTTTGCAACTTCCTCCTCTTTTTCTTCAAAATTCGAATCCTTCTCTTTTGTTGCCTCTCCTCTATTTTTTTTCATCCTACGCTTTATTTCATTAAATCACAAGCCCTAATTGCAACCTAAAGCTTATAAATTTATCTTTTTTAACCTATAAAAGGATTTTTATCAAAAGGAGGCCAAGAAATTAGGGATTTAAGGCAAAAATCCTAAGGTAAGATTTTATGATTTCTTGAGTTTTAGGTGAAATTTGAAGGGGAAATTTTATAGGCATGTAGAATTGGGCTAGAAAATTATAATGGTGATTTTAAATTGTTGAAAAACATGCATTAATGATGTGATTTTTTCGGCCCAAAGAGGAACACATAGAGGAGAAAGGAACCAAAGAGGAAAAGGGAAGAAAAAGGAAGATTAGGTGGAGAACAACCTAATTGAGCTTAGTGGATACAATCTACCTTTAATTTCACTTATTTTAGTGGATTTTTCATGAAATTTGTATTATGTAACTATACAAGGTTGGGCAAATTGGTGAAATAAATTGACATAACCTAATATAGTGATGAAATAGACTAATATAAACTCAAATTAGTGATCTAAATCAAGTGAAAGTGGTGGAACCAAGTGAGGCCAAATTATATAACCTAATTCATTAAAATGATAAATGTTGTTTAATGAAGATTTAAATCATAATTGAGCTATTTAAGGCATGGGAAAACAATAGAGTTTATTAGAATGCAAAATAAATTTTGTACCTAATTATGTACATGTTTATATAATGGTGGGAGTTTGTGAATCATAAGAAATTTAAGGTAAACTAAGTGTATTACATTGTAATGATGCTTCAAAGGCATATAGAAATGTGTATAGCATAAAAAGGAAGAATAAAACAATGTGTAGGTATGAGGCCCTTAAGTGGCCGAATGGTATACATGTGTATAATGCCATGTTTTAATTATATTTTTGTGTTAATGTGTGTAAAATTGTGAAATGTATAATTAATGAGCTTGAATGTATAGAAATGAAATTATGATAATGTTAACATAATATATTTGGTATGTAAAACAGCATAAAAATAATATGATGTAAGAAAATGCTATAATTTATTATGCCCTTAGTACTCAGTGGGTAACCCAGGACCCTAGGATAGTATGGCTAGTCATAGGAACACCTACCCCGTGGTGTTCTGTATACTATACTATTGTTTTAACTATCACTCTATTGTTACTATACTGAAAGAGTGAGATTGCACTATTAGCCAGCTCATTATACTGATATACTGGGGAGTAGCATGGTATAATAGTGGTATATTTGCTCCCACTTACTAGATTTGCTCATCCATTTATCTAGTTCATGGTTTTTCTACTATCTACAATAGGGGCAAAATGGTAATTTCATCTAAAACTGTGAAAAAGGGGTATTTACGGCCTTTAAAATATTAAAAATGTGAGTAAGAATAAAACAAGGTGAAAAATGATGTATATGTGTCCAATAGGGGTAAAAACATAATTATACGATTAATCGAAGACAAAATGATCAAACTGTGGTAAAAATGTGGTTAAAGTGGTGAAGATGGGTAATTTGACTAAAAAGGGTAGAACCATAATTAAGGAAAGTTACAGGGACCAAACGGTAATCTTTTCACTGAAGAAAAATTTTAAGGACCAAAATATAATATGTATAATTAAAACAAATAAAAATCAAAGGAGATTGACCAGGTCCAAATTGGAGTTAAATTAGCTATATTGAAGAAAAGTCAACGAGAAAGTCAAATTGAGTCCAAATTGACAAAATCAAACTTTAGGGGTATAATTGAAATTTTTCACTTAAAATGGTGAAATTGTGAAATTAGATATAAACGAATATTTTTGAGCCAAATAGGAGAAAATTTTGACATAAGGAGAATAAAATTGAAATTTATGAAATCTAAAAGTTTATTAATTTATGAATGAATTCATTGATTTAAATACTTAGAATATAGTAAGTGAAATTTATGTAAATGTATCCACCACTAAGCAATTATGTTGCTTAGCGTGTAGTTTAATGTGACTGCACGCAGGGACAGGTGTAGTTAGCCGATGCTGAGGACCATTAGTGGCATGTACAGAGTAGGAAAACTTTTGTTATTTTTGGGTTGTAAATATTTTGCAAGATTTTCATAATACCTTATGGAGTTATTTGTAATAACTTATGACCTTAGTAAAATTTATGGTTGGTGTGCTTGAAGAGATCCTTTTAGTTGATTGGATGATGAATTAATTTGAAGTTTTGTGTTGATTGTTGAAGTTTGGGAGTTAGAGAAATGATATTTGGGAGTGTAATCTAAATATTGCAGGTTTAGGCAGCATGAATATTATGTTGTCATGCTGCCGAAATTTTTCTCAAACTAAATAGTGAATTGACTGTTGTAGAAATGTTAATAAAGTAATACAGACTTCGAATTGCATAGAGGGTATTACAACCATCTCCCCTCTTTCCTAACAACGAAGGAGCTTCATATAAGTATCTAAGGGGATTCTACTTAGCCACAGCTTATATCCTATAAGAATGGTAGTAGTATCTCAACTTATTCGACGACCACATGACTGCCAGAAAAATTTTTTCAACTCCTATGTATTTCTCCTCATAAGGGACAAACTTCTTTCTAAGGTAATATACCACGTACTCAATTCCAAAATCATCCTTTTGTGGCATCATTGCCCCTACTAAACTGTCTTCTATTACTAGGTATAAAATCAGAGGTTTACCTATTTGAGGTAGTCTCAACACTAGCAGATATAGCAGATATTCCTTATTGGTATCAAAAGCTTTCTGACAATCCTCATTTTAGAATATAGGCTAATCTTTCCTAATAACCTTTAAAATCGATTCGCAGATCGAAGTTAACTTGGCAATAAAACTCACTTATATACTGGATCTTGCCTAGGAACTCTCTAACTGCTTTTTCTCTCTAGGGTACCGACATTTCCTTGATAGCTCTCACCTTGTCAGGATCTACTTCTATCCCTCTCTAACTCACCATATGGCCTAAAAGTTTACTCGAGGTAACCCCAAAGATGCACTTTTTTAAGGTTGATATGAAGATTGTACTTGCTAATCCTCTAAAAAAACTTCTCTAATGCCATAAAATGTCTTTTCCTAGTAACTGACTTGATCATCATGTGATCCACATACACCTCTACTTTCTTGTGGATAAAGCCATCTAAAATCTTAGTGGTCATTCTTTGATAGGTAGCACTTACATTTTTAAGCTCAAAAGGCTTGACCCAGTAGGCATATGTCCCCCACTTGGTTATGAAAGTTGTTTTAATCCTATCCACTATTTTTTTCAAAATCTGGCTATACCCATCATATCCATTCACAAAACTGTACATGGTATAAGCAGCTACACTATCAACCAGAACATCTATATGAGGTAAATGAAAATCATTTTAGGGACAAGCTTTGTTCAAATCTCTATAATCAACACAAACTCTTACTCTTCCATCCTTCTTTGCTATAGGGACTACGTTTGCCAACCACGTAGGGTATTGGACTTCCACTAAGAACTTAGCCTCTATTTGCTTCCTAACTTCATCTTTAACTTTCTCAATCCATTGTGACCTAAGTCTTTTAAGTTTTAGCTTAATCGGCTTGTACCTCGGGTGTGTTGGAATGGTATGTTTGGAAACCTCTCAATCTATTCCTGACATGTCTTTATAGGTTCAGGCAAAAATTTTTTTGTATTTTTTCAATATTCTTTTAAATATTTCTCTCTTCAGGAGTTATGTCTGATGCCAATAAAATTTATTTTGGATTTTCTTTAGTTTCAAGATTGAATGAACATGTATTTTTTGAGTTAATGTCAAATATAAATGCTTTATGATCATGATCATACATATTGAAATTAGAAGAAACATCACACATAAATAAGTAAAAGTATTCGTCTCATTGATGTAATAAAAAAAACAAACATTGTTCTTGTCAAAAAGTTTAGGAACATAAATAATATCAATAAAAGTGTACTCTCCAATCTTATTAGCATCAATGTCTCTCCAACCTCTAGATCAGCTTTGGGTGATTCTTCAACCTACATCTTCCCTTTGCCTTTCAGCTGAGTAGCAAGCAACTTCTTTGTCATGACTTCCTTTGGCACTTATTTATCCCAGGTTGAATGGTGTAACAAAATCTCTTTATCCCAGAAACCCTTAACTGACTTGATGATTCCCTATTCCCAATCGAAAACATCATTGAACATCTTAAATCTTGGCACTAGCTCACCCCTTATCATCTGAGGATCATTTTTTTCATAATAAAGACACAGGCCTAAAGCTAGTATAAAACTCTAAGAATTGTGAGGAATCCCTTTCACTACTTCCTTCTCCTTACCCTTCTTACTGGAGCCTATAAAGCCTAACCCCTTTTTGTCCTTCTGAGCTTTAACAGCTACAACAATCTTAGGTCCTTGAGAGTTTTTGCCCAGACCAGTAATAAGTAAGAAATTCATCTTTTTCAAGCATATTAATCACTTGAGGACTATTAGGAAGGCTATCCTCATTCTCTTTATCACTAATAACCGCCATGTGAAACCCGCTAAATGGCTATTTGGCTATTTCAAGCATAAACACTTGATTCTCCTTTGCTATTTTAATAGTGACTACCTGTCCATCATGAGGGATCTTAATCATCTGATGCAATGTGGATGACACTCCTTCCATCTTATAAAACCATGGTCTCCCAAGAAGTATAGAGAAATTCACTAGAATAGGCAAAACTACAAACTCAACTTTAGTCTCAATGGGCCTTATCTTCACCATGGCCTTAAATATCCTAATAACTTGCCTCTTAAAGTTGTCATAGGTAGAAATAGTCAGATCAAACTTACTTAGCATGCTCTCATTTAATCCAAAAGCTGAAATTACCACCGAGGGACAGACATTAATGGAGGATTCGTAATCTACCATCACTCAAATCGTGTGCTTAATATTAACCTGAACTTTGATGTAGAGGGGATGATTATGATTCTTTCTTTCAACAAGTAAGTTGGCATCAGAGTAAACCACATTCTTCTCGATTCCTTTGCTAACCAAATCCAACAACTCAAAGGGAGAAATAGTGGTAGCAACAGTAGCCTCGCTCAAAGCCTCCATCAATTTTTGTTTGTGCAAAGGAGACTATCTCAACAAATCCCAAATACCTATCTAAGCCTGTGTCTTTTTCAGTTACTTGATTATCTAATCATCCTCAATCTCCTTCTCTATTAACACCGCAGTAGGAGCTGACTGCCTTTTGATCTCTGAGGCCACTTTCCTACTCCTTGTGACTGCCTTGACTTTTTTCTTTTCCTTTACTTCTTTCTCATATTCACTGGCTGAACTCTAGATATCAATGGGCACTAAAGACCCTTCATCTTTACTTTCTGTAGGAGTATCCCAATAGTCAATCAAAGAAATTTGTCAATTTTCTTCAACTGGCTTTGTTACTTTTGAGGTAGAGTGAGAAACAGCCAAGTACTCATTCCCATATAGATCCTTCATCACATACCACTTAGGTAAACTTAATCCAATCATGTATACTAGAGGGGGCACATCATTGTAACTTCCCTTTTTCTTTTTATCCCTTTTTCTCAAGATCTGTAATCTACTTGCTATCTATCAAATCTTGAATCTTATTCATCAGAGTGCGACAATAATCAGTTAGATGCCTTATGTTCTTATGGTATGCATAGTATTCATCCTTCCTATGGTAAGGCAACCCCTGACTCTTTACAGGCCTTGATGATAAAGGTTGAAGCTTCCCTTCTTTAACCAATCTATTCAAAACCCAAGATAGTGATTTACCCAAGTTAGAACAGTGCCTCTATAGTAGACACCTCTGCAGTCTTTCTAGCTTTGTTCTGCCCACTACTATTTCCAACAGCCTTGTTACTGCAGAAATTCCTTCTCACATTCTCACTACTTGCCTTTTGGCTAAGTACTCTCCTTCAACCTCTATAGCTATATCCTTTAAATACTTCCAGTCTTTGAAACCATTCATCTTTAAACCATCTCTCAAGTATAGACTTGCATTCCGAATAAAAAAACCCAATTTAATCAGCTGTGTCAAGTTTCCTTTTCATCTCCATCAGCCTATTCCTCTACCTGGTGAGATACTCATGGAAAGATTCATCATACTTCTGTTGGAGTAACTTAAGGTGCTTCAGGGTAACCCCCCATCTTTGTGCCGCAGTTATACTGCTTGAGGAACTCCTTTATCAACAGGTCCCAATCCTTTTTAGTCCACCTATCTAACCCATAGTACCAATCTATTGCAAGCCAAGTCAAACTCAAGAAAAAGTACTCCACCTTTTATTTCTTTGATAAAGTGGTCCCTTTTATAATCAATGTGTATTACTTGACAAGCACTGAAGGATCTAAAATGCCATTAAACCTTGACAAATTAGGCATTTTGAACCTGTGGGGTAACTACTCATCTCCATTCAAATTCCTCTTTTTTGGGTTCATCTCCTTACCAGCAAACAATAACCTAGATGTGGCTTTAATCTTTCCTTCCATTTTTCTGAAAGCAAGGTCCTCAATACTAGGGCCTCTTATCTTTATGCTCATTATTTAAGGGACATAGTCTTCATCCTCCTCCTCTATGAAATCATTCTCAGGATCATGCCTCCTTTCCTTTCTAGGTGGGTCTCGAAGCACGATAGCATTAGCTGCGATAGCATTCCCAACATGTGTTGGCTTCGCTGTCTTGCGAGCGGGTGCTAGAAGCTATATTCTAACATTGGGTGTTACAGAAGCCACTATTCTACCAACCATGGCTAACATCATTTCCTCAAACTCCTGTACATGTATATCTAATCTTCGATCCAAGTCATCCCTTACTGTCAAAAGCCCAATAAGAGTAACATTCATCCTATCCCTTAGAAATGAAAACCTTATAGTGGTGTCATCAGACACTCTCCCAATCTCATTTACCCTTTCAGTCTCATTCAATTCATCATTTGCCATTTCTACAGTTATTTCCTTACTGCTTTTCTGATAACTTGCTTAAACCCAACTCAGAACTGACTTTGAAATCTAAGTCTAAAATTGAACTTGATCTCAGTAAGCTGGATATAGATCTTAAAACTAGGCGCCCGTCTGACCCACTAGACCACTTAGATGAGATATAATGACTGTAAGAATTAAAGGTTGGGAATGATGCATGGTAAATGTTGTATGGGCATAGTATATACATGATGTATGAATGCAATGCATGATTTTACATTAATCACAACCATACACAAGCAAAGCAATAGCCTTCCAACCTTATTACTGATGGAATATTACATGGTATGAATATCATGATGGCACAGCAGAAAACAAAAATTTTTATCATACATACCATACATATCCAAAGCTAGAATCGAAACATACAATTTTAAGGTTTTAAACTTACAACTTTAGATGCCTTTAAAACTTGATTTTGATGATGATCAGCAACCAAGAAGGATATGTCCACCTTAGATCTTCACCACCAATGCCAAGGAACAGCCTTTACGCCACTCCCTCTATTCTCACACACACACTTGCAAAGATGACTTAAAATCAAGAGTGCCAGCTCTATGATTGTGTATTCGGCAATGGGAATGATTTGAAGCCACAAGATCTGATCTTGTTCTTCCTTTAGGTTACTATTTCAGCCCGAGAACACAAGAGAACAAGAAAGATTTCTTTCCCCTTGAGTATTTCGGCCAAGAGAGAAAAATAGCAAAAATGGCATACCTTTTATTCATTTAATTCATTAATATATATCACTCAATTTAGGTCAAGTGTGAGTGCCGAAAATTAAGTGTTAATTTCAGCTTCAATCACTTCCTAATTAAGAGATATATCTTAATTTAAATTCTATTAGAATTTAAATTCAAATGGCATTAGTCATTTAATCAAAACAAACTTACTTTTTAAGGTGATAAGTTGCCGAATTCAACTAGTATTTTAGTTTGAATTTTGGCTACTTTAATTCCCTCTCAAGTATTATATTTTGATTAAATACAAATTAGGATTTAATACTCAATTAACTTAATTATACATAGATAATTAATCAATTGAAATTAAACCTAGCACATGCCAACAAATTTCTCTCGTGACCAACAGCTGTTTTAGGCAAAAAAACTCGTTTCACAGATTTGCCTAAAACAGCTAGTCGTGGCTTAACAGATTTGCCTAAAACAGCTAGCTGTTTTAGGCAAAATCGTACCTTGACAGTTTTGCCTAAAATAGCTAGCTGTTTTAGGCAAAAAAACTGTTTTTACAGATTTGCCTAAAACAGCTAGCTGTTTTAGGCAAAAATCTGTTTACCCATTTTATGCATTAATTGACTTTAAATAAAAGTCCAAATTAATTTCCAATACACAATTTAAATATTTTAAGCCCAATGCTTTGTGTTCGATCCTATAGGTCCATTTAATGTTAGCAATGAATTAATAAATTAATTCAAAGCTATATATATTCTCTAGCAAGATATTATAGCATTCCAAATTAAATGAAAATGCATATGGCATTTAGTGACCTAATGCAATTTTGTATAGTCCCTTACCCATAAATATCAGAATTAATATAAGGCATGGAACTAGTCATCCTTATATATATTAATTCCTTTCTTGATATTCCAGTGACACTGAACTCTCAGATAAATAATGATTACTCATTATTTCATCTCGGTATGGCCATACACTTCTTAGTTCACTGATCAAGTGGCCGATGATATTTTCTCTCTTATTGAGAGGGGTAATCCCTTCACTTCTCTCATGCTCTCTAACATGAATTAATGCATACCCAATCATACCCGTACTTGTCACTCTGTTACGAGCACGTTAGGTGTATGTCAAAGTACACAGTAATTCATAAAGAGTTTCATAGAGATTTCAGGCCTAAGAACTCCGATACAAAACTTGCATATGAGAAACACTTATGACTTGTACCATGTAGTGTTCTCATGAGCGGATCGTATCCAGATACCATGTTCTTTAACATGTATCTATGATCTCTGATTGACACTCTTGTCCTAATGATCCGTAAGACAGAACTCATAATATCAGAGAGAGCATACTAGTCTTAATTCATTGTTATTCCCATAATAATGACTGACTAGGGATATTTAGAATGAAGTCTCATTTGTTTCAAGGTCTTACAACCATGTGCCTCACACATGATAACTTAAACCGAAATGACATTCTTGGATAGTTTTATCAATTGATATGCACAGGAATACAAAAGATAAAACTAATGCCTCATTTTATTAATTTCAAGTGTTTCGTTACAATGCATTGGGGCTAGGGCTTACACTAACAATCTCCCACTAGCACTAGTCCCAATTGGGCATAGCCCTAAGACTGAACGCTCTCAAATGAGCTTCGTGCAGATTTGGACGTAACTGTTTCGTCAAAGGATCTGCTACATTGTCTTCACTTGCTATCTTGCTAACCTTGACGTCCCCACGATCAATGATTTCTCTGATCAAGTGGTACCTCCTGAGTATTTGTTTGGATTTCTGGTGTGACCGGGGCTCCTTGGCCTGTGCTATGGCCCCGTTGTTGTCACATAAAATTTCTAATGGATCTAGGATGCTTGGGACCACTCCTAATCCAGTAATGAAATTTTTAATCCAAACAGCCTCTTTTGCAGCCTCACTTGCTGCAATATACTCAGATTCTGTAGTTGAGTCGGCAACGGTTTCTTGCTTCGAGCTTCTCCAGCTGACAGCACCACCGTTCAAAAAAAAATAAATCCAGATTGCGATCTAGAATCCTGAGTGCTGGTCTGAAAAGCAGCATCGGCATAACCTTGTATGACGAGCTCTTCTTGACCACCATACACCAAGAAGTGATCCTTAGTCCTTCGCAGGTACTTCAGAATCCCTTTTACAGCAGACCAGTGCTTCTCACCAGGGTCTTGCTGAAACCTACTGGTTATACTCAGTGCATGAGCAACATCCAATCTAGTACATAACATAGCATACATGATAGATCTAATAGCAGATGCATATGGGATTCTACTCATGTTGTCCCTTTCCTCTTTGGTTTTAGGGCACTGTTCTTTAGTCAAAGGAATTCTCAAAGCCAAAGGTATGTACCCTTTCTTTGAGTCTCCCATACTAAAATGCTTTAGTACTTTGTCTATGTACTTTTCTTGACTTAGTCCCAAAAGCCGATTCGATCTATCTCTATAGATTCGAATACCAAGTATTGTCTCGGCTTCACCTAAGTCTTTCATTGAGAAACATTTTCCCAACCATTGCTTAACCTTTTGCAATGTTGGAATGTCATTCCCAATGAGAAGGATGTCGTCCACATATAGGACTAGAAATACTACTATGCTCCCACTAACCTTCTTGTACACACAAGACTCATCTTCGTTCTTGATGAAGTCAAATTCTTTGACTGCCTCATCAAAACGAAGATTTCAACTTCGGGATGCTTGCTTTAATCCATAAATAGATTTTTGAAGCTTGCAAACCTTCTTAGGATGCTTGGGATTGACAAAACCTTCAGGCTGTGTCATATACACATCCTCAAGTAAATTTCCGTTAAGGAAAGCAGTTTTGACATCCATTTGCCATATCTCATAATCATGATATGCAGCTATGGCAAGCAAGATCCTAATGGATTTGAGCATGACTACAAGCGAAAAGGTCTCGTCATAGTCTACACCATGAGTTTGTCGAAAACCTTTTGCCACTAGTCTACCTTTGTAGGTCTTATTAGCTTTGAGTTTGAATAGCCACTTGCATTCAATTACCTTAGCACCTTCCGGTGGATCCACCAAGGTCCAAACCTGGTTATCGTACATTGATTTCATCTCGGATTTCATGGCTTCAAGCCAATTTTCCGAGTCTGGGCTCTCAATAGCTTCTCGGTAGGTAGTAGGATCCTCACGATCTACTAACTCAATAGTGTCACTGTCAGTGATTAGAAATCCATATCTCTCAATCTCCTGACGTACCCTACCGGACCTTCTAGGTTCTTGTGTAATGGGTTCTTGTTCCACAACTGGTTGTGAACTTGATCCCATTTCCAAACCATCCTCTATAGGAGTTTGTGGTGCTTGAATTTCTCCAAGTTCTACTTTACTCCCACTGTCTTTCTTGAGAATGAACTCCTTTTCCAATAAAACAGCCTTGCGAGCAACAAATACTTTGTTCTCGGCTTGTGAGTAAAAGTAGTATCCCTTTGTTTCTTTAGGATACCCCACAAACAAGCAGACACTGAATTTGGACTCTAGTTTGTCAGATGTTAATTTCTTAACATGTGCTTCACAGCCCCAAATCCTGAGAAAAGACATATTGGGTTCTTTCCCAGTCCATACCTCGTATGGTGTCTTCTCAACTGGTTTAGTTGGAGTACGGTTCAATAGAAACGCAGCAGTTTCTAATGCATAACCCCAAAAAGAGATAGGAAGATTAGCTTGACTCATCATAGATCGAACCATGTCCAACAGAGTTCGATTTCTCCTTTCGGACACACCATTCCATTGAGGTGTTCCAGGAGGAGTGAGCTGTGAAATAATACCACACTCCTTTAGATGACTGTCAAACTCTTGGCTTAAGTATTCGCCACCTCGATCTGATCGAATGGCTTTTATACTTTTGCCAAGTTGATTTTCTACTTCGTTCTTAAACTCTTTGAATTTCTCAAAAGTTTCAGACTTGTACTTCATTAGATAGACATAGCCATATCTACTGAAGTCATCTGTGAATGACACGAAATAGCTAAAACCACCTCTAGCATGTGTACTTAAAGGTCCACATACATCGGTATGTATTAGTTCCAATAAGCCATTAGTCCTCTCGCCTTTTTTATTAAAAGGACTCTTTGTCATTTTTCCATGCAAACATGGCTCGCATGTATCATAAGACTCTAAGTCGAATGACCCAAGCACTCCAGTTTTATGGAGTCTTGAAATGCGTTTTTCGTTTGCATGTCCTAAGCGACAATGCCAGAAGTAAGTAGGGTTCAATTCGTTTGATTTAACCCTCTTTGTATTAATGTTGTATATGGACTCTTTGTTTTGTAAATCAAGGATATAAAGGCCATTTTGCAACATGGCATTGCCATAAGAAATGCCTTGGCGACGAATATGAGCATTGCCATCTTTAATAACAAAATCAAATTCATCATTATCCAAACATGAAACTGAAATAATGTTTCTGCTCATAGCAGGCACATAATAATAATTATTCAAAACAATACAAAGTCCGGAAGGTAAAGTGAGGTGATAGTCGCCTATCTCCATGGCAGCAACTCGTGCTCCATTCCCCACACGGAGGTCCACTTCATTCTTCCCAAGTAACCGCCTATTTCTTAACCCCTGCACATTTGAACAAATGTGAGAACCACAACCGGTATCCAATACCCAAGTGGTAGAAATAGAAAGGTTAATTTCAACAACAAAAATACCAGAACTGGATGCCTTGGCTCCATTCTTCTTTTGTTCTTCCTTAAAGAGAGCGCAATTCTTCCTCCAATGCCCTATCTTGTTGCAATGGAAGCAAGTGCTCTCACTCTCTTTGAGTTTTGACGCCTTGGGCTTTGATTGGGCCTGAGGTGCACTCCCAACTGACTTGGATTTTCCCTTTCCCTTACCCTTTCCCTTAGCAGGTCCCTTCTTAATTTCCTTTTGAACCATTAGTACGGGATTGGTCTTTCGAATGTTTTCTTCAGCATTCTTAAGCATCCCATGAAGCTCAGTGACTGACTTGTTCATTGCATACATGTTATAATTCATCACAAATGGATCATAAGCAGCAGGCAATGATCCTAAGATCAAGTCAGTGGCCAATTCCTTTGGCACTAGTACCTCAAGCTTCTCAAGAGTATCAAGATACCCTTTCATCTTGAGTACATGGGTACTAACAGGAGTACCCTCAGCCATCTTGCAAGAAATTAAGGCCTTTGTTGTCACGAACCTCTCGTGACGAGCTTGCTCTTAGAACATCTCTTTGAGGTGCACCATGATCGCATAGGTCTCTTGGTCCATAAATTGCTTTTGCAATTCAGGCACCATAGTAGCTAGCATCAAACAGGTCACATCATTAGAGTCACTTTTCTTGGTCTCAAAAGTTTCCTTTTGAACCACAGAAGCGTTCCTAGCAGGTTCCTCAGATAAGGGTGCATCCAAAACATACGACTTCTTCTCTTGCTTAAGAACTATTCTTAAGTTTCGAGACCAGTCTATAAAATTGGTGCCATTCAATTTGTCCTTTTCAAGGACCGATCGCAATGAGAAATTGTTGTTTGAAGATGCCATTTTCAATCTACAATAAAATTTAGCAAGATTAAATGAGGTCTTATTTATGATCCCACAAACTGAATTAATATCCCTTTAAATAATTCGCGTTAGTGATTTAATGTGGGCCAAGATCCACTTTTCACAACAACTTATTAGTCAAGCTGAGCTTGTACACCTAACAAGTTAAGTTACTTAGGTAGGAAAACTCCAATCATGTCTCGTACATGACTCTTGGATCAAATGGGCTAACATCTTAAGATGTTATAGCACAACCCATTTATTAGTTGCCTAGGTCCGGGCATCCCTTTCCATGTTAAGTCCAACCTACATTCACAA
Source organism: Excoecaria agallocha (assembly GCA_037975025.1). Taxonomy (NCBI): domain Eukaryota; kingdom Viridiplantae; phylum Streptophyta; class Magnoliopsida; order Malpighiales; family Euphorbiaceae; genus Excoecaria; species Excoecaria agallocha. Next base: position 28,133,919 of record CM075821.1, on the reverse strand, counting down.
CCCATGCCTCACAAAGATAATCGGGCGCATCTAGGACTCCTAGTCTACGTGACCGATGATCGATGCCTTGACATGTTTCGAATTAGGAAGGCAAGTTTGTGACTTACTATTTTAGGGATTCATTTTATTACGACTTACATGGCATACGCTTTGTCATCCATACATAGCATGCATATATATATAATTGCATAAAGTAAAGCGTGACAAACATGGGCCCAAAAACCTACAACTAAGATTCTATACTATTACATAAGAATCTTTGAGTTCGGCTTCTCCACTCCGGTGGGCTTCGTCTTGATTTACAAAGTCTTCAAATATATTCTATTCTAAGAAATAAATGAAAAACTTTTACAATAAAATATAATGACTCGCAGGCCATATTTAATTACAAAATCCAGGGCCCATGAATGCACCATGCATATCCATTCATCACACCAAATTAGCAAATAAATATACATAGCATTCATGGATAAAACAAAGTCCAATTTTAATTAATTTAGCCAAGCCCATTAATGAAAATTGTGTACTTGAACCTTTAAGAGAAGACCCCATGATGGGCTTGGGCCAAAGCCCAAATGGACTAAATCCTCTTATTGAATAAGTTCTCTTAAAAGCCCAAAACACTAACTAGTTAGATTTGTGCTATAAATCAACTCTAATATAATTTCCAATTATGCCATTTTTAATTTTATGTCATACAGCCCATAAACATTAAAAATGCATATAATATGTGCTACCATGAATTAAAAAATAAAATCATGAAGAACACATATATAGTACACGGCATTCATGCAAAAACAAACAAACAACAAAAACTAGTTGTTTAATACTTATGTAATGACATAAAATGCACAAACATTTAAATCAATTTTATGAGTCATTTAATAATCTAAATAATTCCATAAACATTGATTTAATATTCTGTACCAATCTGATCTAAATGTGTTTTTACCATTTTAATCAAAACAAAACAAACAATCTTGATTAAACATGTAACAAACACAAACTAGACATAGTTTTAAGTGATTTTAAAATTAATCAATTAAATTGTCATAGACCAGAATTAAAACCAAATTTAAAACATGTCCAGACCTGATATTTAATCTTTAAAAATCACTTACAAACATCCCAAAAACGTTTTTACATTTAATTTTGAAAACTAGTTGTTAAAATAGCAATTTACATGCCAACAAGCACCTAGTTTCATAATTAACATGTACCATCAGGTATAAATAATTAAATCCGACCATTACCAGCCCTAATAACATCTTAGGACAGTATATTAACATATGATATTAATTATAATACCTATCTAATCAATTAAAATCGTTTTTACACCAAAACAATGCAAAAAACTCAAAACAGAAAATTTCAGATTTGCATGTTTTCATAATGACGATTTTTAATTAATTTTTTCATGCATCTAAAGCACTAAAATAAGCATGTTTAGGCTCTGATACCACTGATGAAATATTACATGGTATGAATATCATGATGGCACAGCGAAAAACAAAAATTTTTATCATACATACCATACATATCCAAAGCTAGAATCGAAACATGCAATTTTAGGGTTTTAAACTTACAACTTTAGATGCCTTTAAAACTTAATTTTGATGATGATCAGCAACCAAGAAGGATATGTCCACCTTAGATCTTCACCACCAATGCCAAGGAACAGCCTTTACGCCACTCCCTCTATTCTCACACACACACTTGCAAAGATGGCTTAAAATCAAGAGTGCTAGCTCTATGATTGTATATTCGGCAATGGGAATGATTTGAAGCCACAAGATCTAATCTTGTTCTTCCTTTAGGTTACTGTTTCAGCCCGAGATCACAAGAGAACAAGAAAAATTTCTTTCCCCTTGAGTATTTCGGCCAAGAGAGAAAAATAGCAAAAATGGCATACCTTTTATTCATTTAATTCATTAATATATATCACTCAATTTAGGTCAACTGTGAGTGCCGAAAATTAAGTGTTAATTTCAGCCTCCATCACTTCCTAATTAAGAGATATATCTTAATTTAAATTCTATTAGAATTTAAATTCAAATGGCATTAGTCATTTAATCAAAACAAACTTACTTTTTAAGGTGATAAGTTGCCGAATTCAACTAGTATTTTAGTTTGAATTTTGGCTACTTTAATTCCCTCTCAAGTATTATATTTTGATTAAATACGAATTAGGATTTAATACTCAATTAACTTAATTATACATAGATAATTAATCAATTGAAATTAAACCTAGCACATGCCAACAAATTTCTCTCGTGACCAACATATTTGCCTAAAACAGCTAGCTATTTTAGGCAAAAAACTCGTTTCACAGATTTGCCTAAAACAGCAAAATCGTGGCTTAACAGATTTGCCTAAAACCGCACCTTGACAGTTTTGCCTAAAACAGCTAGCTGTTTTAGGCAAAAAAACTATTTTTACATATTTGCCTAAAACAGCTAGCTGTTTTAGGCAAAAATCTGTTTACCCATTTTATGCATTAATTTGACTTTAAATAAAAGTCCAAATTAATTTCCAATACACAATTTAAATATTTTAAGCCCAATGCTTTGTGTGCGATCCTATAGGTCCATTTAATGTTGGCAATGAATTAATAAATTAATTCAAAGGCTATATATATTCTCTAGCAAGATATTATAGCATTTCAAATTAAATGAAAATGCATATGGCATTTAGTGACCTAATGCAATTTTGTATAGTCCCTTACCCATAAATATCAGAATTAATATAAGGCATGGAACTAGTCATCCTTATATATATTAATTCCTTTCTTGATATTTCAGTGACACTGAACTCTCAGATAAATAATGATTACTCATTATTTCATCTCGGTATGGCCATACACTTCTCAGTTCACTGATCAAGTGGCCGATGATATTTTCTCTCTTATTGAGAGGGGTAATCCCTTCACTTCTCTCATACTCTCTAACATGAATTAATGCATACCCAATCATACCCGTACTTGTCACTCTGTTACGAGCACGTTAGGTGTATGTCAAAGTACACAGTAATTCATAAAGAGTTTCATAGAGATTTCAGGTCTAAGAACTCCGATACAAAACTTGCATATGAGAAACACTTATGACTTGTACCATGTAGTGTTCTCATGAGCGGATCGTATCCAGATACCATGTTCTTTAACATGTATCTATGATCTCTGATTGACACTCTTGTCCTAATGATCCGTAAGACAGAACTCATAATATCAGAGAGAGCATACTAGTCTTAATTCATTGTTATTCCCATAACAATGACTGACTAGAGATATTTAGAATGAAGTCTCATTTGTTTCAAGGTCTTACAACCATGTTCCTCACACATGATAACTTAAACCGAAACGACATTCTTGGATAGTTTTATCAATTGATATGCACAGGAATACAAAAGATAAAACTAATGCCTCATTTTATTAATTTCAAGTGTTTCGTTACAATGCATTGGGGCTAGGGCTTACACTAACAATTACTCCCACATAGGGGGATCGTGTGGTCCCTTTCCTAAGTGGGCTTAGCCTATGGTAAACAGGGTACCCAATAGACGTGCATTGTGCACGGTAGAAAACTGACAACATAACCTCTCTAATTAAAAGTGCAAGCATATAGGTTTTGACCATTTTGTATTTTGACTTACTCATATAGATCGGGTTATCCCACTAGGGCATAACAGCCTTTGATTGGTATCCTCTGAAAATTGTTTGAGTTTGATCAATACATAAAGATCCACATAGCAAGCAAAAGATTATTATGGTCATACAACCTAGAAAAAGTTGTTATTGTCATTACATAGGCTTGAGTCAAGGGTGATGAAACTTTAGGGCTACCCAAGCATGATCTCTACCAATAGGTCTAGCTTATCACAAGCATAACGACCGATGAGTCACCATTTTATATACCATTTGGTATTATAATTAGATTGGTAGGTTTTCTTAACACCTCCCTATATTGAGTGAACGTAGGTCATGCTTCAAGATAACACCAGGGCTGAAAAGATATGCCTAACTTAATTCTAAGGCTCTAAGATGGATGCAATAAATACAATTTAGAAAAGAGATAGGATTAATAACAAAACCCAATTATAAAAAACTTAACTAAGATGCTTTTCAGAGTAAGATTTCTTTGATCCCCAGCAAAGTTGCCACTGTGACATGTATCATAGTCGCTGCTCGCTTCCGGGTTCACGCTTAGGGGCCCATTTTTAGGATTTAAGACCAAAGAAGGCTCACTTAACTTATAAATTGACCACTTTACAATAAAAAGGATCAAACCTAATTTATAGTTGGTGATCAACTCATGAAGGTATTTATTAATGAGCCCAAAAGAGGTAGACTTCTTAAAATCATCACCTAACAGAATATTGAAAAAAAAAATCTCAACCTTTTGATGCTTAAATAGAGATTGATGTTCGAAATATCACCTTTATTAAACATCTTGATTAGGTGTTTTATAATTAGGTTTTAAAATTAATCTCCTCTCCTCTCTCATACAATGAAAGCGATAGAATTTAAAACATCCCAATCAATCAAAAAGCAATAAAAAAATACTTAAAATAAAATTCTACTTAAAATTTTTATAGAGACAAATCATCCCACAAAAACAATGCAAAAATTAATATACATACATAAATTTGGATATTGATTGAGTTCGAGAGCATTAGCTCCCTCATGCACATTTACAAAAAAACATAAGTTCATTATGTGTGAATTTGGGCTAAAAAAAATTGAACATTGATCCATATTTTGAAAGAAACCCCAATTGACTTAATAAAAAAAATTAATGCCTTTTTATTTTATCGTGCATAAAAATTATTTTTTATTAACTATTACAACCAAGAAAAATAATACATCCAAGATAAAATAACAAATAATGATGAAAATTAAATAATAAAAAAACAAAACTATAATAAATAAATTAATAAAATAACTCAGATAACTAGGAAGTGAAAGAGGTGACTAATTTGGGAGCATGACTTCCCATGCAAAAAAAACCCACAAACCCTCCAAAGCCATAAAGGTATCAGGTACTTGAAGAAAATCACACAAAAAATAAATGAATTAGTATTCACAAACAAAATAGCAAAATAATTACAGATCCATCTTAAATACAAACAATATAGGTTTAAATATAGAATCATATTATGCAGTATTGAAATCACATAAAACAATGTACAAATATGATAGGAGATGAATAAATGACATGAAAATCACCTAAAATACATATAATGCATCAAAAAAAATAGCCACGGATGATCAAAGTAAAGCGAGAGACGGCCACAAATAAGCGAGGGATGGGAGAAGGAGATGAACCCACGAAATTTCATCCGTCAGATGATAGATGGGTGTCCGTTGAGTCATCTTCCCGTCTGTCACCCCTAGACAACACCAATTGTAGATTCCATGGCAAAAAAATGGAAAATTTGCATAAAATGTATTCTTAGCTCAAAACATGCAATATTGATGCTAAATCATGCCAACAATATATTAACATACCAAATCATGCATTAATTACACCAAAATTATGAAACTACAGAATTTAAGAAAGTAAGAAAAAGCTTTACATATATAACAATAGAGGAACCTCTAAGCCTATCTTGCCTTTAGTATATTAAATAGCTCAGAAACACATCACACCTCGATAAACATGCATATCATTCAATTATAGCAATTAAAACATATCAAACCAATAATAAATAATCATATAATCATGTAAATAAATTATAGAGAGAGAAAATAGGAAAAAACCTATAATATTACCCTCAGGAGATATTCTAACTCTATGAATTCTATAGTCTAGATCTCAGCTTCGAATTGTGCTCTATAATTCTCGAGAAAAGTATGAAATTTGTTTGTATAAATGTGCGTGTTCAACAAAGATTGATAAAACAAGGAATTTAGAGAGAGAAATAAGTTTTCTTCTCTAAAGGTGGCTCTTCAAAAAATGATTCCTCTTCTTTTGAAATCCTAGATTTAAGATTTTATACCTAAAAAAGTGTTTGAGTTGAATTCTAACTCAAAACCCTTCATATCTAGAGACAAAATCCCCCAAATCCGAAAGAATTTTATCAAATAAAAAACTGCCTCTTTTGAAAATCCAAAAATATAGAAAAAACTGGATTTCGAGCTAGGGATGGACATCTTTCAATGAGGGGAGGCCGTCCCTTATCACTAATCTAGAATTTCCCAAAAACACCTCTCTATTTGGCTTGTGCAAGAGAGAGAGACCCACAAACGGACATTCCTTAAGTGACAGATTGTAATACCCTAAGTTCATTACTAAATCCATATGTTACAAGTTCCCTTAATGGCTTCTTCTGGTTATTCAAATTAATTATCCTTTAATTTCATTAATATTACCTAGATTGAGAACCATTGGTTCCCGAATTCAGTTCCTCAATTTCAAAATTTTAAATGCCGTAATTATTTGTTCATTAAGGGTTAACTTATTTTGTATTGCCATTTTCCTATTTATTCAATTAAAGTTACTACTTATTCTAGTACTAATTTCGGCAATAAAAAATTATAAAATATATCACAATGCAATTATAATGATTTTCATTTATATATATACATTGAATTTTAAATTTATATATTGGTGTTAATTGGGCCAAATCATCCAACCATTTTGGTCCAACTCAATGAGCTCATTTTCACTTAAATAAGCAAATTTTCTTTTTTCTTTTTTTTTTCCAAACAATTCTCCCACTAATTCTTTCTCAATTTCCGGTTCCCATCACTCTTGATCTAAATTAATAGGCCAACTATATGCTTGACTCAATAAAAATTACTTTTTAATTCGGTTAATTAAATTAAATTCAATTTTTCGTCGTTTTTCACCATTTTTCAAAAATTACTGTTTCATTCATGAGAATATTTTGAAATTTTACCCTTTATTATTCAAATAAATTCGGGAGAGTACAGTTAAAATTTCATGTCATTTCGAGTTCGTTTCAGTATATTTCTAACTTTATGAGCAAAATTAGCCGGTCGAAAATTCGAAAATCCAAAATCATCAGAAAAAATATTTTTTTTTCACTTTCAAACACTAATTTAGACTATATATATTAGATCTGAAAATTTTGATGATTTTTAAAAGTCATTTGGTATTTTTAAAATTTTGGTCAAACTCACGGTCAACCATTTCTACAGTTACCAGGCAAAACTTTCCTTGTATGTTTTGAAGACTTATTTAAGCTCAAATTCCTCCCAAATTGTACCACTGAACTCCATTCATCACTTATTTCCTTATTTCAAGGCTAACCCACACTGTCCGTCAGGTCATTCATCTGCAAATTTTTCTGATCTGAGTATGTTTAATACTTATATACTCCTATATATATATATATATTGTACTATTCTACTGGAGTTACTTCCAAAAAATATCTTAAGTTACTTTTCGTGCTCCAAAATGTACTAAGCATGTCTAATACTAATTTTGGGATGTTACATTCATACATTTCATACAGTACGTTGCTATGTGGAGCAGTTGGGTCACGTCAAGTGATCCCTCCATTTATACAGTTAAAATGTGGATCCACTCATACAGTATGTTACAATGTGGAGCAGTCGGATCACGTCAAGTGGTCCCTCCACACATACAGCATACAGTTATAACGTGGACCAGCTGGATCTCATTAAGAAGGGGCCCCTCTAGCCGAGGAATATCCGGGTACATTCAGGGATTAATTAATTAATTAATCATTTGTTGATTAATCTATTCATTTATTTATTATTATTTCTTTCGTTCATTCATTAACTTATTAAGTAATTTATATATTCATTCAATTGGATTTCGATAGTGGATATGGCCATATCTATAGACAAACTTAGATAGTTTCATATTCCAAATAAATTTCGAGGACGAAACTTTTATTTGGAGAGGAGAAATATAACATCCCAAAATTAGTATTAGACATGCTTAGTACATTTTGGAGCACGAAAAGTAACTTAAGACAGTTTTTGGAAGTAATTACAGTAGAATAGTAGAATATATATATAGGAGTGTATAAGTGTTAAACGTGCTCAGATAAGAAAAATTCGCAGATGGATGACCTGACGGACAGTGTGGGTTAGCCTTGAAATAAGGAAATAAGTGATGAATGGATTTCAATGGTACAATTTGGGAGGAATTTGAGCTTAAATAAGTCTTCAAAACATACAAGGAAAGTTTTGCCCGGTAACTGTAGAAATGGTTGACCGTGAGTTTGATCGAAATTTTAAAAATACCAAATGACTTTTAAAAATCAACAAAATTTTCAGATCTAATATATATAGTCTAAATTAGTGTTTGAAAGTGAAAAAAAATATATATTTTTTCTAATGATTTTGGATTTTCGAATTTTCGACCGGCTAATTTTGCTCATAAAGTTAGAAATATACCGAAACGAGCTCAAAATGACCTAAAATTTTAACTGTACTCTTCTGAATTTATTTGAACAATAAAGGGTAAAATTTCAGGTCATTTCTAGCTCATTTCAGTATATTTCTAACTTTAGGTGAAAAATTAATCGATCGAAAATTCGAAAATCCAAAATCATCATAAAAAATATTTTTTTCACTTTCAAACACTAATTTAGACTATATATATTAGATCTGAATATTTTGATGATTTTTAAAAGTCATTTGGTATTTTTAAAATTTCGATCAAATTCACGGTCAATCATTTCTACAATTACCAGGCAAAACTTTCCTTTTATGTTTTGAAGACTTATTTAAGCTCAAATTCCTACCAAATTATACCATTGAACTCCATTCATCACTTATTTCCTTATTTCAAGGCTAACCCACACTGTCCACCAGGTCATCCATCTGTAAATTTTTCTAATCTGAACACGTTTAACACTTTTATATATATATATATATATATAGTACTATTCTACTGTAATTACTTCCAAAAACTGTCTTAAGTTACTTTTCGTGCTCCAAAATGTACTAAGCATGTCTAATACTAATTTTGGGATGTTACACAGATAGTTGTCTGCCACCACTGAAGGTCTAAAATTAGGTTTTTATGCAGTTTTTATTAAAATACTTGGCAATATTTGAAAATACTTAGAAAATTATGAAAAATCTTTGAGAAAAAGTGAGAAATTCATGATCAAAGCTTTGAGATCCGAACCTTGTTGTCAATAATATGCTATTTTTTAATCATTAGATAACTCTGATCTAGGCCGTCTCAGGTCACGATGTCTATAATGACTAAATACAGAAAAGAGAATCATTTATTTAGTTATATATTGCCAAATAGAAGTATGTACAAAACTAAATATTACATAGAATGACAAAAAAAATATTTTGGGAGTCAAAGAAATAATACAAATACAATAAAATGCATGAAATATATGTCTAAATGCCTAAAAAATCAGCCATGGATGCTCCTAGAAGAGTTACGGACGGCCATGGCCAAATGAGGGACGAGATGAGAAAGAACTCCCATGATGTCGCTTTGATAGACAACCATTCGTGGGAGCTTTTTTCCATCCGTCACTCACAGAATGCAACAAAAAAAAATCCAAAATCACATAAAATTTGCAACTAACCCTAACTACTCAATTATTAAGCCCTAAAACATGCCAAAATGAGACTATAACCTTAAATCATGCATTAATCACACTAAAACTCATTAAATTTCAGAATTACAAAATAAAAATAAAGCTTAAAGTTATAAACCAATGGAGGAATTCTTTATTTAATTATGCTATTAATATGCACATTGATCCAGATTCGTATCTCACCATACTTTAAGCATGCAAATCAATGAAATACAGCACATAAACACAATTATTTCAACAAAGATTAATGTGATCGTGCATGGCAATTTTTTAGAGAGAGAAAATAAAAAGGGAGCCTAGAATATTACCCTCATGAGATATTTTGAGTCTAAATTCCTTGAAGTCTAGATCTCCACTTCGATTATGGTCTTTATTTTCTAGAAAATCGAATGATTCTTTACGTATGTGTGTGGATTAAAAGAGTTGTTAGAGAAATTTCTTCTTAGAGAGAGAGAGAGAAATTGATTTTCTTCCTCTCTAATAATTGCCTCTATATCAAGTGTGATTCCTCTCTTAGAAACCTTAAAATATTTTCTTTTTATACCTAGGGTAGAGTTAGAGTTTAATCCCAATTCTATCTTCCCAAATCTAGAGATTTTAGTCCCCTAAAATTCAGATTAAAATCCCTTAAAACTTATTTTTCTCTTTTGAATTCTAGAAATGAGAAAAATCTGGATTTTTAACCACAGATAGCTGTCTCTTATTACAAGTGGTCGTCCCTCAGGCGAAAATCCTAGAATTTATAAAAATGCCCCTGATCCGACTTGGAAGGGAGAGAAATGGCTATGGACGATCGTCCTTCACATGATAGATGACCGTTTGTCACCACTAAAGGCCAAAGTCAAGATTTTTCATGCTGTTTTGTTAAAACACTTGAAAATCATAAAATATTAGAGAAAAATGTGAGAAATTCATAATCGGAGCTTCAAAATCCGTATTTATTGTTATCAATATACTATTTTCTCATCATCGAGTAACCCTAATCTAGGCTGCCCTGAGTCACGGTGTCTACACCACTGTTGAAATATTTATCTTCTTTTTGCCTATGGACCTATTGATATTCTATTTCACCTTTTTCTTTTTATTCTCTTAAGCCAATTCCTTACCCTTACCATTAAAGCTTTTTTTCATATTTTAGTTTGAACTCGTTCCACCAAAATGAGACTGTGCCATATGCACTTCGACATTGACCTTGATTGTAGCCAAACAGTCATCTTCAATCTCCAAATGACAAGTGACATCCCCAAATGTCTTTATATTATCCTTATGAGTTAGTTGCATCTTTATATGATCCCAACTCCTTGGTAAGGAACAGATAATAGTTTGGACCTGATGTTTATTGGTCAACTTATAACCAGCTTCACTAAGCTTACATAATATGTTTTCCATGTCTTTTAGATGTTTTTACATATTATGATCAAACTTTTTCTAATAAGTATAAAACTTGATCATTAATGATTGAAGCTTAATTAGAGACCTGCCTCTAAACTTCTCCCACAAAGCAATCCATAGATCTATTACATTTTGATACTCGTGAAATAAGTTAGTGATGTCATCATACACTACACTTAGCAATATGATGCGAGTAGTGAAATTCCCCTTTTTTCATGCCATAGAGGCATCTTGGTCCCATCTATACTAGGCTGTGGTGCCATTCTTAGGTTCAACCATAACTGAACTCATGATTTCGAGAGCCTTTTGCTCTTTAAGCACCCACTAGATTTTTATAATCTAGATATGGATCATCTGATCACTAAAAAAAAAAATTGTCGTACATTATTAAAGGAGACAAAGTAATACATGCAATTTACTATGCATCTGAAATAGTAACCTAATAAAGTTTTCTATTAGGCCCAAATTTGAAAATGTTATTTATAGTATTCAATTACCTTCTAAGTTCTAATGTCTAACCTTACAGGTTAAAATTTCATGCATAGTAAATCAAATTTGTTAGATATTAAGTTCTCAAACTTAACAGAGGATACTATAGGTTTGATAAACTAAGTCTTAACTCATTTGTCATGTAATCATTTCACTTATAAAATATTGCAAGGCAATTAACAATAAAACAAACACGTTTATAATAAATGTTAAATGCCTACATAATATCCAAAAATAAAATACATTTACTTAATCAATAAAAATAAGCATCCAGTTATTCCCAAAATGAAATAAGACACACTTGTCTTTAAATAACAAAAGCAAACATAAATCTTATCCCAAAAATTTGCTAACAAAAAAAATATGGACATTCATGCCAACTACTCAGGAAGTTTAAACCTCTCAAAACTAGCCTCATCATGGGAAATGAATCTTTGACCATTCTAAATAATTGATAAAGAACACCATGAACTCAATTAGACACCCATGGATGATGCACAGTACATCCACTCCTCTTTTGGTTATCTTGAACAAAAAATGGATAATGAACTTTCTATAAATTCCATTTCCTATGGTCCAAGCATCAACCATCAAGTTTCTTAAATTTGGATGGTCATCAAAAGAGTTAATAATCACCTTAATCAAGGTCTTGTCATTAATTTCTAGGTCCAAGCCACAACCCAAATGCACTCTTACATTTATTCATGCATAAACACAATATGATACACTATTGCATCAATGTAATTAGCTTGGGCCTTCTTATCCATCCTCATTTTGTGAACCTTTTGCACTTTAGCGTTAGTTTTTGCAATAACATAAGAAGTTCGTAGGCATCTGAGAGTTCTTATCATCACCATTTCCATTATACATAACAGAAAATAAATAGTTAGTACACTTATGTACAAATACATATGATTTAAACTCATTTCAATAAAAAATAAGGACAAATCCACAACAATAATTGTCAAACAAATTTGAAAATTTTAAAAGGAAAAAAAACACATTTCCTCAATTTTATAAAATAATTTTATTTGGAAAAATACAAAAATATGTTTCTGTCCTAAAAAAATTTACAAAAATTGACCAAAAAATCCAAAAAAATTAAGAAAATCAAATAAAAAAATTTAAACTGTTTTAGTGGTCGGAGGAGCCCTTACACGCCAACGAGGGTGGGAGTTATATGGCCATGCGCGACAAGCGCATTCATGCACCATTAGAGGGCTACTACCACATGGCCCGACCTCGTACGGCCATGTGTCACCACGTGGTAGTCAATAATTGGTACACGTGGTGCCCAAGTGGACCTACACGTGCCACGTGGCATGACCACAGTCAGCCAGGTGGCAGACCTTGATTGGGATATGTGTCAACATATGACATATAAGCATGACGCGTGGCACCACCTTAGTGGTTCACATGTCAACCCCTCATTGGCCCAGGCGCTAGAATGACACATCATCCTTACATGTGGCACCTACACATGGCATCACCTCAGTGGCCCACGTGTCACTCCCTCTATTAGTTCATGGGTCAGGATGACACATCATCTTGACATATGGTCTTGACCCATGGTAACACCACAGTGGGCCACATGTCGTGCCTCTATTGGTCCACGTGTCAGAGTGACGTTTCACTTTGACATGGTAGCCACGTGTATGCAGGACACGTGCCCAGCGTAGTCCACGTGCTGCCCTAGAAGCATTTTTCGGAGATCGTATTTTAGCTAATGGGGGGTTTTTAAGGTCCAAAAATCTGATGGTGAGATTAAAATTCAAAAATACTGACTTCTAATTTATTGTTACGAACTTTTTATCCAATTTTTGGTGTGCACATACACGAAAAAATATATTTGAAAATATATCAAGAATACAAAATATAACAATTATATGGGTGTTCATACAACCTATTAAGATCTAGCAACTTATATATAAATTATAGATCCAAAAGAAAATAGCCAAAAAGCAAAAATAAATGCTCTGATACTAATGTTAGAAATCTTGTGCTCAAATATACATTAATACAATAATCAAAAGTAAATATATTTACCTCTTGTAGTGCAAAATCCGTTGAAAAAAGTGAAGCACAAGATCTCTTATTTTTTACGTCACTAGCTAGGTCTTTAATCACAAGTAGTTACACCGGAAAAAAGACAATAAATCCACAGTTTAAAAGCCCCCTGGAGAAATCAAGAAAGACAAAATGGCAGAAAAAGATTTTCATACGTACAACCAAAATTTACGATAGTTTCAGTAACCTTAAATATGTTTTCCAATTCCCTTCACATAGAGTTTTCCACAGGTACAATCCCAGTAGAATTTTATTTCCATTTTGAATTTGGAATTAATTATCCTAAACTGATTAAGATAAATATTAATAAAGTCATGTGTACACCCAAACTATATCAAATTTTTATGGTTAAGGATATTTTGGTTATTTTATTATTTTTGAACCATACCGTAACATTAAACTAAACATAAATAGATTATTTAACTTTATCATATTTCAAAACATGATAACAATAATTATTATACTATATCACGCTATAATATACCATACCACACTTTACTAAACCATACTTCACTCCATACAAACATAGTGTTGGAGTCTCTTTGGATGATGATTCACTGCCGTTTATTAATATATAGTGTCTTGCTGTTTACTATAATGTTGTATAATTTTTCAATGAATCATGCTTGGAAAAACTATACAATTTTATGTGATTTTATAACATGTTTTTGTTTGGTTTGATAGTATTGCATTAAATAGTTTTACAGTAAGATAATATAAATGCTTTTGATTATTATAAATTAATAATTTTTATCCAATAAAAAATCACTTATATGAAAAATTAATCATTTTAATAATACATAATACTTTTTTTAATTATCCATTTTAATTTTTAATCACATAAAATAATCTATTTAATTATATTTGAAATATTTTGTTTCGAGAATAAATAATTAAATAAATAAACAATATTGGAATTGATAGAAAAAAGAAGAAAAAAAAAAGACAAGAATAAATGGTTTGACATAGATGAAAAATGAGATGAAGATGCTTGTTTGAAAACTAAAGACAAATAAATAAAGAAAGTAAATTAAGAAAAAAATGAGATGAAGAAAATGGTGCCAACTTGCATGACTTTGAAGCAAAGGAAAAAAGGGTGGAGAAAGAAATTGGCTGGGGGGCGTGTATGGCATAATATTATATTTTATGATTAAAAAAAGATATATTTTAAATTATCAATATTAATAAAGCTTCTAATTAAAAAATAAAATATTTTGTTTAAAGTAGAATCATTAAATTTGTGATTAAAATATTAGCATTTGTCAATTATCATAATTCTAAAAGCTTGAAATAAAATGATTGGTTAACTATACCATCATTTAAACGATAAAAACATAACGTTTTGATTTGTATATTAATGTGTATTCAGAGATCAGATTTATGCTAGCTTCTTCTTCTAGTTCTTGTTGATTAGAAGTGAGTAAAAAAAATAAAAAATTTGATTAATCTGTAAAATCGATCCAAACTATAATTGATTTTTTTGGCTAACCAATCCATTAGATTTGATTTTAATTTTAATTTTTAAAATTTTTGATTTTTGATTTCGATTTTTATGTAACAGTCAACTATTAATTCATTTTTAACCGGTTTATATACAGTTTTCTCTTTTTTATTTCTCCTTAAAATTTACATAAATAATATTTTAAAATATATTTACATTATAATTTTATTTTTATACCTTTACTTTTTTATTTTTATATAAAATTTATATAATATTTTAAACTATATTCAAATTATATCATTTATTTAGTAATATTTATACGGAATAACTTATTAACCTTTGTATATGTTATTTTTATTATATATATTGATATCTATATTTTATTTGATATTATTTAATTATATTTTTTTTATATTTTAAGTTTATATTTTAATATTTAATTTTATCTAAATTTTTTGACTTAAAATTAAATATACTAATTTCTACAATATCAAATCCATTTTATAATATTAATTATTAATTTATTAAATATAAATTTTGACTAGTATATTATAATTGTATTGTAATTTTTATTTTGAATTATTTAATATATTTAAAATTAAATTAAATTTTGTATAATTTTATATTATAAATTTTAATAAGTAATTAAAAATATTAATTAATTAAATCAAAAAATAGGGGATTTTTTTTAAATAATACTTTTTTAAAAAATATTTACAAATTAAGATGTATCAGGAAATATTTACTAATTTGGAGTTCGGATAGAAGACGTACAGTACAACGTCATTGCGTCAAGTAGGCTATGCTAGAAGACGCTGCATATATAGTACAACATCTTCCATCAAATTATATATATATATATATATATATATATATATATATATATATATATAGAGAGAGAGAGAGAGAGAGAGAGAGTATGTATAAGTGATGAAATTATATTCATTTATTATTAGAAGTAGAACATAACTTTTTAAATCATATTATAAGTATTTTTTTAATTAATTTATACTATATATGTAAAAGTGAAGACAAGGAATTTTTTTAAAAATAATATTCTTTTAAAAAAATATTTGAAATATGAAATTTGTCAGAAAAATTGTATAATTTTGGAATCTTTTGAATTCTTACAATTTATTATTACAGGATCAGATATAAGTCCGCTAATTGTATGACATCATATTATTTAAAAATAATATAATTTATATATTTGATAAATGTTTAAAGTCGAGATGTGTGCCATAATAATATATGGCACACATCTCGACTTTAAACATTTATCAAATATATAATTATATTATTTTTAAATAGTGTGACAAGCAGGTCTATATCTGACTCTGTAATAATAAGTAGCAAGAATGCAAAAGATTTATAAAATTCTTTTTTATTAATAAAATGGTTTGTTTTGTTTTGTGTTTTTTGTTTGTTTTTTTAATGTACCGATCATACTCACCTGCTCTCCTGTAAGTGAGATTCTCATTATTTTCTTTATTTTGCTTTGCTGCTTTTCCTATTTGAGATTTGTTAATTGTTTTTTTAGAGAATCGTTTGTGAAGTTCCGAGTACGTCAAAGTTGATCTCAATTTTGTTTTAGATTTTTATTTTCTATTTTTTTTTGGTTCAGTTGTTGTTTTGAGCTTGCTGGTGATGGTGGATGGGTGGATTTTGCTTTCGAGTGATATCTAGAAGTCACATTCCAATCTGAAATTCACTCTGTGGATGGTTTCTTTATGGCTGTTCTTCTTAAATAGAAGTTCTTTATAGTTCTGCATCTCGCATTTCTTAGCATTATAACTCAAGTATGTAATATGTTTTGGTGCCGGAGAAATTTTCTAATGGGAAAATTAGCAGACGGGCTGGTGCATCAGTAACCTTGTTTTCCATGCTTGTAATTATATAGTTTTTACTATGCTATTACTTTGGAGTTTCTTTTTTTCCATCAGTAACCTTGTTAAAGGCGTTTTTTGGCTTTGGGTTTTCTGAGGTTTAGCACTTCTTTCAGGAAGATATTAATCAATGACACTCAAAGGTAATATAGTTTAAATATTTGCATTAAGCAGTTGTTTTCATGATTTGAATTTTATCTATATATTCTTTTACAATTGAACGGATGATAAAGATTTAGTCTTCTTGTACAATTTGATTCATTTCATATATCTGTTAGCATTTTAAAATCACGATTGAAAATTAAAAGATAAATAATAATTTTGCTCATATTTTTCTGCATTTTTTTGTTCCAATGCAGTCAAAGTGCACAAGAAGGCCATAAAGAAGTATGTTTATAACTTTCCTTTTCTCACATTATCATTTTCATTTTTTGTCGTTGCTAATTGCGTTATGTTTTCTTGATACAAGGTGGCATTGATCTTTTTTAGCTCTTTAACTGAAACACTGCATATGCTCACGCTAATAAAGGTATCCATAAATTATTTTATTTTTGCTTTTTATTTATTTATTTATTTTTTTCACTGGCTGAAATCTTCTAATTAATGAGAATGCAGCTGTAGAAATTGATGCTGTTTCAACTCATATGGTAAATAGTTTTTTGACCAACTATATTGATATTTTAGTTATATTTGTTTTGATTGATTAATTAATTTTTGAATGATTGATGTCATGTAACATAGGTAGAAAAACAACTGAATGGTGCTTGGCATGAAAATGTAGCAATTGAAACTAAAATTGGTTTTGTAGCTTTCAGTGCTGACTATCATGCTCCTAGGCAACACCCTCCTAAGATAATTAAGTGATCAGGAAATTGAAAGGCTTTTGAAATGTCTGTCATAAGAGAATATGGTGCTGCTGCTGCAAATTTTGTATGTTGCTTAAAGCAACTAATCAGTTCTATCCAAAAGAAACTAAATTTATTATAAGAATATAGATAGTAGATGCTATAAATTGTGGGTTTTATGATGCATGTTCACTTTAGACTCCACTTTAGATTTCCAAAAGAATCTAACCCCATGTTTTTTTTATTCATGAAATTCTGCTGTGTCTAGTAGATGCCAGAGATTCTAGCTGTGTATTCCCTCCTTTTTGAGGATTTTGATAGGGTTGAGGCTAAGTTTTCAATCCCTCCTTTCTATACTTTACCTTTTATATATGATTCTATGGCCTATATGTGCTTGGTTCTGCATGTTGGAAGAATATCACTAGGATAACAAATTGATGTTGATTGTTTGTATATTGATTTTTGATTTGTCAGTATCGAATTTTAGACTGTAAAGGAAGGAAATTTTTAAATTTGAACCGTATGCCGTTTATGATTTTTACTTTTTTGGGCATTTGGCATATTTTGAGTTTTGATTTTTAATATTGATAAAGAATTTGCTTTGGATTATTATTACTTTTTCATATTTATTATTACTCTTTGAAATGAATACTTTTTCAAGTTTGGTTTCGCTGTGAGTATAAAGATTTGGCTTGGATTATTATTGTGGTTAATTCTGAAAATAATAAAAAGAGTATGAATTGTAGGTGGTTTATGCCAGTCCCTATACTGGTCACATTCATAATGGATTCTAATAAAAATAACAAGAACACCACCAAAGCGTCAAGGGCTAGTGATAGGCTGCAGTAGGAAACTTACTTCTGATCAGTGTTTTCCAGCTGTTTGCGAGGAATCTAATTGTCCATTTGGTAATTCCACCCTCTGCTCTACTTATGGAAAGGCCTATGCTTTGGTTTTTTCAGTTGCAAGACTTAATTATTTTTCTGTGTATAGTACGTTGGTTTCCACATTAGGCAAACAGTGATAAATTGTTGTGTTTAATTTCTATACTTTGTTCTATAAACGAGATATTATTGTAATTTAATGACGTTTATGTAATCTATTGATTTTTGCTTATTTATGATGATTTAGAATTTTGTTTGTCACAGGATGTAAAAATATATTTAAATTGGTAATTTTATGATGCTTTTGCGATGGATGCTAATATATATATATATATATTGTACTGGTTAATTTTCATTTTATGATGATTTTAGATATAATAAAAATTGGTAATTTTTTTTTGTTCTGTAAAATATAGCGATGAGAATTTGTAGGTAAATTAATTTTTTTCTATTTTTTAAAACTTTACAGGCGGATTACCGACGAAATTTTCCTTCAGTGAATCTGAAAACCAACATATTTAGTAAATTACCGACGGATTTTTTTGTCCTTACCGATGGACAAAATCCATGGGTGTGTTCTACCTATGCCTATTCTACCAACGGATTTTAGACAATCCATCGGTGAAACCATTTTTTTTTGTAGTTTAGGTCTATTTGTTTCATATTTTTTCTGTTTCAATTCTTTGAAGATCTAAGGTGAAGAACTAATATGTAAATTTGGTGATTGAACTTTGTTTTTTCATGAGTAGAAAATCTACAATAAGCTAGTTTTACAGTTGAGCAAAAATAGCAAGCAGTACAATTGAGTGAGCGGATGAAAACCAAATATGCCACACAAAATTCTTTTTTTTTTTTTTTTTATGTACATCAGAATGTAAAACCATCTTTTGTTACATATAATGTAGATCAAAACACAAAAAGATCTTTTGTAACCTCATCCAGAAGTCCATTGAGCACATGCTTCTCCACATCCCTTATCACATCGTCTTTCTCAACAAAAATAAACATCATCTTGTGCCAACCAAAGTCCCACATACAATTCAGATCTGGATCTTTGTTGTAGATATCGATCTCAAGCATTTTGGGTAGGTAGTCTTCAACAACACATTCCACTCTATCATTTCTACCATGGAATTTTAACTTTTCAAAGTCTTTATACAATTGCCTAATCAAGTCATCCAAGGATCTAACCGTTGGAGAAGTGATAGAAATCTTCATGAAAGGATGAAGGCTGAGCTCCTTCATTTTCCCTTTTCTTTTCATTACTTCATAGCCACAGTCTAATATAAGCTTTGTCTCTTCTTGATGACAATCATTACTACCAGCATGGAGAATGCCAAGAGGAATGTTGAGTTTGAAAAGTGCTTCTGCTGTGTTAAGAAATAATTGACTTTTTATCAGGATCTGCTTGAGGTGATTTTCACTTTCTGTCAGTGGCTCTGGTGCTTCCAGTATAGGTTCTTTTTTTTTCTCCTGTAGTGAGGTGCAAGTTTCATCTATCCTGCCTCCCGAGGGTCCTGCAAAAATCCAATAATGAACTTTTGAAACTATAAGCCTAATTCAACTACAACATATTCACTAAGGAATGGTCACAGATTATCTTCTCATTTTTCGCTGAACTGTCTGTAGACAATTAAAGCAATATCTAGAACTGAATTAAATGCACACTTCTACTTACGATTAAGTTTATCCAATTCAATGTTGTCAGATATGAGTTTCTCATTCCCTTTTCGACCTTGTTGCTCATTTAGCACTGTCGACAACTGCACAACACCCAGAACCTTCGTTAGCTCACTGCTTTAGAGGTAGGATTTATTAATGATGAAGTTGCTCGTAGTTTGTATAAGTTACTGAAGTAAACATTACTTTTTCTATGAAATAACATGGTACAATTTGCAGTAAAAATAAGCTTACATTTTCATTTGGAGCTGGGATCTCTGGTCCTTTAATGTTTTGGCATTCGTTGTCAGCAGGAAAATTGCGGAAGTCGGAAGCTTGTTCTGCTTGAATATGCAGTTCTTTCGAGATGTTTGATTTCTCAGCGCTTGACTCTGATTTGTTGGATTTAAGAACGTTTTCTTCTGGTTCTTTGGACCTACTCAGGCTCAATTGCTCTTGTTCCTTGGATTGAGTAACTTTGTTGTACCTTCTCTGCTTCACCTCTTGCAGTACAGGAGACGGATGTTTTAATGTCCTTGATAAGTTGTGAGGATTTGCACTTCTTCTTGTCGCTAGCTCATCAATCTTTCGAGGAGTCTCATTTTTCTGTACTTTAGTTACTTTTACCTTCCGTGTTGCTGGTAGACGAACAGGTTTCTCTTCCATGTTTGTTGTTATGTTTTTTTCTTTCATTACAAGAGAGTTGACATTTCTTGGAGAGGAATTTTGAGTTGAGTTCTTGTTCACTGAATCTTGCATGTTCGAATTGAAATGAAGAGAACTTCTTTCTAGGTTTAGATGGTCATGATGCCCCGTGATTGATAAGCCTGCAAGTAACATTGTGCCGTTTGCATCTATGGACCTGCCGTTTTCAGAAGTTATTTGGCTTCTGTAGGAAGGTTTTCTTGGCAAATATGGGAAGTCCTGCATGGGGCTTGGCAAACTCCTGGGTTCACTTCCTATTTGCCTTCTTCGTTGAATGTATTGTTTATCACTCTGTTGGTCATTCTCTCCTGCATGATGCTTTATCTCTTGTGACTCAAAATTTTGGTGCATTTGAGGCTGCTGGAATTCAAGATCTGGAGAAATTGGTTGGCCGTTAGATGGCTGCCTGTTTGCATCTCTCCTTTCTGTTGCAAGTACACGTTCTGCTTGCCCTTGTAGTGTAATTACAATCTCAGATCCCTTTTGTTTATACTGTGTCATTTGTTGTTGCTGATGCTTCAGCATTAGGTCCTTGGTTTCACCTTTTTCTTTGCCTATCTGTTCCTTCATCTTTGTATCATCCTGTTTTCTCTCATTCCCCCGTATGTCCTTTCGACTCCCTGTATTTGGGCTTGGTTGGTCAATGTTATTTGCATTCCTATCTTTTTTCGTATTGGCCTTATTTGAGCTTCTCATTAGTTTTATCTCGTCTACATCCTTCTGTCCATCAAAGCTAGTACGGAGACTTGTTAGGTTCCTATGTGCTTGGAAGCCATATGGGTCCTGAGTCACTTGAACTTGGTTTGGTTGTGTATGTTTAGGTTTGCTGCTTGTGAAATTCCCAGCATTTTTTTCCTTCCGCTCTCTTGTAGTATTTCCCTCCGCAGTTTTCTTTGTGCCTGTTCGTTCAGTTTTTTCCTTGGGAGTGGACTCTTTCTTTGTGATGTGTTTTGAATCATCATTTTCTGGAAGCTCTTCTAGACCCATTAGTTTTGCAATCACGTTCGGAATTCTCCCCTTTTCTTGTTTGGATTTTGATGAACTTGTGCGATTCTTCTTTTCTGAGAATTCTGCGAGATTTTGCATGTTTTGGCTGTAGCTAGCTGATCTCCTGTGAGAAGCTGAATTTGAGTAGCTTAAATTTTGTCTATCATGGAAGTTTATGGTCGCCGATTGGTAAGTCAGGGGCATTAGCCTTTGCTTGAGATCAGTCCTTGCAGATTCCTGGATGTAATGAGAATTTCTTAAAGGCTTGTCAAAAGAGAACACTGGTCGACCAAGTTGCTTATTCTCTACTGTTGTCACCGTGTTCACATCATCATCATCATCTTCATCTTCATCTAGCAATGTGATCCGAGTTTTGCTCTGGGGCCTAATCATGTTCTCTGAGGCTTCTTGAAGGTTTACTAGCATCCGCAGTGACTCTTCTAAATCCATGGCCCCTTTCAATAGTTCATTCCCGATTTCTACTGAATATCTATCAAAGTTTAGGCCATTGGAGCCAGCTTTCAGGATCTGATTTAACTTTTGTGCTCCTTTTGCTATTTCTTTGATATGGAGATGAGAAAGGGTGGGGCAGCGCCTATTTGATGCGTTGTACCTATCAATGCTGGTTCTTTCCATCTTGCTCATCTCTACCGATCTTCTACTGATTTGATTAAGGAAACCCATCACTGAACTATTGTGTGCCGAATCCATTCTCATGAGCTTTCCTCCATTCTCAAGGGCAAAAGCCAGTGCCATAGACAGGTCTCCAAATTGTTCGGAGCTTCGACCTCTTGCAAAAGGAACCATCGTTTTTGAACCTTGTCCAACGGAGACTGATTTATGGCCTCCAGTAGACATGCTCTGTGTTCTTCCACTCTTTAAGCAAGTCTGCACATATGAAGCAATTTAAGTAATTGAAGTTCATGAGATTCTGTCACCAGCTTCAGACATGCAACTTACATTTTGAGTAGTTTTCATTTCTCTGGATCCTCTATAAGCTTGCTTGGAATAAGAATATGCATCTGTATAGACATAGCATATGAAGAAAACAATGATATTTCCGGGTTATCAAAATTCACAAAATCATATCATACTTTAACACTCCACACATGGCAACAATATTATAAAGTCTAGTCTAGTTTAATAATAACTTGCCTGCATTTAGGCAACTGCACTATAATATGGTTTAAATTCTGAATGAGTTGAGTTTGTTTTGTGGGTGTTAAGTATCCTACTGGACATCGACAATGCAAATGACTCTCAATATTCATGGGTCTGTTCCTAAGTTGCTGTTTATGTTAACTTGGGAGCTCTGGTGTCCTTTAGAATTGCTTCAAGTAATTAAACAAGTATCAAATTTGCAGAACAAAGGCCTAGCTGCTGAGATTGCATACTTACCTCCTGCTACTGGCTTTGAACTCTTTGAGCTCTGAGATGCAGCCATTCGTTCTTTCCGCAGCCGGAGATCATCTAACAGCTTTTGTGCAAAATCTGATCTTTTTGCCATGTTTTCCTCTCAGATGGAACTACAAACACAGAAAATGGACATTTGTGTTTTGGACTCTTAATTCAGATATAAGATGTTTCTTATTCTTTCTTGTTGGGAGAGTTCTTTCATAGTTGGGTAAGGTGGGAAGTCTAGTCCAAATAAATGGAATGGAATTTTGAATTTTTACACTGCAAAGGTTAACTTCAACGTTATCTCTCTGTATATCAATAGTCTACAGACTTTGATTCCAATCCAAGCAATGGCAGGCAGAGGTTTCTGTGCCAAGCCTTGATTGCTTTTAGTTTTTTTCCTCTACTATCAGCTTATAGTTGCTTGAATAATAATGTTTACCCCTATATTTTCCTACTGATTCATGATGATCAAGTAGGTGATTATACAAATCACGATGGCGTAACGAGGTCTAATCGGATCAACTCATTTCTGAGTATTGAACATAAATACCATATTAATTTTTATTCTCTATATCAACTTCAAATAAAATATTTAGCCCTATTATGGAATGAAGAATAAGCTTTGGGTTGAAGTAAAGTGAAAGTATAAGAGTATAAAGCAGAACACATGGGATATGGAATCTATGGAGTTGGCATATAAAAGCTTAGAGTGGATTGAGTGTCTACAAACAAATTTTTCCTGTCAAGGATCATAAATATTGATGGAGAATCACATGATGGAGAATAGAAGATAAGCATTCACGGTGGGTGGCGAAGGATTATCAACTCGTCAAATCAAATCACCCCCCAAAGATTAAGTGTCATAAATCATAGCAAGAAAATTTGGTCCTGTTTCACCTGTTTAGTTTCTACGTAGAATCAATTAGACGTGTTTTTTTTTGGTGCAAAGGATGTGTTAATATGGCATATAGTTACATTGACGTACATGTTATTTGAATCTGATTAGTTTATATTCACACCAAATTGTTTACGAACACTTTATAAAATATTTATACGTAAATAAATATTTATTTACATATAAATAAATTTATTTATATAGCTTATCAGTCATTTCATTTGAGATTTTTTTATAATATAATTGATGTCTTCTTCGTGCACGTGATTATATCATTAATTATACAGTTGAAATTAATATTACTTTTTGAATGCTTTATATATGATATGCAAAGTATAATTTTATTCAACTCGACTTCTTGTTTTATATGCAAACTAATAATCATGTTGTAACATAAACACTAACCAGACAACAAAATAGTTGAAGACCCAAAAGTATGCTTTTTATTTTTTCTTTTATTTCCTTATCTTATTGCAGAATAATCACCGAAAACAAAAAACCGCATTAGGGTGTTTTGTCTTGTAATTAAAATAAAAAAAGTTTATATTGTCAAATTAATGAAAAAATATTAAAAAAAAGATGAATATAGCAAAAAAAAAATTAATAGATAATTAGGTATTATTTAATAAATATACGATATGTGATTATGATATATTTGGGCATTTCACTGATATTTGATAGGGTTCGCGAAATGAATAAATATTTCTAAACACTAATTATTTGTTGAAGGATCGTTTAGATAAAATTACTATACAAAAATATGAATATAATAATATGTTTGACATTTCATTAATTTAGGAATGTAAATATCTGTCAAAATGATATTTTTGACAAGTTGTTTATGAAACAAAAATTGTGGAGTTCAGCAGGGCTGGGTTTAGCTAATTGAAACATAAACAATATTTTTTTTTTGGCTTAATACATGACTGGTGTCCTGAAATTATACACTTTTGTCATTCTACCCTCTAAACTTATATATTTTCTAATTAGCCACTTATAGTTGATTTTTTTTAATAACATTAAATACCTCATGTTAACGGGATGTCCAATGTGACATAAATACAGTTGATGTAGCATAGGGTATATAACATGTGTTATAGGAGCATGAAACACCCATTTTCCCATTTGATTAAAAATTCATGATTACAACTATAAAAAAAAAAAAAGAAAAAATAAAAATAAAAATCCATCTTCTTCCTTCTTCCTGAACGATAGACTTTCCAAAACTTCATCGAAATTCTACTCCGACTACCTACAAAACCCAAAAATGCTTCTCAAATTCAAGTGTGCACCCAAACAATGGCTATCCTTGATTTCAAACCCTTAATTCCACATGTTGCACTTCCTCACTTTTAATTTCACAATTTTCACAGCCAAGCTGCATTGTGAGCCAAGTTTATTTATTATGCCCAGGACATTTTTTGGAGTAACAAGTTTAGAAGATTCAACAAGAAAATTATCTGAAAATATTTAATCATTCAAGAATTAGCTCAGTCATGAAAAAAAAAAAAGAAAATTCCAACATCAAAAACACAAGAGAAAAAATCAATTGCTTTCAGACAAAGCATTAGGTATTAACAATCTAAACAATCAGGCAATGATGCTGAAGAGATACATCTCAAGTCTAACTATATCTAAAATCTAAGAAATAGAGTTCAATTAAAGAGCAATAAGACAATCAACACAAAACATACAACTAGAAGTGAATTAAACCAAAAAGAATCATGCAAGTCTAAGTAAAACAAGAAGACAACATCAAAACACAATCAAACTCATAGAGTTCAAAAACCCATAACAAAATAAGATCTTAATTTCAAAACCTAGAAATCAAAATTAAAGATTCAATAATAAAAAGAGGAAAGTAATATGGACATAAAAGAGAAATTAAAAGATGACTTCAAATAAAGCCATGTGGAGAGAAGCAAAGACGCCAGTAAAGCTCTCACTAATGGCAACAGAGTCCCTCTCAATGACTTCCAGAGCCTTGAAGATCTCGCTCTGGTTCAAGGCAAGTTTCTGCTCACTGCAGTCAGTTTTATTGGGGTTGCTCGTCAATTCAAGACATGCAGACGATTGATCGAGTTCTTGTTGACTGATTATAGCTTCGGTAATCGATGTGTAACCATGCTTCTAGAAAGAAAAATGCTAATAGAGAGGAGCTAAGACAAAGACGAAAGAGAGCGAGAGAGAGAGAAGAGAGAGAGAGACAAGGGAAGGCGTGAAAAAATAATTAAAATTAGTCCATATGTTGCAAAATTATTGGTTAATAATGACATGTCAGCCATGTTAAATGTGTGTAATGCACATGCTAACAATACACGAAAAAAGGAATTATTTTTTAATAATATACAACTATAAGTGTTAAATTGAAAAATATATAAGTTTAGAGGGCGGGATGACAAAAGTGCGCAACTTTAGGGGGCTAGTTATGTATTAAGCCTATTGTTTATTAAGTTTAGCCAATTGACAATTATCACAAATAGATTATAACTTATTATATCCTTCAACACCAATCAACCCTTTTTGTTGTAGTAATCTAAGAGTAAATGTTTGAGGATATTCTGGCTGTTGATGCCATAACTCAGCAGTATTGGATTTGAACCTATAAGAGAAATGTAACTCATATGGAATGGACATAACATACAAATAATTCATTCACTGTCTTGTTATCACTTTGTAACTTGTCTCCCTTTCCTTAACATATAAATCCACATTCACAATTTACAGAATAATAGTCAGTAAGCTGACTAATAGATAATAAATTTCTATTTAAAACTTGATTACTACTTTTAATGCTAGCATCACCAATTGACTTAATTTCTAATCATGAGCCATTTCCTATGAGCATAGAATCATTACCAAATATAGACGTATATTTTTTAACATATCAGTATTATCTATCATGTGTTGAGAGGCTAGTTTGTCAGCTATTTATTCAGTGTCACAGACTGTGTTGTCAAAAGTTTGTGCAACTTATGCCTTTAGACATTCATCTTGAGCTTGCATATGCTTAGACAAATGCCAACATATTTTTGCAATATGCCTCATGACTCTACAGAATTGACAAGCTTTATTTCGATACATCTCTCTTTTTGCTTGTCAGCTATTTATTCAGTGTCACAGACTGTGTTGTCAAAAGTTTGTGCAACTTATGCCTTTAGACATTCATCTTGAGCTTGCATATGCTTAGACAAATGCCAACATATTTTTGCAATATGCCTCATGACTCTACAGAATTGACAAGCTTTATTTCGATACATCTCTCTTTTTACTGATGTCATGCGACATTGTCCTGGTGGAGGTGGTCTGCTATTTCTAAAGTCTTTCTTCTTGTTATTATGACCTATTTGTTGGCTTGAATTGTTGTTTTTTTATATTGTTGAGTTTTGATTATGTGCTTAAAAGTAACAGTTATTTGAGTTGAAACTGTTTTAAGATATGCGATTGATAAAACCAAATTGTTGTTTTTGTCCACAAAAAGCAAATTGATGAGTCAATGTGTTCATAGCAAACTACATTTGACATTGCCCACATCCTTATAAAAAAAAACCAGTTCAGTGTAGGAAAGACTTGGTGGTTTTAACATAGTTGTGGTGAAAGACTCATACTTTGGTCCTAAAAGTGTGAGTAGAGAAAAAACCTTAACTTTGTCAATTACTAGACTTCCAATTATTGCTAGGTTGTCGCAAATGCTTTTGAAATAGTGAATTGTTAGTGGTTTTGCCCTAAGCCAAATATTTGATTTTTTATGTAATGTCACATTTCATTTTATAAAATTAGATTTTCTTCATGTTATTATATTGTTGGCATGTTACATATAATAATGTTTGTAAATAATAGTCTAATGTTATTTTAACTATTCCTAGTCATTTATCATTATAATGATAAATTAAAACTAGTATGGATTTTATTGATAATAATAAGAGGATTATATATGATGATATAAATCAAACTTGTAGGTATTTGTTAGAGAACAAGGTACTGGATAGACCTGCTATAAGAAAACTACATGGGTTAGTGTCATAAGTGATTTCATAATAGTTATGTTATTGAATCCTTAAACCTGAGATTATCACAGTTTCCTACATGAGAAACATTATATTTTGACATAATCAAACATTATCTTTAATCGAATAATCATAAAGGTTATGATTGGACATGACGAGAATCATACAGAGGATAGTGAATAATTAAGATGGAATTTGTCCCTCTCTTATAATGGATTCCAATGTATTATTAAGTGCATTGCCTTATGCTTTTAAGGGAAAAGAAAAAAAAGAGAGAGGGTGAGTCTAATTTGTATCTTTTCTCTAGCTTGTCTTCTTTGCATATGATTGTGTTTTATTTGACTTTAATTTTGTGAGCTTGATATGATTTTTGACTTGACTCCCCTTATTTTTATTATTTCTTGTTATTTACAGAAGAGATGGCTAATGAGAAGGCTAATAAGAGAGTTAGCTAAGGCAACTGCTAAGAAGGCTGCTGAATTGAGGAAAAAGAATGAAGCGAGAGATGTTCATGAGTTGAAAAGAAAGGTTGTTATCAAAAGTCAAAGACAACTATCCATGATGAGACAAAGTAGGGGTTAAGGCGAGAACTGATGATACCATGACCTCTACAGGGGTTTAGGTTGTAGGAGATTCTAATGCTGCAGTGTCAAGGGTAATCATCGTGATCGAAAATCAACTCGTTGATGATTTGTCCCTTGCAACCCCCAAATGAAGTTTTTCCGCCAACAACTTCTACCGAAGTTCGATAATTGCCAATAGTGGAGGCTCGACTTCCCAAACCATTCGGTCCTTTTACTTTTGCTCCTCTGCCATTTCCCTTCTTGCCTAATCCTTAGCTGTGTCGATTGTAATTAATGCCTTCTTCCTCTGCACCTTGATCTTCTGGGAAAAAATCATCTGGGCACTTTCCTAACACCCATGTGAGCAAAATCTTGATAATTTATTTAAAGATCGGGCCAGTGTGAAGATTTAACACCTGGCTGAGTATGTGACTGAGGGTTCAGCTGCCAATTCCTAACATCATTTGAAAAGATGGGATCTAACTTATGCATCTTATCATTGATAGTAAGTGCATTAAGACTTCCTTTTTGGGCTTGCCCTCGATTTTTGACAACTAGGTTTAATCTAAGTTGTGTTATTTTGTATTGCAAGTTGCTCAAAGGGCTTAACACATGGTCGATCAATTTTTGGATGTAGATCATGCCAAGAACAAGCTGAAATATGATCTATAGCATGCCGAGGCTATTTTCAACTAAGAGGCATAAACTGAGGTAGGAGCATAAAAATGCTTTTGATGAACTCATTAAGGAGCATGAAAAGGCTCTAGCTGGCCTTAGATCGGTGTATAAGTCTGGCCTTTCTTACTTGTGCTCTGAAATTGAAGAGCTAAAAAGGGAGAACTGTAGGGTTTTGGCACAATAAAAAAATGAAATTGCAACTAAAAAACACAATATCCACCAGGATCAATAAGATCCAATTGATTCAAAAGAAGGTTCAATCAATGATTACCAATTTGTTGAAGTGCAGAAATGATGTAATTTCAGGTGCTGCTTAATGGAATCATCACCATCTATCGGTATCCACATTCGAATAAGATGAAGGAGATGGCCAATTTCTTTTGGCAGTTAGAGTTTTAGTTTCTGTTCCTTTTATCAAAAGTGATAGAAACTTTTTTCTCCTCTCTAAAAAAGGACAGCTACCTTTCTTTATTTTATTTTTCTTAGGATTTTTTAAAATACATACATACATATACATATATATATATATATATATATATATATATATATATATATATATATGAATATATGATAACTTAACCCTAATATGTAGAGATAGAAAATTTCAGGCACACATATATATTATTTCTTACTCGAAATAAGAAATATTTTATTGCTTATTCAAATAATAAGAATCGTAATTTTATCTTTAAAATTTATTTCTGATATATTTAAAATTCAAAATGTCCAAATTAAATCTAGTTCGTTCATTACACTCTTGATATGCAACCCAATAAGTTCATATTATGTTGGCAGCGAGCCCAATCCCATCATAGGCCTACAAGTTATAAATGGCCTCTAACAAGATATTATGACTACCCAAATAATATAAATATCGATAATTTAATTTTAACATAATCAATAGAACATGTTATAATTCTTTTGTTATACGATATCTTGTTTGAATATAAGTCATAGTTCATATCAAACTTATATTGTTCAAACATATAATTTATCGATCATTAAGTAGACTGATAAGATCAAATGACATTGATCGCTCCATCAATTTATTTGAGCACAACCATACATTTCTCAGTCCTATTTACTGAGAGACCTAATAGATATCTCTCTTATAAGAGAGGGACAAATTTCATCTTAATTATTCACTATCCTCTGTATGATTCTCATCATGTCCAATCATGAGCTTTATGATTATCCGATTAAAGATAATATTTGATTATGTCAAAATATAATGTTTCTCATGTAGGAAACTGTGATAATCTCAGGTTTAAGGATTCAATAACATAACTATTATGAAATCACTTATGACACTAACCCATGTAGTTTTCTTATAGCAGGTCTATCCAGTACCTTGTTCTCTAACAAATACCTACAAGTTTGATTTATATCATCATATATAATCATCTTATTATTATCAATAAAACCCATACTAGTTTTAATTTATCATTATAATGATAAATGACTATAGATAGTTAGAATAACATTAGATTGTTATTTACAAACATTATTATAATGCAACATGCCAACAATATATTAATGTGAAAAAAACCCATTTTATAGAATAAAATATGACATTACATAAAGATCCAAATATTTAGCCTAAGGCAAAACTACTAACAAGAATAGTAGGCTAAAAGGAAAGGAATTGGAGGTTGCCAAGCTCAAGCTTAAAAATGACAAATTAAAGACTAAAGAAGTTAAATTGGAGGCCAAAATGGCCAATCTTGCAAAGAAGGTTCTTGGAGTCAATTTAGAAGACTCTAAAAGAGAGATATAGGTGCCTTCACTCCTTGGACTTAAAAGAGCTTGAAGATCAAAAGAATTAGCTACTGGAGGAGTTCGAAGGAGCTTAAGGCGAGATATTAGAATGAGTTTGGTTAGCTTACAAAGACAGGTCCCCTATATCCGATCTATCCTTTCTATCTGACCCTGATGTTTTACCTCAACTGCCCGAAGCTAATGAAGAAAGGGAGGAAGACATGCTGCTCGGTCCATCTAGCCATGCCAAAGGAGTTCCTCTTGAAGACATTACGGAGGATTAAGAGTCAAGAGGGGATCGACCTAATCTAGACAACGTAGATTAGGGATTCCTTCTTATACTTTTGTCATTCAAAAATAATATTATTTATTATATGTATGTTTGTGTATATATTATTTTAATTCAAATATATTTTTATTTCATTTCCATGAACATAATCGCATACTATCTAATCGTACTATATTAAAAGAGACGTAATGTAGACACTAGGTTCTGAGTTAGCTTTTATCAGAGTTACCTAATGAGGATGTCTTTTTTCTCTTAAGTACAAAGAACTCAAAGTTTAAGGATCTCTCTTTTACTTTATGAACTTTTTTGAAAATATTTTTTGTGTTTTAACTTTGGAAAAATGGATTGGAGATTAAAAAATGACTTAGGAGAAATTCTGCTTAAAGTTTGCTAGGAATAGTTTTGGAATTTAGGCTATATCTCAACCTAAAAAATTTCAAATTGAGTGATTCTAGTTCCATGTGAAACTTTGTAGAAGGAGCCAAAACCCAGTTCTAGTCTTAAGACATTCAAAACTAGACATAAACTCTAGATACCTGAATTTGTTCCCTGTTCTTGACCAATCTGAACCAATTTGTGTTAAATCCAATTTTGGTAAAAAAAAAAGACTCATATTGGAGAAACTTTCATGAAGGATGTATGATCTAATTCTATCTCTATTGTTCCCATTAATTTTTCAAAGACAAGGAAACAATTCTACCCTTGACGAGTATCTGTGAGCAGTCAGTGGTATTTTAGCCATAAATCATGATATACAAATCCAAATTGGTTGATTCTTGATTTGTTGGAAAGCTAAGACATGAAGGAACAATTGTTATGGACACTTTGGCATAAAAATTTCGTTTTTAGGGGCAAAAATCCATATATATTTTGGTCTAGAGGTTACTAGTGAGCAAGAGTGAGTTTTGGGTCGTGACTCAATGAGTCTCAGCCATAACTCTCCAAGTCACGACCGTAAATCACCGATTCATGCTTGTGACTTACTATTTTTAGTTCATTTTGGCCGAGTCATGCCCAATGGGTGAGTACCAAGGGGCCATGACTCGTTAAGTCACGCCCAACCCCTTGGAACTCACCTTTTTCCTGTGAATTCACCTCATTTTCTCCTATTTAAGGCCACCAATTGGTCACAAAAAGGAGGTTGGTCCCTCTCATTCACCAAGGGAAGTCCAGAAGAGAAAAAAAGGAAAAAAAGAAGAGAGAGAAAGAGAGAGAAAGAAAGAAAAAAAAGAAAAGAAGAAAATAAAGAAAAAAAGGTTATTTTTTTTAATTTTCTTTGATTTTTCTCATTTTTTTTTCTCAAAGCTACTCTTTTGTTTTCATCTTTTAAAATATTCCTTGATAAAATATTAAATATAATCCTTAAAAACACTAAGTTTCTACTTTTATTCTAAGAAAATCCCTTAAGGTAATATTATAAAGCCAACCATACTCTTTACCTGTTATTTATTTGGACCAGATCTATATTTTCACTGTTGGATGCTGTGGATCTGACTCCTTTTTAGGCATTTTGCTTAATATTTGACTTGATCTGGATTATTTAATATATAATAATAACATTCAATAACTTTTATATGTTCAAAATGTAATTTTTAACCTTAAAATGTGATTTTTTAGTTTTTTCAACTTTTTTCTTTATATATATTATTTAGATCTTGTCTTTTAAAATATCTTAGATATTTTTCTGGGTTTTAAACTCCAGTTTAGCAAGAATTTACACAAAAAGTGAGCTAACTTGGTGTGATTTTGACTATGTGGTCATAAGTTACACCCGTATTATTTAATATTATCCTTTAATTTATTTTATATGTGTTTATAATTTTTTTGTTCATATTTATGTTTATCGCATGTTGATATTATATTATATTATATTATATTATATTATATTATATTATATTATATTATATTATATTATATTATATTATATTATATTATATTATATTATATTATATTATATTATATTATATTATATTATATTATATTATATTATATTATAGACACACACACACACACACTACTTCATACATCTAACATGCGTTTGTGAGTGCAATCTGACGGATATAGCATAGCAGGCTTTTAGATATTTTAGATATTTTCCTTAATGTGTAATTAATTGTTTTTCCTTTTATTCATTATTCTGGATCTGCAATAAAAAGGAGTTTTTGATTGCTAAAAGGAAAAGTTAAATAAAAATATTTATGTTAAATAATTGGAACTTTTATTGGTAAAACTGAACCAATGTCCTGTTTTAAGTCTAAAAAATACACCTGTAGATAATAAGTTTTCGTAAATAATATAAAATAGTTTTGTACATAATTAATTAATATGAAAATTTTTCTAATAAAATGGTATCAATAATCCCACTTTTATTCAAAATACAAAATGAAAGCCTTTTTGTAAATATGCATTGGGGAACCAATATTTCCATCAAAATGAATCACCCATTTTGTGTATGTTTATTTATTACTTTGTGGATAGTATTTTATTCTATAATTTAATGATTTATATGCCATGCTTTATCACCTTCCAAACTTGATTGAGTGTGCCTTTATTTTTATATGCATGAATTCGCTTGAGAAGAGGAATAAAATAATTAATTTGAAAGCCTAATCATAGTTCACTAATCAAAGGTATACATAAGAGTGAGATTTCGAACCTTCTCTAGTTTTGGCCTCATAAGGTCGGAATACTATTTTTCAATGTTCTATTAGGTGGTGACTCTTTTATACTTGCCTTATGGTGGCCAACATAGATGCATATTGTTCATTCGATTTGGAAAACCCTTTTGTTTGGCCAATACTAAAAGTGGATCCTAGTCTGGATGGGATGGTCATTATCCTATTGTGCCATCCTTTTCAAAAAGCGCACACGCATCACACATAATTTTTAATAAGTATTTGAATAACTTGTAAAGAACTGTGTATTTTGAACAATTTTATACAAGTCCTAAATGTTGAGTTTGCAGTTAATGAACAATATTTCTTGTATAAATACGAACTGTATGACTCACTCAATTGTTGTGATTAAATTGATCATTGAAGAAAAAGTGATCATGATCATCCGAATTTATAAGTTATTAAAAGATAACTTGTAAGTTAATGGAGAAATTGTAAAGAACATGTCTTTGTAAGTTACTCATTTTCAACTAAAGGATGCCTTCTTCATTAATAAATTTAATGTGTCGATACATTAACTCAATCACCAACACAATAAGCTATCTGATTAGACTAGTAAATAACATGATTAAATGTGATACCTTTTGAGAACTTTTGTAAGCCATGTTCTCAAGATGTCTTGTCCATCCAAATTCTATAACTTGTAAGCACTAGGACTAATGACCTTCGTAATTTCAAAAGGACCTTCCCAATTAGGCATTAGTTTTCCCACACCTGAGTCTCCTTACTCAATCTTTGCCTTTAGTAATACTTTTAAAAATTGTGCTTGAGTCTAGTCTTGTGGTACTGGGTAAATTCTTGCTTATATGTTGTGATCTTGATACTAGCATCTTTTCTCTTTTCTTTAAACAGGTCAAGCTCTGTCATTATTTTGTCAAAATTTTGCTCTTCAAAAAAAGATTCAATTCTAAATGATAGCAAGTTGATCTCTACTTGAATGACAACTTTTGAGCTGTAGATTAGAGAGAAAAGAGTCTAGCATATCCCCGATCTATGAGAGTTTCTATATGACCATAACACACTATTAAGCTCCTCTATCTAGTTTCCCTTTGCATCTCCTAGTCTCTTCTTTAATCCTTCAATGATAGTCCTATTGTATACTTCTATCACCCTAGTAGTTTAAAGGTGACCTAATGATATGAATCTCAATTGGATCTTTAGATTAGCTCAAAACCCTCAAAACCTAGAGCTATCAAATTGTTTGCCATTATTAGCTATGAAAACTTTTGGCAATCCAAACTTGCAAACAACCTATATACAGACAAAGTTTTTGATATGCATTATTGTAATGCTTGCCATAGGCTTTGTTTCAATCCACTTGGAAAAATGATCAATAGTAATAATGAGGAACTTCATCTTTCGCTTTCTTTGTGGGAACAATCCTAAAATATCCAAACCCTACTGATCAAAATCCTAGGAAATTCTGATCAGTTGTTGTTCATAAAATGGCTTTCTCATGATTCTTCCATAAACTTGACACTAAAGGCAGTGCTTCATAATTCTTTACACATTCTTAAAAATGGAAGGCCAAAAATAGCTCATTTGTAAAACTTTCCTACACATGGATCTTGAAGCTTCATGTGCTCAACAAATGCCTGCATGATTATTTAAGTACATAATTTCCTTTGTCTAAAAATAAACACTCCAACCATGAATGACTAAAGGCTTTTTTATACAGATAACCATCAATTAAGTAATAACTTAGAGACTTCCTAGCAATCTTCCTTGCCTCGGCATCATTTTTAAGAAGGAGACTTGATTGTAAATACTTTGTGATTGGTGTCATCCCAGTTTCTTCTTCATCAATTTCCATAACCTTGGATTCTTCAATGTTTGGGAATAATAACTCTTTAACCAGGATCCCTTCATCTTCAAAAATCTTATCTATCGCAACCATCTTGGCAAACAAATTTCCCAATTTAATTTCTTCTTTGGGAACCTTCTGGATGGTGAGCTTCATTTCAATAAATTCTATTTGCTGAATTTCCAGTTTCACTTTGGTTAAATAGTTTCTAATAGTTTGCTTCTTAGCCTCAAAGGTTCCGAGGATTTGACTTATAACCACTGAGAATTGTTTTTTATCCTAAGGTTTTATGGTCAGATTGACTTGACTAGTCTCATGCCTTATAGTAGTGCTTCGTATTCAACACCATTGTTCGAAGCTCTAAAATTTAATCAAACAGCATACTGCACTTTTATACTGAGGGGGCCAAGAAGAACAATTCCTACTTTGCCCTTATACTAGTTCAATGCACCATCTACAATCATTTCCCAAACATTTTTATGCTTTGGCTCTTATTGAATTTTACCAGTGAACTTAGCTACTAAATCTACCAGTGCTTGAGCTTTGATTTTCAATCTTGGCTCGTATCTAATGTCAAATAATTGCAATTTTATTGCCTATTCAATAAGTTTTATATTGAGATCCAATTTTTGGAGTAATTTTCTCAATGATCGATTAGACCTCACTACGATTGTGTTGGCCTCAAAGTACTTCTTGATTTTTGAAGTATAGATAATTAGGCTATAATCAATTTCCTGAATGGGTTCTGTTTTATTTTCGATCCTCTCAAGACCTCGCTGGCATAATATATTGGTTTTTGTTGATTTTCTTCCTTCCTAACTAACACTGCCACCATAACTTTCTCTTAAAGTTGATAAGTAAAGGTATAATTTTTGTCCTAGCATAGGCCAACTCAAAAGAAAGGGCTCAAAGAGGAATTTTTTCAACTCATCAAATGCCTCCTAAAAAACTTCTCCCCAACTAAAATTTTCATTTTTTCTTAACCTCTTGAAGAATGGAATACAACCTTGGCTGATGAAGAAATGAACCTTCCTAAGGCAATAAGCCTACCATTGGGCCTTTAAACTTTTTTAATATTTTGGGGTAGCTGTATATCCAATATAACCTGTATTTTCTAAGGGTTTGCTTTGATTCCTCAGTGTGAAACTATAAAACCAAGGAATTTCCCCGAGGATACCCAATGTACATTTTTCTAGGTTAAGTTTCATCTTAAATTTATTTAAGGTGGTGAGTACCTTGGCTAGATCAATTGCATGATCAAATCAACTTTTACTTTTGATGATTAAGTCATAAACATATACTTCAACATTCTTTCTGATCTAATATTTGTAGATCTTGTTCATCAACCATTAGTATGTTGCCTTTACATTTTTCAAACCAAATGGCATATCATTGTAGCAATAAGTGCCTCTATTGGTGATAAAGCTCATCTTTTCCTAATACAAGAACCACATCATTATCTGCTGGTATCCTATGTAAGCATCAAGGAGGAAGTATACAACATGGAAAGTTGTTACATTGACAAGTTTATCAATATTGGTTAAGGGATAACTATCCTTTGGACTTGCTCTATTTAAGTCTATGAAGACTACAAACTTCCTTAATTTTTCATTCTTTTTTTTTACTAAGACAACATTTGCTAGCCAATTGGGATATTGAACCTCCTGTATCATCTCGGCTTTTAGGAGCAGATTTACCTAATTAGAAATGAACTGATTTCTATCTAGTGCATGTCTTCTTAATTTTTACTTAAGTGGAAGAAATCTCATATCCACATCTAAACTTATAAACAATAACTTTAGGGTCGATACCAAGGATATCTTATGGCAACTAGGCAAATGAATTTTGGTTTATCATTAGCACATGTGAAACTTCTCTTTTAGTTTTCTCATCCAAGTCCGATTCAATCATAACTTTTTCCCTAAGGCTAGTTCACATTGGAATAGATCCTCTTTAAGATGTATTTATTCTTTCCCCTTCTCTCTTTCTTTAACAGCTCAACAACATATTCTTACTTTCTTTCATTAACCATTGCCATATAAGCTTCTTTAAAGGCCTTTTGATTGCCCCTCAGTATGGCTATTGCTCGCTCTGTGGGTACTTTCACTACCATGTATCGAATACTTATGATGGCTCCGATATAAAAGAGTAGGGGTCTGCCAAAGAGGGAATTATGAAAGTGCATTTACATGTGTGGATAATAGCCTCATCCCCTAGATCTACAAAGAGATCAATAGAGCTTACGACAGGAATGGTAAAATTATATTGTTAAGGCCTATCAGCGAGATGCAATTTGATTGGAGTTCTCTGATTGGCAGTTTCACCTTCTTACACACATCCAAGGTCAATATAGTGATTGCACTCCCATTATCCACTAAAATTCTTCTCACATCAAAGTTATTGATCGCTGCTGAATTACTAGAGCATCTTCATGAGGAAATTTGATATCTCCTACATGTTTTGGTAAAATTATAACTGAAGGTAATCTCTTGAATTGATTTAAGAAATATATTCCTTTAGGGCTTTTCTTTTTTTGGAGAATTCCTCCCCATAAGATGACTCGCCAGCGATCACATTGATTACACCCATGCACTATTTGCACCTTTCTAAATCTCTTGGCTTTCTTCTATCTTCCTCTTTAAAGTTCAATTTTGTTTTGTTGTCTAGGGATTGGCACGGACTCTTGGACCATTGTTCTATGAATCTTTTCAATAATCCCTTTTGGATCTATCTTTCTATCCCTTCTTTTAAAGCTTTGCATTCATTAGTAGTGTGACCCATATCTCTATGGAATTCACAGTATCTGGATTTGTCTCTTTGTGCCATCATCCAATCAGACAGTTTTTTTTGGCCAATTGACTTTGTTGTGGTAACTTTTGATCCATATTAGTACATTTGAGGGGGCAATATTAAATGCTGTATAAACCTTCATAGAAACGTTATCAAGACAATCAAATCTCCCACACTCGAACTTCTTTTTTTCCCTGGATTCCTTGAAGCCCTAGCTTTCTTAGAACTTTCAAATGCTTAAGTTTCCCATTTGACTAGATTATAATCATCTCGATAACAAAGGGAACGTGAATCTGCTCTCAGAGCATTATCTAGTTGTATAAATTACTTTGCTATGTCCATAAGGTCAGTAAAATCAGTAAGGAGATTGGTCATTAGTGATTGAAACAAAGGTGGGTTTTTAACACTTCTCGTTAAGGCCATTATAGTCCTTTTAGGATGTAGATTTCTGATCTCTGAAGCCAATGCCTTAAATCTATTGATGTAGTCTCAAAGACTTTCATCGAATTTTTGCATCAAGTTGATAAGATCATTAACTGTGTTTGGCATTGTCATCTGAACAATGAACCTTATAATGGACAAGTCTTGAATTTGTTTGAAAGAGAAATTTGATCTCGAAAGAAGAACGTGAAACCAATCCAAGGCCTCACTGGCCAAGGTTGTAGAGAAAACTCTATAAAATACCCTGTCATCATATGAATACATCTAGATCTGAGTCAAATACTCAGAAATGTGACTCTTTGGGTCAATCTTACCTATGTATCTCAGCATCCTGACTTTTTTGAATTGACGTGAAAGTTTGGCTCCCCCATTTTTTCATGAGAAAGGAGAAATGGTATTTCCATCAAACACAGGCTTTTTGGTGTGGCCTAACCTAAACTTTTTGATGGTCTTTAAAAATTAGTTCTCATCTGTATTAGCCACAGGTCCGCTTCTTTAATGCATTTTTCTTTTCGGTGTGCACATGAATGATAAATCATCATACACTGAAGCTAGAGTAGAATGCGAGGGGAGATATTCATCATGATTCTCTGAATAATCTCCATCATCACGCTAAAAGAGATCGGGTGCTAGAGGAATTCATCTTCTCTTTTTCCTTTCCTTTATAAGGGTGTTCTCGCAAATTCGAATGAGTACTAGATTGATTTCTCCCTTCATTAATCACTCCAGCATTAGTCTTGGCTTAAGGTCTCGTTCTTTGCTCTTTTCTCATTTTTCTTTCTACCTTATTATCTCTAGCAAATGCCTGAGGTCTTTTGCCCTTTTTAATCGAATGCAAAAGCTTGTCTTGCAACTTATGGCCAAAACCTTTTATAAGAGTTTTAAGGTCTTTTGCTATGATGGGAGTAGCGTCATCTAGCTGGCTAACAGCGTTGAAGAGCTCTTCATCATCAAAGACAGGCAAAAGATCCTCAGGTGTCTATCTCTCTGAGCAGTGGATTTCCTGCATCTCCCTTCTTCAGGATGGTTTGAATTTTAAGGTCGCCTTTGAGATTTATCCATCACAATCCCTCAACAAAGCACTAATTAAGTTTTGAAATGTCAAAGGAGGAGATTGGACAGTTTGCGAGGCAAAATATGCAAATGCCGATCTATGACAGACAAATGGTGATCAATGAGAGAAAGATCTATAGCACAAAAGAATACTTACCTTTGATTAGCAGCAGAAAATTAACATTTTGATGGTTAAATTAGTGAGAGAATTTAAAAGAGACTAGAGAGAAAATTTCATTAATGTATTTGATACCTGAATTTTGAAGGTTTAGCTATTTATAGTATTTAGGTGGCAATAACAATGGAGTGCCAAATCTAACCGTATCTACAACCTGCTGAGTTAGAGTGGCTGATACGATATGATAATTTGCAGACATATTAATGCGACAAATTTAATTACATTTGATCGATTTCAGTCCAATACTATCTGACCTGCAGTGAATTTGCACTTCCTTAATAGCAATTTGACTTTTTAACATTAAACTTTTAATTGGGTCTATCTCTTTTGCACTGGATCCAAGAGAAGACCCAAGAAAATAATATTTGATATTATCACTTGGCACGATAAAAAAAATCAAACTAATTGGACATTCCAAGAAACCCGAAATTTATAGAAATTCAACATCCTCCTTCTCTACTGAAATCCATGAAGTAGTTCTCTCCCCGGGGATTCAAAGAGATAAGGATGAAGACGAATCCAAAGTCTCATCTATCCCAGTACTTGACTTTGATTGAAATGCATGTTTTCGATGGTGAACTCTTCTGTGAAGCATTCCCTCCTTAGATCGAGCAGTTGAATCCTAAATGCCTTATAATGTTCGCCCTTTACAAATGTTGCAGTGTGATGAAGTCTAACTCTTTTATTGATGCTGCTTTTAGGAAGGTAGACAATTTGAAGAGCACCTCTATGGTAGTTGATATGTGTTAATTCTAACAAATATTAGAAGCAAGAAGAATAATTCTGAATTGGAAAGTCTGCAATTTTATTGAACTTCAACTTCAAATTTAAATACATGAACTCCATAACAGATTTGCTAAAAATCTGCTAACACAACTGAAAATAATAACTAATCTAAACCACTACTTCCATGACAGAAAATAAATTAAACTTCCTAAAGAATAGGACTCCACTAAAATCTATTATTTTCCACATTAGTATTCAAAAATACTGCATTCAACTCTTGAACCACTCAACATCTCCTCCTGGTTCAGGAGCTACAGATTCCCAACTTATCTTTGAGAAATTCAAATCTTCTAACATGAAATGACTTGGTGAAAATATCCGCCGCCTGATCCTCTGTTTTGCAGTAAACCAAAATGACTTCACCTTTTTTCTACACTTCTCTTAAAAAATAATACTTGATACTGAAATGCTTTGTTCTTATGTGAAAGACTGGACTTTTTTATATAGCTATGGCAGCTTGATTATCCACAAATATCTTAGTGCTTTCCTTTTGTTCCAGCTGCAAATCTATCATGATTTTCCTGAGCCATAATGCTTGATTAACAGCAGCTGTTGCTACTATAAATTCGGCTTCAACAGTTGACTATGCTACAACTTCCTGTTTCTTTGAACACCAAGAAAAACATCCTGAGCCAAAAGTAAAGCAATAACAAGACGTACTTTTCATGTCATCAACAGATCCTGCCCAGTCACTGTGAGAATATCCACAAAGTTTGAAATTCTGACTCTTTCTAAACTTGATGCCAAAATTTGGAGTTCCTTTGAGATATCTTACAACTCTTTTTGCAGCCATCATATGCAATTCACTAGCACAATTTAGAAATCTGGATAAAACACTTACAGCATATAAAATGTCAGGCCTTGTTGTTGTAAGATACATCAAGCATCCAACTAAGCTTCTGTAGATTCCTTCATCAATTAGTTCAGCTCCATCTTCCTTTTGCAGTTTTTCCTTTTGATTCATGGGAGTGTTCATGCTTTTACAATCTTCCATTTTGAATCTTTTTAGAATTTCCTTCAAGTATTTCTTTTGGCAAATGAAGACTTCATTTTCAGTTTGCTTGATCTCCATTCCCAGAAAATACGTCATTTCACCAAGGTCTGTCATTTCAAAGACCTTCATCATCTTCCTCTTAAAGTCTTCAATCTGAAGTGCATTATTTCCTGTTACAAGTAAATCATCCACATACAAAGAAATAATTACAATATCAGATCCAATTTTTTTTGACATAAAGAGTAGATTCACTCAAGCTTCTTTCAAAGCCTAAGCTCAACAGATGCTCATCCATCCTGCTGTACCAGGCTCTAGGAGCTTGCTCAACCCATAAAGAGCCTTTTGTAGTAGATACACCTTCTCTTCATGTTCTGGTATACTGAAACCTTCTGGTTGCTCAACGTAGATTTCTTCCTTTAGAGCCCCATTTAAGAAAGCAGATTTCACATCCAACTGGAAAATCTTCCAACCTTTCTGTGCTGTTAATGCCAAAAGCATCCTGATTGTGTCCAATCTAGCCACTGGAGCAAACGTTTCTGAAAAGTCCACTCCCCATACTTGAGCATAACCTTTCACCACCAACCTAGCTTTATACTTGTTCACTGAGCCATCAGGATTTAACTTTGTCCTGAAAACCCATTTAACTCCAATGACTTTTCTGTCTGGTGGCCTCTCTACTAGTTTCCAGGTCTGATTCCTTTCGATCATCACCAACTCCTCCTCTATTGCATTTCTCCATCTTTGGTCTGCTTTTACTTCCTCATATCCAGCAGGTTCAAAAAAAGCAACATTGCAACTTTGATAGATATCCGACAGCAATCTTGTTCCTCTAACTGGTTTCTCATCCTCAATTTCATTAGGATTGGATGGCAAATGCTGAACTTGAGGTTGAGAATCATCTATCCAGTTCCATTGCTCATATTCAAAGAACTGAACATCTCGACTTATCACAACTCTACCTGTTTGAGGTTGAAAGATTCTGTATGCTTTAGAAATAGAACTATAGCCAATGAAGATCCCTATTTTTGCCTTCTCATTAAGCTTATCTCTCTTAACCTGTGGAATATGAGAAAAACACAGACATCCAAATATTTTGAGATTTTTTAAAGTTGGTTTAACACCATACCAGGCCTCATATGGAGTTTTCCCTTCCACTGCCCTTGTAGACAGCCTATTAAGTAAGAAAACAGCTGTGCTTGCTGCTTCTGCCCAAAACTTCT
Organism: Excoecaria agallocha; assembly: GCA_037975025.1. Lineage (NCBI taxonomy): Eukaryota > Viridiplantae > Streptophyta > Magnoliopsida > Malpighiales > Euphorbiaceae > Excoecaria > Excoecaria agallocha. The sequence goes on along the minus strand of CM075821.1, from coordinate 28,090,471 downwards.
TTGGAAGATTTTTCTCATACAATAAACATCTAGCCATCTCTATTATTGTCCTATTTTTCCTCTCACTGACCCTATTTTGTTGCGGAGAGTATGGGACAGTCAATTGGTGCTCAATTCCAGCTTCTTCACAAAAAGAATTAAATTGATTTGAGGTGTATTTGGTTCCATTATCAGATCTGATGACCTGAATCTTGCAGCCACTTTGATTTTCAATCCAAGTTTTGAACTTGAAAAAGATTCCAGCAACTTCTGACTTAAGCTTCATAAAATAAATCCAGCACATCCTTGTTAAATCATCAATGAAAATGACATAATACCTGCTTCCATTTAGTGAAGGAGTGCTTTGAGGACCATAAAGATCAATATGAATCAATTGCAATTTTCGTGTGGCTCTCCATGTAGACTTTGTGAATGGAAGTCTACGTTGCTTGCCTAAAACACATGTTGTGCAGCTCGAAATATGCTCCTCTAAGTTTGGCAAACCGTGCACCATATCATTTGTTTGTATGAATAAGAGTGCTTTGTGATGAAAGTGTCCCAATCTTTTATGCCAAGTTTCTGCAGTGGTGATTTGACTTGAAAAAGCCACCTGCTCCTCTTCTAAATGGTTCAAAGAAAAACTTTTGCTCTGCACTTTAATTTTGAATAATTCCTGACCACTAGGATCAAGGATAAAACAATATTTCCCTTTAAAAAATACTTTGAATCCTTTTTCTAGCAACTGTATCACACTTAATAGATTTCGATCTATTTCAGGAACATACAAAACATCAGGAATAAGTTTTGTACCTTCAAGACTCTTAATTGCTACAGTTCCCTTTCCTTTGATTGAAATGTTTCTCCCATCTGCAATTCTGACTCTTGAGGTTACAGATCTATCTAGCTCTCTAAAGAGTTCTTCATTACTTGTCATGTGATTTGTACAGCCACTATCGATAAGCCAGCCATCACTTTTAGTCCCAGCAGCGTTTGATGCAACAAAAAGGTGTTCTCCTTCTGGTTGATTTGCAGCTTGAGCTTCTCCCTGCTGTTGTGTTTCACTTTCTTTGCAAATTATCTCTGCATGCCCAAGTTTCTGACATTTTTTGCATCTCATATCTGGCTTTCTCCAACACTTAAAGTGAGGATGATTCCTCTTGCCACAGTGCTGACAAGAAGGATGTTTTCCCCATTTGTTGTTGCTCATGTTGCCGGTTCTGCTCTCATTTGTTGTCATTTCAGAGTTGCTTGCACTCCCTGTTTTTCCTTTCCACTTCTTGCCTCTTCCTCCATAATTCAGCTGTAACTTAGCTTGTAAAGCTCCTTCAATGGATCCCTCCTGTCTCATCTTTCTCCTTTGTTCTTGTGCTTGCAATGCACTTAATAATTCTGCCAAACCTATTTGTGAAGGATCTTTAACATTTTCCAATGAAGCAATAGTTGCATCAAATTTTTCAAGTACGGTTACCAAAATTTTTTGAACAATTCTGCTATCAGCAAGCTCAGTTCCAAGCATTCGTACCTTATTTGCAATGCCAATCAGCCTATCCGAATAATCCTTGATAGTTTCAGATTCCTTCATTTGCTGCATCTCAAATTCTCTGATTAAATTCATAGCCTTCATTCCTTTTAGCCTTTCATCCCCTTGATACTCCTTCTTTAGAAAGTCCCAAATATCTTTAGCTGAATTACATGTCATAATTCTGCTAAAAATAGTTGGAGAAATAGCAGCAAAAGGGCAGGCCTTAGCTTTAGATTTTCTTGTCTTCTTTTCCTTGTGAGTTTTGATTTGAGCCATTGTTGGATTTTCTGGTAGAGGAGGTACTTCATAATCTTCCTCAACAGCTTCCCACAGATCACACGCATCCAAGTAAGCTTCCATTTTTACTGCCCATACTTGGTAGTTTTCTTCATCAAATATTGGTGGAGTCATGGCTGAGAAGGAATTCTCACCATCCATCGTAGAGTGAATTTGGTTGCTGTTTCAGTGAACACTCAAAAAAAAAAGCCTCACAAGTCTCTCACAGGTCCCTTTAAGAGAAAGGGGCTCTGATACCAGTGTTAATTCTAACAAATATTAGAAGCAAAAAGAATAATTCTGAATTGAAAAGTCTGCAATTTTATTGAACTTCAACTTCAAATTTAAATACATGAACTCCATAACAGATTTGCTAAAAATCTGCTAACACAATTGAAAATAACAACTAATCTAAACCACTACTTCCATGACAGATAATAAATTAAACTTCCTAAAGAATAGGACTCCACTACAATCAGTTATTTTCCACATCAGTATTCAAAAATACTGCATTCAGCTCTTGAACCACTCAACAATATGGCAGAGCTGCTGTGCCGGGCGAGTCAAACACTGGAGGTTTCAGAGACATTCTGGTGTTTTGGAAGCCCAGGCCACACGTAAGGCTGTGCTTTTAGCAACTGAAAAAACTGGCGCCATGTAAAAATTTATTGTGATGCAAATTTGGTGGTGGACGCCATTAATGGAGTTGGGAAACCACAGGTTGTTTTTGCTCTAGTTATCCATGGCATATGGAAGTTGAGTGTTTGTGTGTGTATATATATATTATGAGTGTTATAAGTACGTGGGGCTATGTACCGTTCACGTATTTTATATATTTTATATATGTATATATAGCTTTGAACGAAGTATTAATGAGGAGTTTCTAGCTATTAGCCACGTAGGTGACCACGTAGCTGAATGAAAACTATAGTTTCTGCCACTACAAGTTTTGCATGGAAGACAAGTGGTAAAGTTTGTGTTTTAATATTGTATATATATAATTAATTGGTGATTGATAGAGCTAAAATATTCAGAATCAAAAGAAAAAAGAAGAGAAAGATGTCAACTCAGCCACAAGTTCCAGGAGAAGCAACTCCAACCACCCTTAGCATGCTTGAGACAGCAACTGCTGTTGTCCAACCCTTCGGTCCAGTTACCAAAATCCACCAGCACCTCTGTGCATAAGTCTTATTATTATTATTATTATTATTATTATTATTATTATTATTATTATTATTATTTGTATGTGTTTGTTATGTTTGCTATTGTCATAATAACTTAATTAACCATTGAACTTAACACTTTACAAAATCAATGGTATCATTAAAATTGGTGCATGTAGATTCCATTATTATGGAGATGATATGAGTCGGCAAGTAGAAGCACATCACTATTGCGGGCATCAGAATGAGGAAATGAGGCAATGTTTGATATATGATAGCCCAGAGGCAAATGGAAGGCTAATTGGGTTTGAGTATATAATATCAGAGAGTCTGTTTATGAGTCTTCCTGATGAAGAGAAGCCACTTTGGCATTCTCATGAGTATGAAGTGAAGAGTGGAGTTCTGTTTATGCCTGGAGTTCCTGGTCCTATTTAAAGACAGGATCTTGAGAAAGTTGCCAAAACTTATGGCAAAACGTACCATTTCTAGCAAGTTGATAGAGGTGATGCTTTGCCTTTTGGCCTTCCACAGCTTATGTTGGCCTTAACTAAGGATGGCCAACTCAATGACCACCTTGCTCTAGGTAATTTTATTACTTCTTCAAACCTATTCATTCTTTTTTCATCATCTACATACTTAGTAGGCCTATTAATTCTTAATTATATTTCAATACTACATCAATTCATACAATAATTTTTTTTTAACTAGGTGATTAGTGACCTATTTTCTAAATTAGCATAATGGGTATTAAATATTTAAACTAATTTTTTTGGACAAAAATTAATTAAGCAGACGTGGAGAAGAGTTTTGGGATAAGTTTTGGAAAGGAGAGGGATAATAGAAGTTATATGAAAGGGCCAGAGCATGGAATACATCCGCTGGCAAATGGTGCTGGGAAGGGGCTTCACACTGCTGCTCTAAGAGAGGTGGATTGCAAGCCTGTAGAATCTGTGCCTAGCGTCTTTGTGTAATTTTAAAATTTCTTAATTATTAATATCAATTAGTAAGGTGTAATTTCGTTTTATCTGTCCTGCGCTATGTAATCATTAGTGTTATGAAACGGTGCCGTTTCATGGGCCTTTTTGACCCTATTGTCATATATCTAGCTACATGCATATCCTATAGTTTGTTTGTGCTTTTGTTGCGCTACCATTTTGTATTTTGTTGTAGGCTGTAGCTGTATATTCTAAAAATTACTTCTATACAGGAATCTTCTATTTTTATTTTTTATTTTTGTCGTTTTTTCCCCTTTGAGAATGCTATATTTGGCATAGTATATAATTTATTTGGCTTAGTATATAATTTAGCATATGTATGTCCAACTTGACAAAGCAGTTTTCAGAAATTAAATTTTGGTTCATCTAAAGGTACTGGACATTGCTTCTTGTATTTAATCAACGGACATCAAAATCATCCAAAAACTGTTTCCATTTAATTTATTTTCCAATACCACCATTCACAAAATAAATCAAAACTGCGGCTCTGCAAGTTTGGTCGCCATCAGGAAGCACATTTGAATTACCGACTTATATTAATATTATAAAACATTACTCGGTTGCATAATAATAATAATAATAATAATAATAATAATAATAATAATAATAATAATAATAATAATAATAATAATAATAATAATAATAATACTTTAGCTCGTTTCAAAATAATGCACACTTGCTACTTTAACTAATTATTAACCTATGAATTATCTATATTATTTTTATTCAATTTCTCAATAATCAGCAAAAATTTACATTTAATTCCTTATAAAATTTTCAAATAAAACTTTTGTGATACTTAATCCACTTAACTTTATCTCTTCGTTATATAATTGTTTACTTAAAGTTAAATTTCTTTACACTTGTCAATTGATTTATAATTTATATTTTTAATCCAAATACAATTTATAGTTACAAAAAAAAAAAAAAAGAAGTCAATGGATTTCTCATCCATGTAGATTTACAATTTAAGAGTGAAAAATAAGAAAGAAAAAATCTACAGAGCACAAAAGGCTACCTCCAATGTGAGGAGTATACAGTCTGCAGTGGAAATGCTCAAGTTCTCATTTTATAATAACCATGTCTACGATCAAGGTACACGTTCCAATACCCTCTGCAATGCCTTTTTGATACCTACCGGATCAAGTGTTGTTGTGACTTGGATTTCTTGCACCTGAATCACAGAATTTAAGCATATGAGAGAGAGAGAGAGAGAGAGAGAGAGAGAGAGTTCTATGTAAGGAAGAATCTAGAACAAAACTTGCCTGTCGTCCAGCACGAGCAAGAAGCGTGAACGTCCCATTTACGGGTGGTGCCTGGAATTTGCCGCATAACGATGTTAAAAATGAAGATAATGGGTTACAACTTGAGAATTTGCAGTCTTAACACACAAGTAGTAAAATGTGCTAGGCACCAAAGAAAAATCAACCCACATTCGAGAGCCAAAGTTGCAGATCTTGTGAAACAACACGTTTCTCAAATCCCTGTCTACTGATTCCATCATCATCTACACTGTGCATTGATGTAAGAAAATAAATGAATTGATATGTAGGAAGGTGCAGTGGATGTGGTTAAAGATTTGTACAAATGCAAAAATTAATGAATTTATACCCATCTTCCCGTAGTAGCTCCTGAAGTATCACTTCAAGCCCAGGAAGAGGCTCAATAGCACTGCTGCTATTTGCGGTCAAAGGTTCAGGACCAATTGAACCATCCTGTGCACAGTAAAATATCCACTTAAGAACAGAAGCTTCAGCATGTTCCACAACCAAGGGTGTCATGCTCAAAAGATCATGCAACAATATTAGCTTACAAACCTGAGGAATCACTTTGTCCAGAGTTTCTAGAAGTGGATCTTCTCCTAACTGTTTTATCGACAGTGCTATTCTTGACTTTTGCCTATATGAATTTTTTACCACCAACAAAACATTTGTCACAAATAAATAGCACAGAAAACTTTTGCCAGTATGATAAGATATGAACATCAATTAAATTGATTGGTAACCCATTTTGTCTAGCCTAAGAAACAAAGAAAATTATGTTTCTCTTATCTATACTTCTCTCGGATTTTTTACATTTGAACTTAATTCCTTGTTTAACAACCAAACAAAATTCGAAAGCTAAACTTGTCACTCATGCAGCTCTTCAACAATAAATAGCCGCCTGACTAAAAGATATTACTTTAAGGACACGCAACTTTGGTTTCTTGGCACGGACAATAAATAGCCAATCTATACTAAATAGCCGTCTTTTTCATTTCTTTCTTCCCTCTTTTTTTTTTTTTTTTTATCATTTGTAAGGTCTTTGTCTTATTGAAATTCATCACTGCACATCTGATCAAAACAAGATATGGAGGATATGTACAGAAGAATCTCACCTATCAATATTGATAATTTTCACTCTCACTTCATCACCCTCACTGAGGATGTCTCTTACATCTTGAATTAAATCCCATGAAACTTCCGAGACATGCACTAATCCAGTGAGATGATAAAAACCTGCCACCGTAGCCTAAAGTTGTTACCATTTTTAAAATGAGACTACGATCTAGGAAAGTACATAAACAGAGAGTAGAAGAGACACCATCAGGGAAGAGCAAGTGAACAAAGGCACCATAATCCTCAACAGCACCCACCCGTCCTGCAAAAATATCCCCCACATTAATTCTTTTTGAAAACTTTGACTAGACAGCTTCCCTCTCAGAAAATATCAACTGTCTGTTCTCCTCTTCTGCTCGGATTACCTAAAATATTATGCGAATTTCGTGAGAGTCAAGTTAAGTGAAGTAGTTATTTATGCAACCAAAATAACAACCAATTGCCACCACATTACTGGGTACCAGACTTTTGTACAAATACTAGAAAGAATAGTTCTATTTTTGAAAAGAAAAATAGAAAAAGTTAATCATACTGTATTAAAGAAAACGAAAATAAATTATGAATCAGTCCCCAAAGCATGGAAGTATCGTTCAAATTTGGAAAAACTTTAAGATTTGAACATTGTTGCTACCTAACCTCTTCTAATATCATGATAATGCCATTCCATTAAAACTTCATATGTAATTTGTTAAAACAGTGACGTCAATTACCAATTTATGGGATGAGAAAGTGTCCATGTTTTTCAGTAGATCACTAGGCAAAAGATTAACTTATAATTCATCAGCAGATTGGCACAAGCAAAAGTGACCTGAGACTTTTGTTTCCACAATTTTCTGCTACAAAACTATTTCACCCATCCACTAATTCAAACAAAATGCTGTAAAACATTACATGAAACATCTGATGTGGATTACAGAAGGTCATCTACTCAAGAAAATTCATGAAAGAAATGGATAAAAATTTATGTTAACATAATTAAACAAAGACAGATTCAGTACCTTCACAGAAATAAGTGAACCAGATAAACCTCTTGCAATCTCATGTATACCTTTTTGAGGTTCTACATTAGAAGAAATAATAGAATTAGTAATTAAAAGATAAACAAGCTCAAAGGTGCTGATCAATTCCCTAAAGATCATTTTGTATAAGCATTTTGAAAAGTAATACACTGAAAATATCGATATTGTTTATCATTAATGCTATACAAAAAGTAAACTCAACATTTGATAAATTTTAAAATGAAAAAAGCAAAAGAATCAGAATTCAAACTTCTACATTTGTTTCTTTGCTTATAAATCTCAAAGCATGTGACAGGTAACAGAAGCTAAAGATGTAGCGTGCAAATGGTACCTTTACAAGAATGTGATGGACTGAGCTGAGGGAAGGGAAGAAAACCTAGAAGAGAATAAAAGCGAATGAGCAAGCCTCCACCATTAAATCCTCCAATTCTTCCCTCATAAATAGATCCACTATCAATGTAAGCCCTTGCAGTCTTCCAATCAGCGGACCTCTACTTCTTTGCACAAAAAGTGTGTTAGACTATTTCTGCTTCGAACATTGAATATCAATCACAAATCCTATATAAAGAAAATAATAAACAGCAAAATGCATATCATCTATAGCTGCATTGTTTGTTCACTTAGGAAATTGGGTACGGAAGAAAATAGCTCAATTAAAAATTTAAATCTTTTTCATTGTTTTGATGATACTAAGAGAAGGGAAAAACGGGTTCACAAAGGAAATTGCATTTTTCAATTTCCCTTGAAAACTCTCTTTCCATTTCTGTCTAAATTGGTGGGAAATGGTAAAAATTAACAAAGACAGAGTTGAATTTTATACCATTCATACTTCATCACACATAAATATAATACTAAAGACATTTTAAATTTTCCCCCCCATACATTCAAAACTAAGAGAATGAAAAATTTCAAATAATAACAAATAGAATGAAGAAGAAGAAGAAGAAGAAGAAGAAGAAGAAGAAACTAAATCGAAGAGGATGAACAGGAAACGCACCGCGCTTGTCGAAGAGAATCGGGCGAGTCTTCAAGAACACCGGTGGGAGAAGATGGGTTAGAATTCTGGGAGAAGGAAAGCTTAGGAGAGGAAAAGGAGGATCTTGTAGACTTTTGGAAAATTTTAAAAGAATTGAGATGGTTAATTTGAGAAGCAAACAAAGAATGAGTAAAGGAGCAGTCATTAGGTGTGAAAATTTGAGAGAGAAAGGAATGTGATATAGAAGAACACTGTATGGGTATTGGCATTTTTTCAGTTTGGTTGGAGGAGTGTTTTGGGACGAGAACCTTTGGATATTGGATTCGCTATACTCAACCAGAAGCGGATGTTAGTGATGCCAAAATTTCTGTTGGAATTAAAGATATTTCTCCATGTGTCATGTCTCTGTCCGCCAATTTTATCCACTTCTTCCAACGCCTACCAATTCTTTAATTTATTTTTTACATACAAATTTTAGGAAAAACATTACTAGCTTCCTGAAACACTGGATTTTGGCTCCAGTTAAAAAATGCTCTTAAAAGTATTTTTATAATGGAAATTTTCTGGGTAAAATTTCTCTAGGCGTAACGATATTTCTAAAAGTGAAAAGTTACTAAAATTTCTTTCGTATTATCTCAAAAAAAGCTAAAATATCTTTAATTATTTTTAAATAAAAATACCTCTAATATTTTAATATTGGCATTAAAATATCTTTTCGTTAACTTCAAATTAAGGGTACTAACGTGATATAAATAAATAGCAAAATACGCCACGTCAACATTACGTGTATTTTTAATTCAAATATAATGAAGGATATTTTAGCGCCGATTTTAGAACATTAAACACATTTTAGTACAAATTTTAAAATATTAAAAATATTTTTGTTCTAAAAAAATTTTAAAGGTATTTTAGCCCCTTTGAGACAATAAAAAAAATATTTTAGTAAATTTTTTCTAATCAATATTTATTACAGTAATTAATAAATACTCTTTATACAAATGTACGAATAAGAAAATAAATTATAAATAAATTATATAACTAAAAAATATTTATTAATTAATTTTTCTTAATGAATATAATATTGAAATTTAACTACAAATGTAATACCCTATACTCGGTCAGTTAAAAGATTCAGATATCGGATGTCACACTCGAATTCAATTTCCTTTAAGATGATTAACTGATAAAATTTACTTCTTAAAACCTTGTTATTTCGTAATTACTATTGATTCTCTAGAAATTTCGACAGAGTTTCCTCTAACTGTAATGGCCTCAACACTGAATCAGTCGTGAATAGTATTTTTCGACAGTAAATAATATTTTTCGAGTCCGAAAGAACACCCGAAAGTCGAAAATATTTTATTGGACCATTTGAAATGAATAGTCATGGTGAGCCTAGAGTTGAAATTTAAAGTGAATTAGAGGTCAAATAGGCTTCTAAAAATCAAAAATAAGAAAAATGTAGCGAGTCAATTTTCCTAATAGAGAAGGGAACTTGATTTTGTATAAATAATTAAAAATAGTAAACAACCTCCGAATATTGCCATATTTTGTGTGCCTACATGAATTTTTATGTAAAATATTTTGGTGATGAGAATGGAATTTTTCGGTGACACCGGCAGTTATTAAATCAGACCGATAAGTTTGAATCGGACCGATAACGAACTCCGATTGAGACAAAAATTTATGTATTACCTATTTTCGATGTTTTAAGAATTATAGAATCAAAATTAAAGTGATTTGAGGTCTGAAAGAGAGAGAAATTGAATTGGGCTTTAAAAAGGCCTAAATGGGCCTTAATGTTTAAGTGGGCAAAACCCACTCATTTAAGTCCAATTTTGGCCCATCAAGAGAGAGTATATGAGGCTAAAAATCTGGAGATTTTCTCCAGAAAGCTCCAGCTCCTTCTCCCTCTATGGTGGCCGAACCACCTTCTCTCCCTCTTTCTCTTTAATTTCTTCTTCTTTCACCCCAAATCTCCCTTAAACCCCAACATAAAAGATGAAGTTCTCTCTCTCTAGGTCACTCTAGTGGCCTCAAGCAAGTGATTTGAGCAAGAAAAGGCAAGGAATCAAGTAAATAAAGAAAAAGAGGTAAGATGGAACTTGAAAAATTAAGTGATTTTCATTAGTTTTTTGATGTATTCTTATAGTTTTTGAGGTGAAAAAGCTAATTATGAGCTTAGATTTTTCATTTGAGGACAAGAAATTGAGGCTAGGAAGGTTTGAAGAATTCGACCAAGCCCAACTAAATGGTTAAAATAATGAATGTTATAGATGAATAATTTAATAATAATTTATGGACTATCGCAATGTAGTGTGACACCGGTATTCAGACCAATATCCGGTTATCAGGTGTTACAGTTAAAATTTTCAACAAGGTAATGGTAACCACCCAACTAAAGGTTAAAATGTCAATTAACTGATGGTAATCACCTAAACAAAAGTTAAAACGTTGACAAATTGATGGTAACTACTTAATCAAAAGTTAACATGCTGACAAGCTGGAAGTAATTACTCAACCAGAAATTCATTGCCACAAGTGGTACATGTCTGCATTTTAATATTAGCTACCTCAGGTACACATCTTTATCACTTTACTCTGAATTTTGGCAAATCTAGACACTGGTGCACTAGTTTTCCCAAACTTGAGAGCAATTGTGGACACTGGGCCTGAGCCAACCTCTGTCAAGATTACCTAATGAGGATAATGCTATTTTAGAAGTAGCCAGAAAGCAGTAGCACTCTATCCTTCTCTAGCATTGGGTTTTTGAAAAATATTTTATCTCAAGTTTTAAGAGTAAAAAAATGGTGTTTTAGGAGCATACATGTGTTTCTCTCACTAGAATGGATAACATGAGCATATCTGAAGACTCTAGGTTAACTAAGAAATGAGTCACGGCCTTGACTCATGGGTAAAGAATGTGACTCGCTTTTGAGTCACGACCTTAAAGGTAAGTCATTGCCCCTTCTTTTTTTGCCATTACTTGAGTCACTGGGTAAGACTTAAGGTAATGACTCACTTTTTTTCCATTCAAAATGGTTTTTTTTAGACATTTCTAAGCAACTTGTGATATCATTTTTGTCATCCAAAATTGTAGATTTTCCCTACGAAATAGGGGATTATTTTCAAGATAAAAATCTTCTGCTTTTTAAGTCCTAATCAAAGGTATTTAAAAGCAATAATTTTCTTTAAATGATAATAACCAATTTCTTGAAAAACACAGCAAAAAATCTCGAGAGAGAAAGCAAAAAAAGAGGCTCTATTTTCACCTGGTTTTTAAGAACAAAGGAAGCAAGAAGAAGGAGTAGAGGTGCTCTCACTAGACTGTTGAAGTAGCTCTGCTGAAGGTAATGTAAGAGGTAAACTTGTACCTCCCATATAGACCTAAAACTTGTTTTCTTGTAAATGTTTGTTGTTGCGACCCTAGCAAGTGCACTAGATCGATAAGTAATAAAGTGGGGTATAGTTACGACCCTCAATATCGAACCCAAAGGAAATGTGTGTGAAAACTGTGGAAATTAATTTGTATGTTAAAGAATTCCCAATTTAGTTCATATGAGCTGTTAATTTGTATAGTGCAAACTTTAAAAACTAAAATATGCAATGAAGGGAAATTAATTCTAATGACAATGAATTGAATATGTATTTAATTCGGAAAAAATTAACAAATATGAAAATATATAGATATTAAAGCGTTGCTTAGGTATACTTATCCACCCCATATCCACTGTGAATTAATTTTGTCTTAAAGAATACATGAATGAATTTGGGATAACCCTCTTAACCCAAGCTTCCCATTCCAGAGCCAGCTATTCTAGTTGCTAAGCTTTCCATTCCGGAGCCAACCCAACAACTAGCCTATGCACGAGTCTAACATCCTAAGTTTGGGTTGCCTTTCCATTCTGGAGCCAAACAACCCACATACTCATCCATTTCACTCCACACTCTAGTCCTAAGATCATAATTGCTGCACATTTAGAATTCTATTCCGGTGCCATCTAAATAATACAGCATTCATGAAAGAAAAACTGAGCAAGATTATTCATAGACTTCAATCCACTAGACTGAATACACATCCAAAGATATATGATGAACATCATTCATCCATCTATGGAAATTAACTCAATAGATTGAAAATCCATGAAATATAAATAAGTAACAGTGAAATGAACCATTCATTCATATAAAATCAAAATGTGCTCAATATTCACATTGTGAGTAGGGAATTCAAAGCTTCCCCAAGCAACAAAGACAACTACTCACTATTCATAATGTAAAAAATGAACAAAGTAAGAGTGAAAACTATAAAACCCATTTGAAGCTGAAGAATTGAAGTTGATGAAGCTCCTCCTCTTCTTCTCCAAACAGCACCTTGATTGTAAGTTGAAATCTTCACAACTAGAAGCTAAATCTATGACTATCTTTGTGTTCTTGAAGTAAAACTACATTAAAAGAGTGATTTTTACAAGTAAAACCCAAAAACTAAGTATAAGAAACCCACAAAATATGAAAAACTACGTTTCTACTCTTCTAAAACTCTAAGCACGAAACCCTAGAAAAAATCCCCTTTCTAAGTAGAAAATTTTGCAGCTTTTATAGAGCTGTCCAAGAGGCCACGGCTGGGACACTTTTGTCTCAGCCTTGATAAAAGGAAAGGGCACGGTTGGGACAATTTGTCTCAGCCGTGGCAAGCTTCTGGATCAAAAGTGTCTTCGCAGCCTACCATGGCCACGGCTGGGATAGTTTGTCTCAACCGCGACCTTTGATGAAACGACGCGTTTTAAAATCTGCAATGGACACGGCTAGGATACTTTGTCTCAGCCGCGACCTTTAATGAAACAGTGCGCTTTGACTCCTGGATTGGGCACGGCTGGGACAATTTGTCTCGGCTGTGACCATTGGTGAAACGGTGAGTTTTGCCATCTGTATTGGACACAGTTGGGACAGTTTGTCTCATCCGTGCCTTAGCAAAATTTCCTATAAAAAGTAAAATTTAAGACCATTAATCACCTAAAAACTTTAAATTAAACAAAATAACTAAAATAAATATAAGAAACAATAATATAGCCTTAAAACACTAAAAGCATGCAAGATGAGGCACTAAAACGCACAAAATTATCCAGAAAATAAACACTAAAAACAAGATTATCAACTACCCCACACTTAGCTTTTTGCTTGCCCTCGAGCAAACGAATCATCCACAATCTTGAAAATTCAAACTCCACATAAGAACAAGCAAATTCAGAGAGATTCTAGCAACACTTAGTAGAAGACACTCAGATGAAGAATTCAATTAAAAAGACTCAAACTGACCTATACCATACAATTTCTTGTGTGTGTGTGTGCGATGCTAAAATAGATTTAATTTCTTTCAAAAACCAAAACTACCAATAAATTCCAGCAATCAAGCAAACAAAGAATTACAACAGTTTGGCACTTGCAAATTAGAACAGTCATAAGCCTCTCCTTTAACACCTGAACCACAAGGGTCATCTCCATTAAACAACTCAAAACAAAACAGGATCACCAGGGCTTACATTAAGGTTGTAATGGGGATAGGGCAAAGGTTCCAAAAAAAAAATTTGATAAGGTTAGCAAAAAAGAATTAGCCACACTATCCAGAAATACAACTCACCTAACTTTCTCAAGAAAATAACCCCTTTAAAATTCATGCTCTATCATTGTAAGAAGGGAAATTAATCTCAGGACATTAGTTGGATTCTCAAAATTGTAGGAAGCAAGATAAATGACACTTTCTATAAATGCTAGGTACCCCACACTTATTTTTTGCAGCATAATAACTGAATTTTTATTTTAATTTTTTTTAACAATGAAATTTTCATTCACTTACTAAGAAGGGCACCAAAAACACTAATTGCTTATCAACCTTATCCCAAGATATTTAGAACGTTTAAGCTCAATAATCCATAAAAAAAATTTCAACTTCCCTTTTCTTCTCTACTGATAATCAAAAATTTATCAAACCTAGCATGCAAATTTCATTTCCCAACCTAGAATGGCCAATTCCAAAATAGGACAGACAAAGGCATTTTAGGCTGCATGGTTTAGCATAAGTGTAATCAAGAAAAATTAAATAGTATGCTTTTAGCATACCAATTAAGCTCAAAAGGGCTAATAATGGTAAAATTTATTAAGGGTAGGTCAAAAGTCATTTAAAAAATTGGTTACCAAAGAAGGCTGTCTGGGTCATATTCTAATCTTATTTGAGTTGAATATTTGTTTCGAAGGGTGATGAGGAAGGTTCTAACTATTCCAAAATTTCTTCACTCGAATGCTTTTACTCACTGGTTTTAATTTCATAAAACTTAACCTACAGTGCTCATTAAGTTAGAAATTGAATGGTATATAATTAATCGAGATCAATTCAAAAGAAAAACTTCCCTGAACAATACTACTACTCTCTGGCTACTCAAACATCCTAAATAAGCAGTTCAAATTTTAAGTTCAAATTGATTCAAAACAAGATTAACTGGCAAGTTCAAGCTAATTGCAAGAGTAATTAACAACCTAAGAAACTAAACTAAATCGACACTAAAGGAATTCAGAATGTAATGCAACTATCAAACACAAAAGAAAAGAACTAAAACCAAAATCAAACAATCAAGATAAAACTATGAAAAAGATGAAAAAAACATAAAAGAAATTAGATTAGCAAACTACAGTCAAAACACAACAGCAAAAACTAAAAAAAAACAACATCCCACAATTAGAAAGAAACAACAACAAAAAAAATACAGGAAAAAGTAAGTCAAAAAGTCTTCATCCTCAAACCCTCACCCCACACTTAAAACTTTTGTTATCCCCAGCAAAAGACCAAAAGAGTACAAACAACAATGGAGTGATGAGTGGAGGAAAAATCCCTGAAATCATGGCGAGGAGGGCGGTGGTGGAGGCGGGAACTGGCTATCGAATCGGGATTGCAGCATCCCGAGAGCTATAACAATGTCGTCCATCCGCTGCGTGATGGATGTGAACCTGGAGTCCATCCTCTAAGAAATGCTATCAAGTCTGGTATTAAGTGCAATGTACTGCTCAGAGGATAAGGAAGATGCTTCAGCTTCAGGTCGCTCCAATTCCATGGCTCTCTTGTGCACTACTGCTCGATATAAAGTCCGCTCCGAAACTACCAAATGTCCTTGCCCAAGAAAGCGAGGGTCCTCAATCAGGACAGCCATATTTCGCAACATTTTTCAGTCAATGATCATTGGCTTATCAACTGCAGCACCCAATCTCGAATGGTTAAGAAAACAGGCTAAAGTGGTTACAAACCCTCCCATTGCTAGCTTCGAATCCCTCTTTGGGAATGAGCACAAATGCAAGACCTTCTGGGCAATGAAAGCAGCCCCATTTAACCGAATCCCATTATGCATCGCATACAAAATGGTGGCCTCGCTGGCATTAACATTTCCAGGCCCACCAAGATGGCTAAAGAAGGCCAGGGCTAAATATCGATGCATAATTCTCAATGGATGATCCCTCAGGTGATGCGCCTTGGTATTCTTGGGGTTAAAATATGTAGGATCCTTAGGGTCACAAACTCCCATCCAGATTTCCTGTTTGTTTAGATGAGTAATGTCCCGGGAAGCATGTTGATCGAAACCCAAGACTTTAGAAAAAGCATTAAAGGTCATCTGATACGGACTGCCGTCGAGCCAAAAACTCACATGGCCCGGATCATCATAACTATCCAGTCCCATTCTGATATTGAATGTGCTCAAAAAATCACGGACCAAATGAGGATATACCTTTTCATTTCGCTCGTAAAAGACTTTCCAGCCTACACCATTAAACAATCTGTCCAATTCATTCTTGAAGCCCAACTCCGCCATAACTTCCATACTGAGGCGAGGGGTGGCTAGATACTCCTACTTGTAAAAGATGGCCCACCACTTTGTAAATTCTGAGGGAACCCATGCTGGAACCTTAACCTTTGAGGATCCTTGAGGGGCAAATGATGAAGCACCAGCATTGGGATGAGATCGTTTGGGTTCCATTTCACCTGCAACACAACAACACAACAAATAAGCCTTAAAGACAAACAAAGCACTTGAATAGTAAAATAAAACAATTAACCTGTCTAAAACATAAGCAACAAACATAAACAAACACAAGTGGACTACTCACAAGAATACTGGAACCAAAACACAAATTAAAGCATATGCAATTGAGCTAGGGACAACCAAAAACTCAACAAACATGGCCCGAATACAAATAATTGCCTAACTCCTATATTAATCTTCTCTATTATTCGTGAAGCATAAAAACATGGCAACTATTTCTTGAGCATGAGTGTGAGGCAAATAAGGGCAAGCAACAAAGCAACTAAAGCAAAAAAATTCTTCTTGCTTCTCTTGGGCAATTTATCGAACAGGTGGCAGGCGAAGTTCATTTGGCCATAAAATACACACAAGAATGCATGAAACTAACCAAGCACATGCCAACATTCATAACCATCCACAATTTCAAAGAAAAAAAGCAAGAATTCATGACAATTGAAGAGAACAAAAATGTACTTACTTCTCTTTGGCATTTCATCGAACAAGTGGTGGGTGAATGCATTTTGCAACAAAATAGACACAAGGATGCATAAAAATGAACCAAAAAGAAAACACAAACAACACAACCAAGAATTACAACGAAAAAAATCAAGAACATGGGGATGGGAACACAAAATTTTAGAATTAACAAAGGCGAACAAAAAACAACAAAACTCTAATAAAATGACAAAAATTAAACCAAAAATAAAGAGAGGAGAGGAGAGAGATTTACCTATTTCTTGAAGAGAGAGAGAAAGAGTGGAAGCAAAAATGGGGAGAAAAGGCCGGAGTGAGGAAGAAAAATGCAGAGGAGAGGAGAAGAAATGAGAAAAATGGGCAAAATTCGGGTTAAAAACGAAACAAATTCGACAGATATTCAAATAGGCACGGCTGGGATGGTTTGTCTCAGCCGTGCCCAGCTTAAAATCAAAACTCTCCGTTTTGATAAAATGAAAGGCACGACTGAGATAGTTTGTCTCTGCCGTGCCACCTTACTGGATTCGAAACGAATCAAAAAGCATGGTTGGGACTACTTGTCTCAGCCGTGTCCCCGCTGAATTATTTTTTTTAAATAAGTAAATTTTTAAAATTTTCAATTTTTTTTTATTTGACACGGCTGGGACTAATTGTCTTAGCCGTGCCTACCTTCTAGACTCCAACAAGAATATGGCACGGAGAAGGCGACGGCTGGGACTAATTGTCTCAACCGTGCCCCCATTCTGGATCTAAACACACATAATTGGCCACGGTTGAAATAGTTTGTCTCAGCCGTGGCACTCTTCTGCCTCTCAAAAAATTTTAAAGGGACACGGCTGGGTCTAATTGTCTCAGCCATGCCTAACTGAAAATTTGCCCTTTTTTTCTTTCTTTTCTTCTTTTTTTTAAAGAAAAAAACTATTCCTTTCTTCAAAGAAATCAACCTAACAACAACAACTAAAAACCAAACTTTAGATAAAATAAACAACACTACACATGCTAAACTTGCAAGAAATTAAAGAGAAATTGAAAAGAAAAGAAATTGAGTTCAAGGATAAGAAAAAGTTCTGGGTTTAACAAGTCGCCAGCTCGACTTTCATAGCTCTCATGGATCATCTTCTAAAGTGAGGATCACTGATGCAGCCTCATACTTGGAATCTAAATATGGCTTCAATCGGTGACCATTTACTTTGAATTCTTGCCCATGACCTTCCGGATGTCTGATGGTTACTGCTCCATAGCTAGAGACCTCAACAACCTCAAATGGTTCTTTCCACCTTAATTTCAACTTCTCGGGAAACAACCTCAGTCTGATGTCATAAAGGAGTACCTTCATTCATGGCACAAATTCCTTCTTGGTGACTTTACGATCATGCCACTTCTTCGTGTTCTCCTTGTACTTCTTTGCATGTTCATAGGCCCAGAATCGAATTTAATCCAACTCGTTTAACTGCAAGGACCTACATTTTCCTGCATTCTCAAGATTAAGATTTAAGAACTTAGTAGCCCAATAAGCCTTGTGCTCCAATTCCACTGGTAGATGACAGGATTTGCCAAACACTAACCTAAAAGGTGACATTCCTATTGGTGTCTTAAAGGCTGTCCTATATGCCCACAAAGTTTCATCTAGCTTAAGGTACCAATCCTTCCTAGATGCACTGACAGTCTTCTCTAAGATGGCTTTTAACTCTCGGTTGGATACTTCAACTTGGCCATTGGCTTGGGCATGGTATGGGGTAATGATTTTATGTCTCACTCCAAATTTTTTCAACAAGACCTTGAATTGGTAGTTGACAAAGTGCTTCCCACCATCACTAATGATAGCTCTCGGGGCTCCATAACGGGTGAATATGTTCTTCCTTAAGAATTCTAGGACAACATTTGCATCACAAGTCCTAGTAGCTACAGCTTCTACCCACTTACTCACATAATCTACTGCCACTAGGATATATTCAAACCCATAAGAAATCGAAAAAGGCCCCATGAAATTTATTCCCCACAAATCACACATTTCAACCTCAAGCATATTGGTCAATGAAATCTCATCTCTCCTAGTAATATTTCCCACCCTTTGACATCGATCACAAGTTTGAATAAATAATTTAACATCATTAAACAAGGTGGGCTAATAAAATCCAAAAGAGAGAATTTTTGATACCGTTCTGTTAGGTCCATGATGTCCACCAGCTTCTCTATTGTGACAGGCTCGAATAATTTCTGTTTGCTCTTCATTGGGGGTACACCTTCTTAGCACTTGGTCACCACAAAGAAGAAAAAGGTAAGGATCATCCCAAATGTAATGCTTTGCATCGGCTTGCAGCTTCTTTCTTTGTTGCCACGTGAAGTCCCTTGGCATATAACCACTTGCGAGAAAATTTGCCACATTAGCGAACCAAGGTACAGAGATTTCACAAACAAATAATGTACAAATATGCTCATCACGGAATAAGTCTACAATCTCCCCTTTCTCAACATGATCATGCTCCAATCTTGATAAATGATCTGCCACATGATTCTCTGCTCCCTTCTTATCTTTGATCTCCAAATCAAATTCTTGCAAGAGGAGTACCCATCTTATCAATCTTGGCTTGGATTCCTTCTTGGCAAAGAGATGCCTTAATGCTGCATGGTCAGACCACACCACAATTTTTGCTCCAAGTAGATACGATCGAAACTTCTCAAAGGCAAATACAATAGCAAGCAGCTCCTTTTTAGTTGTGGTGTAATTAACTTAAGCTCCTGTCAAAGTGTGACTTGCATAATAAATTATACAAAATACTTTCTCTTGCCTTTGTTCGAGTACTGCTCCCACTGCAAAATCACTTGCATCGCATATTAGCTCAAAGGGCAAATTCCAATTCGAAGACATGATCATCGGAGCTGAAATAAGCCTTTGCTTCAACAATTCAAAAGCCAATAAACATTCAGCATTAAATTCAAAAGGAGCATCTTTCATTAACAAATTAGATAAAGGCTTTGCAATTTTTGAAAGATCTTTTATGAATCGACGGTAAAAACCTGCATGGCTTAGAAAACTCCTAACTCCTTTGACATTGGTTGGTGGTGGAAGCTTCTCTATAACTTCTATCTTTGCTTTGTCTACCTCAATCCCCTTCTCAGAAATTTTGTGTCCCAAAACTATGCCTTCCCTTACCATAAAATGGCATTTCTCCCAATTTAATACTAAGTTGGTTTTCTTACACCTACCTAATACTAAATCAAGATGCTCTAAGCAGCTCTTAAAGTCTAGCCCATAAATGGTAAAGTCATCCATGAATACCTCCATAAATTTCTCTATAAAATCATGGAAAATTGCCATCATGCACCGCTGAAACGTAGCCGGATCATTACACAAGCCAAAAGGCACCTCCTATAGGCGAATGTGCCATAAGGACAGGTAAAGGTTGTTTTCTCCTGATCTTCAGGGGCTATGGGGATTTGCAGGTATCCCGAATATCCATCTAAGAAACAATAAAACCTATTACCAACTAACCTTTCTAACGTCTAATCAATGAATGGCAATGGAAAATGATCCTTCCTAGTGGCATGATTCAATCTCCTATAGTCTATGCACACCCTCCAACCCGTGATCGTCCGAGTTGGGATGAGTTCATCTAATTCATTTTTTACCACTGTCATTCCCCCTTTCTTAGGGACACATTACACTGGGCTAACTCATTTACTATCAGAGATTGGATATATTATACCTGAATCAAGTAGTTTGAGTACCTCTTTCTTTATCACCTCTTGCATAGCTGGATTGAGCCTTTTTTGGGGTTGAGCGACCTGTTTGCAATCCTTTTCCATAAGAATCCGATGAGTGCAATAGCTTGGATTAATGCCCTTTAAGTCCACTGTCTCCCATCCTATAGCCTTTTTGTGCTTTTTCAACACCTTGAGCATTGTCTCCTCTTCAATACCTATCAACAAACAAGAGATAATTACTGGCTTTTCTTCATTTTCTAAAAATATATACTTTAAATGAGGAGAAAAAGGTTTAAGTTCAGATTTTAACTCCCCCTCTTGTAAAGTAGTTCTCTCTTAATTTAGATTCTCCTTTCTGCATTCCTTCTCCACAGCTGCTATCCATTTTTCTTCTACTCCATCCAACTCTTCACTCTCCAAAGAATGCATCAAGCTTAAATTCACTGGATCATTTAGCAACACTTTTTCTTGCATCTCCTCTACACATTCATCAATTTTATCCATGAAATAGATCGACTCCTCTAGATCACTTGATGGATATCTATGAGACTTGTTCATATCTACCACCAATTCTTCGTTATTGAATCGAAGAATAACCTTTTGCCCATGGACATCAATCAGAGCTTTTGCAGTGTTCAAAAATGGTCTACCCACAATAAGTGGTGTCTTCCTATCCTCTTCCATCTCCATGACCACGAAATCTATAGGAAAAATAAATTTTCCTACTTTCACCAGTAAGTCCTCAATAACTCCCTTTGTCTTTCTCATTGATCTATCCGCAAGTTGAAGTCTCATTCCTGTTTTTTTTAGATCCCCTAAGTTGAGTTTTCTGCACATGAAATAAGCCATCAAGTTAATGCTGGCTCCTAGATCACATAAAGCATTTCCAACAAAGGTCTCACCAATTTCACAAGGTAGAGTAAAGCTACCTTGATCTTCCAATTTTTCTGGGATCTTATTCATGATAATTGCACTACAGTTTTCTGTGAGTTGCACAGTTCCATACCCTTCTAATTTCTTTTTATTAGAACAAAGTTCCTTCATAAACTTAGCATAATTGGGCATGTGTGCTAGTGCTTCAGCAAAAGGCAAGTTAATATGTAATTTCTTAAATATTTCTAGAAACCTAGCCAATTGCACATTTTTCTTCTCCTTCCTAGCTACAGCAGGAAATGGCAACCTATTGATATTAAGATCCTCTATGTTTAGATTTACAATACTTTTTCCTTTGTCATTCTTTGGAGCATCCACATCTACCTCTACTCTAGAGTTAGAAATACTTACCTTTCGCGTTGGTTCCTCCAATTCAGTTGATGAAGTTGGTGATTTACCTCTTTCTTCCTCTCGTTCAGCCTCCTTGCCACTTCTCAAAGTGATTTCTTTGGCTTCTTCTTTAGGATTGCGATTCACATTTGAAGGAAATGTCCCTGGTTGTCTGTTTGACATTGAAGTTGCAAGTTGACCCAATTGAGTCTCCAAATTCCTCATTGAAGCATCTTGGTTCCGGTTCCATTGCTCTTAAGATTTCCACCTTAAATCTTGACTCGCCATGAATTATTGTTGGCTATTCATGAAACTAGCAACACATGTCTTCTAGATTTGGCTTTTTTTCTTAAATGGGTGGCCTTGATTGGAATCCTGGTGGATGATATGGTTGAGGTTGAGATTGATTAGAGTTTTGCCCTTGATGATGATTTGGTGGATAAGGGGCTTGGTAGTGATTGGTGGCCTGTGGTTGGTGGGCTGAGCATAACTATGATAAGCATTTGAATGGTAAGGGACTCTTGGTTATGGTTGAGAAGATGAAGCTTGTTGATTCCCTTCCTTCCATGAGAAATTAGGATGATTTCTCCATCCTGGGTTGTATGAATTGCTGTAGGGGTCATTCCTTCTAAAATTGCCTAATGCATTTACATCTCCTACAATTCCTCCTTCTTAGACCCCTTGCCCACTTTCACATGGCCCACTTCCTTGATTACTGCAGCCACATTTTGAACTTTCAAGTCACTCAACTCATTCTTTACCAATTCTAGCTGGGCTTTTAATAATGCCACTTCATCCATATTGTGTAAACCTTGTCTCCTTGGGACTGATCTAGGGGTAGTCTATTGAGAGTCATTTGCCACCATCTCATCCAACAACTGAAAAGCATCCTCAGATAGCTTGTTCAAGAAAGATCCTGCTGATTTTGCATCCAATAATGACCTTGTTTGAGGTGTAACTCCAGCATAAAAGATGGTCATTAATTGATAGATAGTTATTTCATGATGCGAATAGCTTCTCAATAATCTCCTAAACCTCTCCTATGCCTCGTGAAAAGGCTCTTCATTCATTTGATGGAAACCCATGATGCTATTTCGAATACTTACAGTCTTTGTTGGAGGGAAAAATCTCATTAGAAACTTTTCTTGCATCTAATCCCATGACCATATTGACTGCCGTGGTAACATTTGTAGCCACTCTTTTGCTTTGCCAATCAATGTAAATGGAAATAGCTTCAATCTTACTGCATCCGTACTAACACCCGAAATTTGAACAGTGTCACTAACTTCCAAAAATATGTCAATATGCTGAGCTGGATCTTCTACTTCTGAACTAGAGAACCGATTCCTCTATACCATAGTAATGGTGGCTGGCTTGAGCTCAAATTGCACTCCTCTCGGTAATACAATCGTTCGATGATCTTCATTCCACCTTGGCACAGCGTAGTCTCTTATGGTCCTTTGCCTAGGCATTTCTTCTCTTCTTGCCCCTAGCATTTGTTCATGTGCCCTCGGTACTTGTTCATTCTCGAGAGGAAACTCATCAAGAGGAGGATCGTGCTCCATCTCGTTATCTCTATTAGCTCTCCTTCTTTGGTGTAGGGTCCTCTCGATTTCAGGATCAAAAGGCAATAATTGCTCTTGTCTTGTTTTGTTCATGCACCAATTTCACCTGAAAAGAATCAAGAAAAATAAAATAAGGAAAAAAAACACATACAAACAACAATCACAACTTACTAACAACGCCAAGTTCCCCGACAACGGCGCCAAAAACTTGTTGCGACGCTAGCAAGTGCACTAGATCAATAAGTAATAAAGTGGGGTATAGTTACGACCCTCAATATCGAACCCAAGGGAAATATGTGTGAAAACTATGGAAATTAATTTATATGCTAAAGAATTCCCAATTTAGTTCGTATGAGCTGTTAATTTGTATAATGCAAACTTTAAAAACTAAAATATACAATGAAGGAAAATTAATTCTAATGACAGTGAATTGAGTATGTATTTAATTCAGAAAAAATTAACAAGTATGAAAATATATAGATATTAAAGCGTTGCTTAGGTACACTTATCCACCCCATACCCACTGTGAATTAATTTTGTCTTAAAGAATACATGAATAAATTCGGGATAACCCTCTTAACCCAAGCTTTCCATTCCAGAGCCAGCTATTCTAGTTGCTAAGCTTCCCATTCCGGAGCCAACCTAATAACTAGCATATGCACGGGTCTAACATCCTAAGTTTGGGTTGCTTTCCCATTTCGGAGCCAAACAACCAATATACTCATCCATTTCACTCCACATTCTAGTCCTAAGATCATAATTACTACACATTTAAAATCCCATTTCGGAGCCATCTAAATAATACAGCATTAATGAAAGAAAAACTGAGAAAGATTATTTATAGACTTCAATCCACTAGACTCAATACACATCCAAAGATATATGATGAATATCATTCATCCATGTATGGAAATTAACTCAATAGATTGAAAATCCATGAAATATAAATAAGTAACAGTGAAATGAACCATTCATTCATGTAAAATCAAAATGTGCTCAATATTCACATTGTGAGTAGGGGATTCAAAGCTTCCCCAAGCAACAAAGACAACTACTCACTATTCATAATGTAAAAAATGAACAAAGTAAGAGTGAAAACTATAAAACCCATTTAAAGCCGAAGAATTGAAGTTGATGAAGCTCCTCCTCTTCTTCTCCAAACAACACCTTGATTGTAAGTTGAAATCTTCACAACTAGAAGCTAAATCTATTACTATCTTTGTGTTCTTGAAGTAAAACTACATTAAAAGAGTGATTTTTACAAGTAAAAACCCAAAAACTAAGTATAAGAAACCCATAAAATATGAAAAACTGCATTTCTACTCTCCTAAAACTCTAAGCACGAAACCCTAGAAAAAATCCCCTCTCTAAGCAGAAAATTTCGTAGCTTTTATAGAGCTGTCCAAGAGGCCACGGCTGGGACACTTTTATCTCAGCTGCGACAGAAGGAAAGGGCACGGCTGGGACAGTTTGTCTCAGCTGTGGCAAGCATCTAAATCAAAAGTGTCTTCGCAAGCTGCTATGGCCACGACTGGGACAGTTTGTCTCAGCCGCGACCTTTGATGAAACGGCACATTTTAAAATCTGTAATGGACACGGCTGGGACACTTTGTTTGAGCCGCGACCTTTAATGAAACTGTGCGCTTTGACTCCTGGATTGGGCACGACTGGGACAATTTGTCTCGGCTATGGCCATAGGTGAAACGGTGAGTTTTTCCATCTGCATTGGACACGGCTGGGACAGTTTGTCTCAGCCGTGCCTTAGCAAAATTTCCTGCAAAAAGTAAAATTTAATACCATTAATCACCTAAAAACTTTAATTAAACAAAATAACTAAAATAAATAAAAGAAACAATAATATAGCCTTAAAACACTAAAAGCATGCAAGATGAGACACTAAAACGCACAAAATTATCCAAAAAATAAACACTAAAAGCAAGATTATCATTTGTCATGTTGACAGATGACATTAAATCAGAAATTCAAATGGTTTAACATGACAACATATGGTGTCAATCATTCAGTTCAGGGCAGTTTGACATGCCAATAGACTGGCATCAATAGTTCCTTCGTCAAAGTCTTTCAACAGCATCAAGTCCCTTAATGGCATTCAAATTCAATAATTAGAGTTAGGGCACATCTTTAGCACAGGTTCCAAATTGTATAGAGTTTTCTTACTTTCACCACAAATTCACCAAGATTCAAGATATAATGCTTAAAGTCAGTGCACATCTTTAGCACAGGTTCTAGAAGTTCATCACGGGTTCTAAACTGAAGAGAGTTGTCATGTTTTTGCCATTAATCCACCAAGACTCAAAATTCAACAATTGAAGTTAGGCATATCTTCATCATAGGTTCTAGACATTTAGCACTATTCTAGATTGTAAAGAGTTGCCTTGCTTTCACCATCGATCCATAAAACCTCTTAAGTGGCAAAAGGAGGTTGCACGATCTGAACACCATCGACAAGTTGGCACCTAACTACAGATCTCTCTCTATCCATCACTCGCGCAGGTGTCCATAGGGAGTAGTTAGAAGGCTGCTACCTCAGGTATATGTCTTTAAATTTTACTCTAAACTTTGGCTTACCTAGGCACTAGTGCACTAGCCTTTCCAAAGTTAGGGCCAACTACGGACACTAGGTCCTAAAGCGGCTTTTGATTATAGTTACCCAATAGGGAAGACATTTCTTATATATAGATAAGGAACATAAGTGCTAATCTGTCCCCTAATTTTTATATTTTGAAAAGATTTTATTTAGGCTCTCCCTTTTTACACTTTTTTAGAGGCTAAAATGATTTTTTAATGTAAATTTTTGAGTTAAAGACAAATGACGCCTGTTGCTCTGTAAGAGATGCTTGCCATTCGTACTATGACTCAACAATTGTGTGCTTTCCACTCCATCTTATCTATTGGTTCACTCCACAACTCAACTTGAGTTATGCTTGTGATTCACTGAGTCACAGATACAACTCACCCAAGTCACAACAGAAAGGGTATTTTTGTCCAAATTTTTAGCTTAAGCCAGTCCCACCCCTACATGACTCACTGAGTTAAGGGCATCGCTGCGTTTTTACATATATTTTCCATGATTTTTAGAGATGGATATAATGGGAATTTCACAAGGATATTTTGAAACTCTTATCCTATTGCATTTAATGAGGGTAGAATATAAAAGGATTTTAGCTTGTCTTTTAGAGGGCTCTCACTTTCTTTCTAAAAATATAGAAATTCTCTCTCTCATTAAACACACAAACTGTGTTTTCCAAACCAAAAAATAAAAAGAGTAAGAAATGGGGAAGAAAAGCCAAAAAGCACTGGACTATTTGATCTTCGAGAACCAAACTTGAAGGTAATATTCATAAGGCCCAAAACCTCTTAATCCAATGTTTGATTTCATTTTCAATTTCATTTTCATAGTGTAAATATTCTTTCTTCCATTTTTTTTCTTTGATTTTGCTTATTCTTTGATCTCTTTAAAGTAAGCTTGTAAATTTGTTATTTCTTCATTTTTATTATTGTTTTGATCATTAATTCATAAAAATTGGATTAAATCATGTAAAATATGAGAT
This sequence comes from Excoecaria agallocha, assembly GCA_037975025.1. Lineage (NCBI taxonomy): Eukaryota > Viridiplantae > Streptophyta > Magnoliopsida > Malpighiales > Euphorbiaceae > Excoecaria > Excoecaria agallocha. Next base: position 28,063,521 of record CM075821.1, on the reverse strand, counting down.
TTTATGCATATCTGAAAATCATTATTCATTATCTTCAACCTCCATCATCTTTGGTTTTCAACTTTGATTTTCATCCATTTTTGGTTTTCTTCATTTTAAATTAGTTTTCATCACTTTTAAATGGGTTTTTTTATGAGTTCTTTGATCATTTTTGTCCTCTAAAGTGATTATTTGCATCATTTCACTAAAATCCTAGTTTTTATTTTTAATTATGTTTTTAGACGTGAGTCACGGAAAAAAGGCCGAGCGATGCCCGTCACTTGGTCGAGTGACAGCAAGTGATGCTATTCTTTCTTCCCATTACTCACATGCCTCAGTGCCCATCCCACGCACCTTCCTCTTCTCTTCCACGTTGACTTGGTGACTGATAAGCCCCTTTCCTTTGTTCCTTACGTCCCACTTGCATGCATATGTTTTGGCCATCTTTTTGCATTTATATATGCATATATAAATTGTATTTATTTATTTATTTATTGTGCCCATAAATATTATTATTGTGTTTATGTATTTTCTTTGTCTATTACTACTACTACTACTACTGCTACTACTACTACTACTACTACTACTACTACTACTACTACTACTACTACTACTACTACTATTATTATTATTATTATTATTATTATTATTATTATTATTATTATTATTATTATTATTATTATTATATATCTATTATTTATCACATTTACTTATTGCTTTAGCATACATGTGCTTGCTTAAATTGAGAATGCATCATACATTGTCTTATTTGTATTATTGTCTATATATTTGTACTTATATATTTATATTTATATTATATATACTATATATTATGTAATATATTAATTATTTGTTGCTCATTATTTATATTTTCATATTTTTATTTGCTATATATATAGACACAAATACACACACATACATTTACATATATGTATGTATGTATGTACGTATGTGTGTGTACGCGCACGTTATATTTTTTATTTATCGAATTTATATACATTTATGTGCGTTTATTTATTCACATTTTCATCTTTATTTATATTTATTTACATATGCATTTATATTCCTCTTTATATTTATGTTTATATTTTATTATATATATAATATTATTTATTTATCGCTATTATTTGTATTTCAACATTTTTATTTATATTATTATCATTATATTATTCATGTTATTTTGAATATTTATTCTGTCATTATTTATGTATTCACATTCTCGATTTGGCAACTAATCTGAAGGTTATGGTAAATGAGCCACAGTTTATTATCCCTTATTTGTAAATAATTGGCTTGTATTTATTATTTTATTTTTATTATTGCAAATGAGGTAATAATAAAGGTTTTTTACTGCTTAAAAATTAAAATCACATAAAAATATTTTTACTAATTAATTGAAATTTTTCTAATAAAGCATGACCAATGTCCTATTTTCGTACCATAAAATTACACACAAATTATAAATCTTTCTTAAAATGTAAATGATTATTGTATATAAATTAACATGGATTTTTCATAATAAAATAGGATCCATTATCTCAACGTTTCTCAAAATACACATATAAATTATTCTCTTATAAAATATGCATGTGAGAACTAATGTTGCCACCCGAAATGATATCACAATAAATTTTTCGTTTAATGTATGATTTATTTATTTTAGTAGACATAATTCTATATAATAATTTTATTACTTTTTATGCCATGCTTTATCACAATCCATAACATGCTTTACATCTTTCCATACATGCATAAGTATGCCTTTAATTTATTATAGCCTGATAACTTGTACGAGAAAAGAGATAAAATAATTAATCTCAAAACCTACTTATACAATATTAACCAAGGTATAAATAAGAGTGAGGTCCCAAACTATCTTTGGTTTTACTCTCATAAGATTAGAAAAAATTGTTTCAATATTTTATTGGGTAGCAACTTCTTTAAACGTGTCCTGTGGTGCCAACTCCTTTAAACCTGTCTTTTGGTGCCCAGCAAATGTCCTCTTAGGTTGATTGCCAACAATAGAATAAGAGTAACCCAAGATGCTATCTCACACTTTTTTATGGTTCGAGACTTGGTGAATTGAGTTGAATTCCTTGACCATTATAAAGCAACCAACCTTCAAGAGTTAATGAATCTTGATCTAATCTTAGACCCTAAAAATGGGGTTTTCAAGAACAAACTGAATGCATAGGGAGTTCGATGAGCGTCACAAGGGTATTTTTGATATTTGAAAATCTATAAACTTATAACAGGGCATTTTTGAAATGTAAAATGCATAAATGAAAAATGAAAACAAATCATGTGGCAATTTTGAAAAAAAAGGATAAATAGTGTAATTTCCTCTAAATCCTTTTTGTAATGGGCTTTAGCATAGAATTTGAGTAAAAAAATTTTAAAAGTCCAATTAGTTTAAGCCCAAACTCAATCCAAATCAAAGATGAACATGTCCATTCAGCGGTAAAGCTTCATTGGGCATATAAGGGCCATAGCCCTCCTAATATATATATATATATATATATATATATGTGTGTGTGTGTGTGTGTGTGTGTGTGTGTGTGTGTGTGTGTGTGTGTGATATGTACTATTATTTGTTCGTGTAATTAACGATTAATATTAACGAAAAATATTATTCTTAAATTTGATATTTTCGGTTATGAATAAATTTGATTGCTCCATTGAAGATAATATAATGATATTAATATATTAATAGTGGTTAGCTAAGAGTTCATAAATGAGAGAAAACTATTTTTATTATAATATTCAAGTTATAAGAGAAATAGCAAAATTTAAATATGATTATTATCATTATTTATGTAAAATAAATAAATATAATTGTTATATAATTTGATGTGATTATGATAGATTTTTAAAAAAATTTATTCTAATTAAGATAAATTTAAATTTAAAATTAAATAAATAATTAATTATACAATATTTAATAAAAAAAATTTTAATTCGTATTTAAATTAATAGATCATTTGTTAACCAATATTTAATTAAAGTTTGGATATAATTTCTTCATCACTTTTAAAGCTATACTTATAGATATAGAGTTTAATTAGTTTAAAATAAAAAGAACAAGTTTGATAAATATTTAAAAAATTACTTAGATAAATTTAATTGTATAAATTATTACTTATAATATAAGTTTGTACTTTTTTTTGGAGCTAATAATAATTTTTACACCAAACAAAAAGAAGAATGGTAACATTATATAACATTAATATGTTAGAAAAAATATATTATTATTGATTAAAAACATAAAAACTAATTTAAGATAAATTGTGAATTAATAATGCTTTTATAGATTAGATTGATTTAGATTGTATTTATGTGTTTTTTTTAATTGAATTGAAGATGGATAAGTATAATGATACATGAAATTTAGTCAAATTTCATTTTTTTTTATTTTAATCGGATTTGAACATGTATAATTAAATTATCAAATATTTTTTTTATTATTTTGAATTACCACTGTGAAATTTTAAGTTTCTATAGCTTTTTTTTACCATATAAAAACTACTATTAAAAACTCTTGCAATAAATTTTATTAATAATATAAAAATAAAATATATTTTAGTTAAAAAAAATTTCACTTGCTTAAAAAAACTAAAAATAGAATTTAGGCCTCACAAAATTACATCCAAACCCGTCTAAAAAAATTGACTCAAACCCAAAAAATGCCCATTAGGCCAAACCCAAAAACTACCAACATAAAATTGACCCAAACGAGTCTGTTAAAAATGCCTAACGGGCCTCTACCTCTAAATCCACTTATGTCTAGACATAATCACGATTCTCTTTATTTCTGCCCTCTCTCTTTCTCTCCATCCAATCCTCTCATCCTCCCCTTCCACCCACTGTCCCTCTCTACCGTCAAGTCATCACCATCCATCGTTCATAGCCTCCATTGTCAATGGCCTCTAGTTCTATTTTGTACGCACTTATTTTCACTTCTCTCTTTTTTTAGGTTATTGAAGAGTTTAAAAACTGATTTGGATCTTATAACTAAAATCATTAAACTTGAGCTTCTTCAGACTTGGTTAATTTTTGCATATTTGCTTAATGTTATAGTTCTAGTCATGAGTTTGCTCCATATTTTTGTGTTGATATGGTTCTGGTGATTCACTATGAGATGAAATCTTTCAAAACTTTATGTTGTATATTTAAAATTATGTGTACAGTATATTATTCTACCTATACAACATTATCTTAATTTGTTCTTTTTGTTGATTTAGTTTTCTTGATATATGTTACGATGTATTTCCTTAATACCTTAATCTTTAGGACTTAGTTAGGATGAGAAGGGTGTTGAACTCTGGGAATCAATTTTAGTTATAAGTGTTATCTTATATTAACTGGTTGGATACTAAGATGGATATGCAATGATAACAAAATGGAATTGGTTATATTAATTTCTTAATAAACTAAACTAATTATTTAATCTAAAATATAACTTACAATTAGTCAATAAAGATGTTAAAATTACAAAGCATCAATTGATCTTATAAGAATGCAAATAAATATATAAGCATGCAATGAATGGAAAATAAGGCCTATTATCCCTAAATGCAACTCTCACTATCAAATAAAGGCATTCCCATCTAGAGTCCATGAGCACTCTCCTGTTATCATGAAGATAGATGAGAACTATGAAAGTCTTTGCCTATTCTTAAGTCCCTCAAAGTGAAACCCTTGTCTCCTAAGTGATTTCTAAATTTAAGTAAGATTAATTACCTTTCCACCAAAATTTCCAAATTCTCATTGTGAACAAATTGATTAACATAGTATATATGGTGATCAAGCCTACATAATAAATTAAGAACCCAATTAAACTTAATTCATTCATACTTAAAACAAAATAAGGTATATTAATAAAGATCAATTCATACTTACAATTCTAACAAAATAAAGTTAACCTAAATACATGTTGGGAAAACAAATACACAAGATAAGAGAAATTAAAGTTAAGTAAAATCTAAAGAATAAAAGAAGATAGAATGGTAGAAAAACTCTTTAATGCTCTTTCAGAAAAGTACTTGAATGCTGATTGACCTATTTTATTCTCTCCTTTTTCTTAGTGTATTTTTCTTCCTCGTAATATTTCTAATTGATATAGAATTTACAAAAAAGTTTTTATTTTCCTCTATCCCTCCTAAAATATGGTTGTCTTCATGAATTTATAGGCCCTAAAGGTGCCCCAATTGGTGTCATTTCGGAGAGTGGTTGAAATTCTGAAGAGGTGCATGAAATATTACAATTGTTAATCTTTGTCACGAGTCGGCACATCTTGTGCCGAGTTAGACTAGTCGGCTTACCAAGGCTCTGTAATGAGTCATCACATCCGGAACGAGTTGTCACATCCTTAATTGCTTCACAAGTCATTTTAACAAAACATGAGTCGATACATTGAGTCCCTGTGACGAGTCGACACAGGCTTTTGAATTCTTTAAAGAGTTTTTTCTTCTATTTTTCAATGAAAATCCCTTCAATTATACTTCATTTCACTCAATTAGGCACATTTAGCCAACAAAACAAAGAAAACATAACAAGTAACCTAAAACATAACAAAATACATAAAATAACTAAAGAAATAATGCAATATCACATAACATAACTATGTTAAATTGCATGGGATCAAATTCTTCTTTTGTTTGTTTGATCAATGGTTATGATTGGAAAGGACCATCATCATCATTGCTCTATTTCATTAGATTTTGTGATTACTTTAAATTCATTTATGATTGATTAGATAATTGGTAAGTGGGTAGTTTTGTAGGTTAATTAATCAAATTATTGGTATGGTTCACTTTTTGCATTTATGTTACTTTTCTCATCTTTTTGTTTTTTGTTCCTTTTCGTATCTTCTTGCTTTTTTTTTGTCTTTTTCATCTTCTTGCTTCTTGTTTCTTTTCTCATCTTCTTGTTTTTCATTGTGATCTTTAGATATTGGAACATTTTAAAGGTTCTGATACATTTAAATTTTACGGGTACTATGTGAATGCCTTCTTTATGACTTATACACTACTTGTGTGATGATCAAGTTATTTTAGAGGAAGTAGAGCACTCACTTGCTTGACTTGGTTACCAGTGATAGGTCAATTTGTGTGATGTTTCAAAAAAAAATAATGAACTTTTAAGCCATTCCATTTGGCCATTCTTGTAAAAAGAAAGAGAAATGAGCCTAAATGTAATTAAACTTCGTTTTAGATTAAATGAAAGATGCAGATCCTATATCCACTACTAGGTTTCATAGTATAAAATCCTTTCATGTCATTGATAATAACTAGGTAATAGATACATAGATTTGGGCTTTATGGTACTGATTTTGGGTGGGGAAGGCCCAAGATGGTTAAGGTTAGTTTATAGACAAAATAGGAGCCATTTTTATGGAATAATCAAGAATTAAGAACAATGGTGTTAATGTTGGCCTAGTCTTAACACACCATTAACTGGAAATCTTTCATTCTCTTTTTGTTATCGGCCATAAAGATATTTAGGCATAACAGTTGGAATTTTATTTTTGGATAGTTCTGTGTATTAAACATATAATGGCAAACAAGGTTTATTAGTTAAGTTATTTAGCAAGTGTCAAAAGAATATTTTAGTTTTACCAATTTTGGCATGGACACATTAATTGTTGCTTATTAGCTGAGAGTTCAGGAGCAACTTGTCTTTAATTATTGGCCTAACACATTTAATTACACCATACATATATATTTGTTTTTTGTACTTATGTTTGTTTTTTTTTTTGCAATTATTTATGAAATGGATCCTAGTGTTGGTAGTGTGGATGAGAGCATTAACACTTTTGTCGAAACCACTTCCAAAAGATGACAGTTATCTTCTATATGGAATGAGTTCAATTTCATACCGGCAAGTCAAAATAATGATGAAAAATCAAGAAAAAAGTGCAAGCATTGCTCAAAAGAATATATTTCTAATTCTAGCCATGGTACTTCTAGTTTAAGGCATCATTTAAAGATATGTCATAAACTTGATATTGTGGTGTCCGATGAAATAAAGCACAAGATAGATCAAGATGTGTACAAAGAGCGTGTAGTCTTAGCTATAATTAGGCACGAGCACACTTTTACTTATATTAAACATGAAGCAAATAGAAGTATTCATACATACTTGAGCCAAAATGTGAAACTAATATGTAGGAATACAGTAAAAACATATTGTTTAAAAACACATAAGAGGGAGTTAGATATTCTTAAGCATACTTTGGCTAAAATACCTAGTAAGATATGCTTGACTTGCGATGTATAGACCTCATGCATTTTTTAGAGTTATTTTTGCTTAACTGCTCATTATGTGGACAAGGATTGGAAGTTATGTTGTAAGATATTGAACTTTTGTCATTTTCCTCCTCCACACACTTATTCTCTATTGTATGAAAAAGTTCATGACAAATTAAAATTTTGGAGAATAGAGAAGAAAATATTTACTATTACTATAGATAATTCACAGAATAATGAGAACATGCAAGAAATATTGAGAGATTAACTTAGTTTGCATGGTTATTTGCATTGTAATGGCAATTTTTTTTCACGTGATTTATAAAAGCTCATATCCTAAATCTTATTGCTCAAGAGGGTTTAAAGTTAATTGAACAATCAATTATATCTATCATGAAAGGGGTGAAATATGTGAATGGGTCAAAAGCTAGGAGAATAAAGCTTGTTGAATGTGCAGATCGAGTAGGTCTTGAGTTTTCTAAAGGATTATGGTTGGATTGTCTCAGGAGGTAGAATTCCATCTATAAGATGCTTGGTAAGGCCCTCTTTTATCGAAAGGCTTTTTCACATTTTGCCATTGTTGACTTAATGTATATTTAGAATTTAATTGATGATCAGTGGAGTTTCGTTGAAAAAATATGTAGTATTTTGAAACCTTTTCAAGATATTACTAATCTTTTCTTAGGAACTTATTATACCACTTCAAATTTGTACTTTTATAATGTCTTGAGAATTCATCTCTTACTGTTAAAGATGACAAGAAGTGAAGATCAATACATTCAGAATATGACTACTTTAATGTTGGTTAAGTTTGATAAGTATTGGGACTGTTATAGTGTTATTTTGTCCTTTGCTATTATTATGGATTTTCGTCATAAGTTGGATTTTGTAACATTTTCGTATAGAAAATGATTCGGAGATGAAAGTATGGTTAAATATTAATGCAAAGAAATTAAGGATAAGGTGTATGATCTTTTTGCATCTTATGCAATTAATAATCAAACTTTAGAGGCATCAACAAAAAGAAAACCAAACGTGGATGATTATCTCATGAAAGTGAGTCTCTCTTATCATTAATTTTTATTTGTAGAATAAAATATTTATATTCTTGCATTAATATCTTTTTTAATAACTTTTATAATAATTTTCATAAACGAATTTGATTGTTTTGGCAACACTTTTGGAGATAAATCTGAATTAGATATATATTTGAATGACACAAGACTAAGTAAATTTCACAATCTGATGTGTTATCTTGATGGAAAGATAATGTGACGAAAAATCTCGTTCTTTCATTAATAGATAGAAATATTATGATAATTCCTATTACTATAGTTGCTTTAGAATCAACATTTAGTACGGAAAGAAGAATTCTCAACAAATGGCAAGCAAATATGTTACCTAAAAATACAGAGGCTTTAATTACTATTCGTAATTGGTTATTTGGGTTTGAAGAGTAGTAGTCTCAAGATAGCATGGAAAAATATATTAAATTTTCAAAATCAAATCAAAGTGTAAACTTATCATCAATTGAAAATAAAAAATAAATTAGCATATTATTGTTATTTTGTTAGATTAATTTTTACCATTTATATATTCAATATTTGTACAGGTTTCTATTTTTGGGGTAAATTTAAATTATTAGTGGAATATTTTATTTTTCTATATATATCGACTTATTAGTTATATTATTTTTTTCAATTTGACTATATATAATATTAAATTAAATATCATCATCATTAAATCAATTAATTTATTAATAAAAAATTTTATACATCTATTAAAAATTATTTTCATTAAAAAAAGGACTAAATAGATTGCGACCCATCTGAGCCAAACAAGTGGCCCATTTGGGCCAACATGCATTAAACCCATAGATAGATCTAAATCCGTCCAACCCACTTTTGACTCACCCATTTATGATCCATTTATGGTCCAACCCAAATCCATCCAGCCCACCTATTTGCCACCTCTAATAGAATTATATTTCATTATTTCTAAACAAAAGGACAAATGATTTATATTTTAATTCTAAATCATATTATTTATAATAATTACATGCATTCTAAAGTCTCATTTTTATGCTAAAAACCTAAGAAAAAAAACTAGAGGTAGCAAATGGGACGAGTTAGGTGGATTTAAGCCGGACTATAAATAGACGGGTCATAAATGAGAAAATATTAGTAATATTTCGAAAAGGTTTTAATATACTACATATTTTTTCAACTAAATACCATTAATCATCAATTAGATTTCAAATATACATTGAGTCAACAATGGCTAAATGCGAAAAAGTCTTCTGATAAAATAAGGTCCTATCAAGCATCTCATAGGTGAAATTCCACCTTATGGGACAATCCAACCACAATCCTTTAGAAAACTCAAGACCTAGTCAATTTGTACATTCAGCGAATTTTATTCTCCTAGCTTTTGACCCATTCACATATTTCACTCACTCCCTGATAGATATAATTGATTGGTCAATCAACTTAAAACCATCTTAAACGATAAAATTTAGGATATGAGATCCACAACGCACATGAAAAAAATTACTATTATAATACAAATAACCATGCAAACTAAGTTGATCTCTCAATAGTTCTTGCATATTGTCATTATTTTGTGCATTATCTAAAGTAATAGTAAATATCTCTTTCTCTATTTTTTAAAATTTTAACTTATCATAAACTTTTTCATATAATAGAGAAGCAGTGTGTGGAGGAGAAAAATTACAAAAGTTCAATATCTTACAATATAATTTCCAATCCTTATCCACATAATGAGCAGTTAAGCAAAATAACCCTTAGAAATGCATGAGGTTCATACATCACAAGTCAAGCATATCTTACCAGGTACTTCAGCCAAAATATGCTTAAAAATATCTAACTACGAGTTTTGTACTTTTAGACAATATGTTTTTGTTATATTCTTACATATCGATTTCACATTTTGGTTCAAGTATGTATGAATACTTCAATTTGCTTCATGTTTAGTAAAAGTAAAGGTATACTCCTGCCTAATTATAGCTAAGGCTACACGCTCTTTGTACATGTTTTGGTCTTTCTTGTGTGACTGGTGTCAAGCAAGTGCACTAGATCGGTTAGTAATATAGGAAAATAAAGATTAAGACCCCAAATATCGAACCTAAGGAAAACTTATGTGTGTATAAAAAGATTTTGAGTTTTAGAATGAAAATTATGTGTAGAGAGAAAAGATCCCAAAAGTTATGATGAAAATTAAAACCCAAATCAAAGTAGATGACTTGAAATAAATGACAAGAGTAAACTAAAACAAAGGAACAATCAATATTTAAAAATAACTTTCACCAAGGGACTATCTACCTTAACCTTTTATTACAATGACTTAAATTCTCAAAAACAGAAGTGATTATGGAAAACTAGATGAACAAAACCTGATACCTTGAATCAAGAGTATCTTTCTTCAACATTAAACTCCCTGTTAAGAAAAATTTAACATCCAGCATAAAAATCTAAGTTAACTTCCTATACTTTCATCAAACTCTTTTTCAAGAAATTTCAATTCCAATATAATCTTAGTTCCTCCTCTATTGATATTAATCAAGTTTATCAAAACATAATTATCTCAAAACAGAAAACAATCATGCATTAATTCAAAAGATTAATCCAAGAACATGCAAAGCCTTGATGCTGCTTAAATCAATTTTTAGTTATTTATACCAATAAACCAACAATTAATCCAACCAAGATCAAGGATAAGAATATGCTTAAAACCGAGAAATAATCAACTTGGGTTAACATTAAAGCTCAATTAAGTCATCACAACAAAAGATTAAGGATTTAAATATCCTTAGCAAAAGTTAAAATGAACTACTCACACTTCATAATTTAAAACTAAAAACTGAAATTTTAAAAGACAATTATAGAGAACGTAAACTTAAAATAAAAGCTAAACAACTTTAAAACGATGACTCTCTAACTTGTGTCTTCAGTCTTTTTTTATAATTGGAGCAAAGGCCGTAAAACAAGAAAGTTTTAATTCCTTTTAACTTCCTAATTTGAGCAACAACAAACTTCTTATTTTGACAGGAGACTTCCTCTTTCAGTAGAACTCTTCTTGACCAGTGGAATGGAATTGGAAACCATCGAATAATCTTGCTCTTGGCTTTTAAAAAGGGCATTCGTTAGAATCACTTTGTGATTCCACCGAATGGCTTTCTTCACTAGCTTTAAAAGTGCCATTCAGTAGAATCGCAAAGCGATTCCACCGAATGGTCCTTCACTTGACTCCATGTAATGGATTTCTTCTCTTTGCTTGCACAAATTACCCTTTCAGTCTTTTACTTTTTCCTTTTTCAATCAATTTCACACCTAAAAACACAATTAAACTCAATTAAGCTCTCAAAACACAAATTTAACCAATTGAACTCTAAATTAACTTATATACCATAAAATTAACATAATAAACTAACTAAAAACACTTAAAAATATTATCGAATGCACACTTGTCAAATACCCCACACTTAGCCTTTGCTTGCCCCCAAGCAAATTTGAATTAACTACATTCTCAAATTTATCAAACTTTAACTAAGAAACATGCAATTTAAAATTAAGGTTAGTAATTAGCAAGAGCACTTAACAAATTTTCAATCAGAAAAGCTTTAAACAAGATGATATGAGCTAGTTTCCTTGTGTGTGTGTAAGACCAAAATATTTTAAGCTTTTTTAAAACCAAAACACCAATGCAATTACATAGCCAAGCATTAGAATGGATGTACACCTAAGTGTACAAATGATTTCGTATTTGAAACTCTAGAAACATCATAGGCCTCTCCTATAGCACCGGAACTCGAAGGTCATCTCCACTAAAACAACTCAAAAACAACTTTAAATCACATAGGACTTCAAGGGTTGTAATGAGGTTAGGGTTTTGGTTATAAAAAAAATTGATAAAAGATAAGTAAGAAGAATAGCCACTCTTATGATAAGATAGAGTAATATTTCTAAAATTTCATCCCCTTAACTCAAAAATATAGTGCTAAGCTAAACTTGCATATCCCTGCATATTTAAAGTACACTTGAGAGCAAAAACTATTGAAACTCTTTTATGTTCATAATTCATCCCTTTTTGAAGTTCCAATTGCATTGCATTGTAACTACCCCACACTTAAGAATTTTTCATATACTGCTAGCTTTATTGCAAAATTTTCTTTCTTTTTCTTTTTCAACTTTTTTTTCTTTTTTCTTCTTTTTTTTATACACTAGCTTTATTGCTGGCAATACGATGATAAAATGATAATTACAAGGTCAATTTTACACTATTTTACTTGACTTCAATAATAAACTTCAATAACAATATCCCAAAAACCTTTTCTACTACACTCTTTAATTATCCAAAAAATATTAATCCATCCCAATCTTAGAGTGACTAATTCTTTAGAAGGGAAGATAAAAGCTATTTAGGCTATATGGCTAATAATTGAGTGTATCGAGAAAAATAAATATGGCATGCATTAAGCATGCCTCATTAAGATCAAAATGGCTAACAAAGGATAAATGTACAAAAAGGTAGGATAATAAGTCTAAATATGGCTCAACAAGAAGAATATTGTCTAAATTACTTTTCAAGTTGTTTTAAGTTATTTATATGCGTCGAAGAGTGATGAGGAAGGCTTTAGCGCTCTAAAATTCCTTACATAACTATTCAATGCATTGGTTTTTCTTTTAAGTTTAAAAACTGGTCTTATGTGCTCATGATTTTGAAAACTAACAAATATATGCCAAGTTCAAATACGAAACTAACTAAAATTCATTAAATAACTTACTTAATCTACTGCTAACCTAAGAATTTTAACTCATGCACCTTCTAAGTTCAAAGTTTAATATGTTCAAAATTTGAGAACAACTGGGGCAAACTAAAGTCTAAGTGAAAGTTAAAAGATAAGGTGCTTACACAACAAAGTTAAAAGATAAGATGCTTACACAACATTTAATAATACCTAAAGTTAACAAAACAGTATAAAAAAAACACACCAAACTAAAAAAACAAAAAAAAACTAAAAAGCTTAAATGAGAGAGTGAAAGTTTCAACTTCTTGAAAAATTACTTTAGATAAGCTCTACCTCCCTCTCAGAAGGTTGCTATCCACAACGACTGTCACTCAGCTGGTGGCAATGGTGGCGGTGGGAAGCGCTTCCAGAAATTGGTGATGAAAACTTCTAAATTATGCTTCACTTCCTAAACATGTTCCTACAAAGTGTCCATTCATCCCTCTAGCCTATTCATCTTAGTGTTTATTTGAGTCGTAAAAACCTGCAATTGATTAGATGGTGCTTGTGGTGGGGGTGCAAGGTTATCAAGCTCAGATTCTGAGTCAGATTCTATATCTCTATTTCTTCCAATGGTAACCTGATGAAGATATTCTACCCTATCAGACCAATGTTTCCGTGGCTTTTTAATCAATATTTTCATTTGGGCCAACATATCATAGTCCATGTAAGTTGGTTTTCCAATAGATTTCCTTGTATCCATGTAATTTACCGCTCTAACTATAATGGTGGCCACCCAACCTAGTGATGTTGCTTTATTTTTTATGCTCATCCTTTGTAATTCCTCTATTTTTTGACACAAAAGGACAGCTCCTTTGATTTTGATTCCTTCAACCATGCATCTCAACAACATACATTCCTCATTATTAATATTTCCATGGCTTCCTAAGCAACTAAATAGGGTGATAGACAAGAAACTATGAAGAATCTAGAGAGGGTGACTTTTTAAAGCACGAGCCTTGAGTTTGCTAGGCTTATATTGGACAGGATTCAAAGGATCTCTAATGAACTCCCAGTTCTCCTATGGTGTAGCACTGGGTAGTTCACCTATTGCATTTTTTGGGTAACCTAAATGTGCAAAAAATTTAGGAAACAACATGTAATAATTCTTTCTTCTAAGCTTAAAACTTACAGTGCCTACATCCTACTCATCTTCACGTGTCAGCATGAAAGAAGTGAAAAACTGAATTGCAACAAATAGATATACTTCTGGGTGTTTGTCCACGAACCATTCCCATCCAATGCCAGAAATCAGAGGGTAAACCTCATCCCACAGGTTTCCATCTAGAATATCAAGAAAGAATTTCCTCAAGTAAATAAGCTTGACATATTTGAGCTGCTTGAAATATTCATACATCTCAGATCTGTCCTCATCAATGTAGGTTGGGATAGATTTCTTGGATGTTGATGCTTCTGCTGCTTTAGATTTCTCAGATGGCTCAGCTGGTGCTGTAATTTTAGCTGCCTTACCCTTCTTTACCTTTGTAGATGTATCAGCCTGCTTCGATTTCCTGGAACTCATTAAAAAGATACACAGAGAATTCCAGGAAGTAAACTAAAGGAGCAAAGGATACTGCTAGCCAAACTGGTGCAAAAAGATTGTGACAAATACGTATTATTGAAGTATCATAACAATATGTATTAATGCAAGAATGAGTTATTAAAGTAATGAGATTGAAAAAAGCTTGGCCTAAGTAGTGAATTTATTCTTTGAGGCATTTCATCAAATATGTTGTGTGCACAAATTCACAAGCCTACATTATATGAAATCTCAAAACTTTAGCAACCTAAAAATATATCATCAACACATAATTTAACACCAATGACATTGAACATCTCAATTTAGAGTAAGCATAAACAATAAGAATGAAATCACCTGAAGAACATAACCCAAGTTAACAAATGTAAACCATGAATTTGCATGCCAAATGTTTAATGTGAAGCAATAAACCACTTACTGGTGATGAAAAATATGGTAAGCAATTGAATTCAGAAGAAAGTTACACAAGAGAAGTGGATTCGGTAGAATGCTTAAGTAGGTGGAGGGAGAATACAAGTGAGAAACCAAAAGAAAGTGAGCATGTGGGTAGAGTGTGTGTGAGTGTCACTACAAAAAAAATACAGAATAGCGATGAAAATTAGCGAGGACAATAAAATTTGTCGCTAAATGCACAATTTAGCGACAACATTGCGACGAAAAATAATTTTTGTCGCAAACATTGTTAGGGGCGAGTGGGAAAATAGATTTTGCGATAATTTAGCGAGAAATAATTTTTGTTATAGCTATTTTTGGGCGCCAAAATTTTGGCGCAAAAAATAGAGACGACTTTGCGAGCAAAAAGCCCTCGCTAAATTTTAATTCACGGTTAGAATGATATATGAACAATTTTGCGAGGATTTAATCCTCGCTAATTTTGCGAGGAACAAATCCTCGCTAAATTAGCGAGGACAAAACCCTCGCTAACGGGTAAATAGATTGCCATTTGATATATGAACCATTTAGCGAGGACTTAATCCTCGCAAAATTAGCGAGGACAAATCCCTCGCTAACAGTTAAATAGCTTGGCATTTGACATATAAACCATTTTTCTAGGACTTAATCCTCGCTAATTTAGCAAAAATTTGATAATTATATTTTAAGTATTTTTATATAATTTAAATTTTATTTATATTTAATTTAGTAAATATATTTTTTTAGCAAAAATTAAATAAACTAAATTATTATTATTATTATTTAAATTAACTAAATTAAATTATTATTTTTATATTTAATAATATTAATTATTATTAATTATATAATAAAAACTTAGATGAACTAAATTATTGTTATTAAAATTAACTAAATTAAATTAAATTATTATATTTATATTCATTTATTAACATTAATTTTTATTAATTATATAATAAAAGAAATAAATTTCATGAATATAATTCTCACTTGCTAATTATCATTAAGTTAATCATTAGCGAGAACATTATCCTTGCTAATTTAGCTTGGATTCTGTTACTCGCCAATGGTTTGTAAAGTAATGTGAGTTTTAACCATTTAGCGAGGAAATAGCCCTCGCTAATTTAGCTTGGAATGTAGTCCTCGCCAATTTAGCGAGGACATATCCCTCGCTATTCCCTCGCTGATACTTAATTTATGTTGCATTAGCTTGGACCATTGTCCTCACCAATTTAGCGAGAAAATGTCCCTCGCTATTCCCTCACTGATATTTAGCTACAAATGAAGTCCTTGCTAATTTAATAAAGCATCTAGCAAGGAAAAATTCCATGCTAATTTTTGCTAGGTAAGTAACCCTCACTAACGTTTAACTTAATGAGAGTATTTCCATGGAATGGTTTTAACCATTTAGCGAGGAAATAGCCCTCGCTAATTTAGCTTGGAATGTAGTCCTCGCCAATTTAGCGAGGACATATCCCTCGCTATTCCCTCACTGATACTTAATTTATGTTGCATTAGCTTGGACCATTGTCCTCACCAATTTAGCAAGAAAATGTCCCTCGCTATTCCCTCACTGATATTTAGCTACAAATGAAGTCCTTGCTAATTTAATGAAGCATCTAGCAAGGAAAAATTCCATGCTAATTTTTGCTAGGTAATTAACCCTCGCTAACGTTTAACTTAATGAGAGTATTTCCTTACAATGGTTTTAACTATTTAGCAAGGAAATAGCCCTCGCTAATTTAGCTTGGAATGTAGTCCTCGCTATTTTAGCCAGGAAATAGTCCTAGCTAATTCACTCAATTCTTTGAGCGGGAAAAAATTAGTTTTTAGCGGGATTCAATTTTTAGATGGAATTATCTTGGCCATGGATTTACCAAGGAAATAACAATTAAAGAAAAGAAAAAAGAAGAATAAAGAAAAAGAGAGAGGAAAGGGAGGAGATCGGGATTTGAAGTGTAATTTCTTTGAATCTCTCTCTCTCTTTCTTTTTCTTTCTCTCCTTAAGTTTATTTGAAGTAATCCAATTCCAAATAAGCATATTTGCTTTGGTCACTCACCGATGATTGCCTTTGCAGTTGCAAAATTGCCATATATCAGTTACTTGACAATTCCATATGTATGTGCTTCATTTTTGCTGTGGTTTGTTGCAAACCCACTACAGCTGGGGAATCTGAATCTTTGGGACCCCACGATGTTTCTGCGTCCACCGTCAGCGTTTCAGCTATTGCACAAGATTTACTTCACTTTACTCTCAGGTATAGTTCATCTCTGTGGTTGCTTGCCCAGCCAGATTAGAACTTTGCTTTGGAATTTTTTGGTACCGTTGACTTGTTTTTTTAATTTGGAAACATGGAAGTCAATGAGCTTTTTTAAAGATCGTTTCTTTTTTGTATTTTGTTTTTGTAAGGTCCCAGAAGATGCTTCAAGGCTTATTATTCAAACCTTAAAGAGACATCAAAAGGCAGATGTTGAGGTACTTCTTATGCTCTACTTCACACGTGTGTTATAATAAATCAGAATGGTTTAAGATTATGATTAAAATTCATCCCCATTTTGACAACCAAATTGGTTAGGTTTGTTTTATTAGCATTGAACGTGCTAGTTTGATTAACCCTGTTGTTTTATTCTCATTGTTTATTGCCATATTGTTCTCTATTTTCATGCTACATTGCTCCATTTTCTTAAGATGAAAGGTTATAAGGAAGGAGAGATAAGATTCTATAGAATCTAGTTTTGTTTTTTATTTGTTCTTTTTCCACTTCTTCTACCCCGTATAAATTGATAATAGATGTAAAAAATGATGCAATGTAGAGACCCAAATTCTTAAGGTCCAAAATAAACTATATCAAGGAATCAATGTGGATACACTTAGGGCCCAGAATATGGAATCATGGCCATTCTTCAACCAGGTAATTTTCCAATTTGATTTCATTATTATCTAATTCCAAAAGATTGTGTTTCTTCGATTGCTTCTGGATTCTAAGTTTTGATAGAAGCTTGATTTTTTTTTGAGTCAAGTTACCTGCATATTAATTAATGCTTGCTATTTTGTCTTTAGGCTAGCTTCTATCTTTCTACCCTTTCTTTTGCTCACTAACACTGTTAAATACATGGCAATCATATATAACGATTGTCATGTTGCATGTGATATTTGCTTGCCAACTTGACATCCATGTTTTGTGACTGCAGAGTTAACACCTGTAAATGCAAAAAAAGGTGGCTGTAAAGTTTGACTTCTTCAAAATTGGTGGTTTTGTAAGTTTGACTTCTTCAAAATTGGTGTCCTAAAATACCGAGGTTCAATCTTTGAAATCAAAGATAAAATACCGAGGTTCAATCTTCAAAATTGGTGTCCTAAAATACTGAGGTTCAATCGTTTTTCAATAAACGATAGAAAAAAACCAAACACGACAACTCAAAAGTTTGTCCGAAAATGGACAGGTATGGCTGCAATATCATCAGTGTTATTACAGCTCTGCAGCAACGGTGGACACATGGTGGCTTCAAGGACTCTGTATGGCGGCACCCATGCCCTGCTAAGCCATTTCCTACCAAGGGCATGCAACATAACGACGACGTTAGTGGATGGCCTTTTATCACTTAGTCAGTTGAGCTTCCTGCTTTTTATGCTTAAAAAGCTTTACATTTATCTTAGTTGAATTATTATAATGAACTTTTTGGTGTTTTAAAATAGACATATGTTTGTAGGAATTTTTTAATCATTCACATAAATGAAGCCCGTCAATTGTTTATCACTAAATTTGAAAAGATAAAGTTTGCTTGGTATCTCTTAACTGGAAAGGTACCTATAATAATCATGCAATTGTCCTTCTTTGCTTCTAATGAAAACAGTAGATATTGAACTGATATTATTTGTACCTGCATGGTGGAGCTTAGGCGAAATCTCTTCATTGCATTTTTTTTAATTCAGTGCTTGAAGACCCAATATCTTCAATGTAGTGCCTCTTCTTCCCCTGAGAAATGATATGTAGTCCAATACCGGAATGCTTGAGTGCCATATATACACCTTAATGTTTTTTTAGGTCATTACAATAATTAAATCTGCCACCTTAGCTAATACCTGTTAATTTGTTTTTGCAGCAATATTGTAATTTCCCGCTGTACATAAGAAGCAGCCTCCTAGATCGATGATCCAAGCGAAAAACAATCAACCGTAAGAGATTTCATTTTTTAAATCGAAAAATATCTGGAGTATTTTAGGCATTTGTAATGTTCCACTTACTGCTGCTGAATTACTATTACTATCAAAACAATTAGACTATTACTAAGGTTCAGTTCAGTAGTCATTGTGATATATTTGTTAGAAATATCAAAACAAAAATGTTAATCTTTATCTACAAACTTAAGCTTTTAGGTTAAGTGATTCTTTAACATGGTATCAAAGTGTAGTCAATTAAATTTAGCTGGCCTCCTCTTATTAATTTAGTTTCAGCGCAATATTACTTGCCTAGTAAAACCTCAAGCATGTGACTGGTTTGCAAGCTTTTGATCAAAGTTCATGAGCCAATATTGACTTTCTTATATTTATTTTATTTTTTCTATCATTGTCACCTTTAGCTTCTACTTGGGAGATTAGAGATTTAAACTCACCCGTGGGCTAATTACAACTTTAAAAAGCCTTGGTTTCTAGTAGATTAGAATAAAGCATAGGGTAATTTAGAGAAGTTTGGATGCCTCCATTGTGCTGATGCTTTTCTTTTGAGAAAGTGATTAGGCATTAGTTGACCTGAACTGTAAAAATGGTAGACAAGTTAAACTTGCATTCATTTGATGCAGTGCAGATGGGTTTATGAAACTGTGGATTACTTATTTTGTGATGCTATCTAAGCACATATTGAGACTTGCTATGGTCATGTGGACTTGCAGTAAGACAACAGAGTGCATTTCACTTTTTTGACACACTTCCAGAATGTCGGATGCATCAAGTGCACCTCAGGTTGATGCAATGATTGCTGAACCCAGTTGATAGACATGCTTATTACTGAACTTATATGGCCGTATTCTTCTTTCCAGCATATTGAAATTCTATGAATTGGTAAAAATGTTCTTGGTTTGTAATTTACTTTTTCCCCGACAGCTCATCTATTGGATCATCAACATTTATAGGTCAATAACCATGACAACTGGCTGCTTATTGATGATGTTTGTGTTAATTAATGTGCGAACCCATTATGCTAATGTGATATGCTCTATTCATGATGGGAGTCTGCTTTTTGTGCAGGGGCAGAAGGGAAGGCAGCCCTTTGTATAGGCCTTGCTTAGTGCTATAATAAAGCACATACGAGGATTTGTCAAATTAAAAATAACTTTAGGCTATAATAAATATTGTATGAACTGTTTATGATTTTTCGTTGTTACTATTATTTATGTATGTATCATTTTAGATATATTATTAGCAATGTTATATACTTGTAAATAACAATTTATTCATTAATATATATTTTTTATATTAAATATTGAGTAAATATAGATTTGTTATTTTTTAGTTTATTGTTTAAATAATGAAATTTTCATATTAAATTAATAAAAATAAGTTTATATCCACATTTAGCGAATATAAATATCATGATAAATCTCATATTTGTAACAAAAGTCATTCTAGCTGAATTTATTCTCGCTAATTTTTGCGAGGACTAAGTCATCGCTAATTTTGCGAGGGCTAATTCCTCGCAAAATATAGCGAGGACTAAATCCTCGCAAAATTAGCGAGGACTTAGTCCTCGCAAAATTAGCGAGGACTAAATCCTCGCAAAAATTAGCGAGGACTAAAATCCTCGCTAAATTCAGCTAGGATGACTTTTGTTACAAAATTTTTGTCTTCGCTAAATCCTCACTAAACTGATTTAGCGACGAAAAATCATCATTTAGAGTCCTCGCTATTTTACATTTTTCTTGTAGTGTGTGGACTTTATATGGATGATTCGATGGAATGAGAGGATGCATTCAGTGGGATGAGAATCTCATTCTACCGAATGGTCCTTTACTGTCCCACAAACAACTTAAAAATTAACAAAACTCAAAGTGAACAAGAGAGAACTCCATTCGGTGGGACCAAAACCTATTCTACCGAATAATGATGTTCCATTCGGTGGAATCAAATTTGATTCTACTGAATGATCCATCACTAGACTACATGGCCACCTTTAATGAATTGCTCTTTAAACCAGACAAATTCTCATTCGGTGGGATCAAAAGGAATTCCACTGAATGCCTCTCTACTACACTAATACATACAAACTTTTCTTAGATAAGTAAGAATTCGTGATCTAGATCAACTTGCTGTCATCAAATGCTCATCTAAATCACAATAATTTGATTATAGTTTACATAATTTAGCACACATTTGACTCATCTTTATGCAATCTTCCTTCTCTAAATTGAGTTCTTACTTCGGATCATGCATTATGCTCCATGCAACCATTCCAGGTTAACAACTCCAATTACACTTATCTCTTATTTGAAAAACTTCTTCACTCTCTTGCTTGCTCAGGAAATTGTTCTCACTTCACAAAGCACTTCCTAAAACTAATACTAACCAATAAACATGCATGAAAACAAAACACACATAACTGATAACAAATAAGATTAAAGCAATAAGTAAATGGTAGAGAAATTAGTTCTGAGTTTAACAAATCCTTAGCTAGAATTTGTGCCTCTAATGTTATTCTTGAAATATCATCACTACTTCAGACACCTTTATTCTTCCTTCAAAGTATGGCTTTAGTCGATGACCATTCACTTTATATTCTCTACCATCTTTTAGACTTTTTATAGTAACCATGCCGAATTCGTTACTAGATAGAACTTGATAAGGCCCCAACCATTTGGATTTCAGCTTACCTGGAAACAAACGTAACCTACTGTTATATAATAACATCAGCATACCAGGAGTAAACTCTTTAAATTTTGAATGCTTATCATGCCAATATTTCGTTTTCTCCTTATATATTGCCACATTGTCATATAACCAACGTTGAATCTCATCAAGTTCATTGAGCTGTAGCTTTCTCTTATCCCTTGCACTTTTCAAATCAAAATTAAGAAAATTTATTGCCCAATATGCTTTATGTTCCAATTCAACTGGTAGATGACAAGATTTTCCAAAGACAATTCTAAAAGGAGACATGTCTATAGGAGTCTTAAATGCAGTTCTATAGGCTTAATGAGCCTCATCCAACTTATAATACCAATCTTTCCTGGAACTATTAACAGTCTTTTCTAAGATTGATTTTAACTCTCTGTTAGACACTTCAACTTGCCTATTTGCTTAAGGGTGATTTGGGGTTGTTATCTTGTGCTTAACACCAAATTTTTTGAGCAATGTTTTAAATTGATAATTGACAAAATGCTTACCTCCATCACTTATAATGGCTCTTGGTGCTCCAAATCTGGTAAAAATATGTTTTCTAATAAATTCTAGCACCACCTTGGCATCACAAGTTCTAGTTGCTATGGCTTCTACCCATTTACTCATATAATCTACAACAACTAAAATATATTCAAATCCAAATGAATTTGAAAATGGCCCCATAAAATCTATACACCAAACATCAAAAAGTTCTATTTCAAGTCTGTTATTTAAAGGCATTTCATCTCTTTTAGAAATATTGCCTTCTCTTTGACATTTGTCACGAAGCTTAATGAAAGATTTAACCTTCGAAAAGAGAGTAGGTCAGAAAAAACCTAATTGAAGAATTTTTTGTACCGTACGATTAGGTCCATGATGTCCTGTAACATTTCCTCCATGACACTGTCTCATGATGTCTTCTTGTTCTCCCTCTAAAACACATCTTCGAAGTACTTGATCCGAACAAATCTTGATTAAGTACGGATCATCCCAAAGATAGTGTTTGGCATCTGCTTGCAGCTTTTTCTTTTATTGCCAAGTAAAATCTTTAGGAAGATAACCTCCTGCAAGAAAATTGGCTATATTAGCATACCAAGGAATCATAAAGTTACAAGCATAAATTGCACTAATGTATTCATCAGGAAATAAATATGCAATTTCTTCCTTTTCAATACTGGCATAATCAAGCTAGAAAGATGGTCTGGTACATAATTTTCAGCTCATTTCTTGTCTTTAATTTCCACATCAAATTCATGTAACAGCAATACGGAGCGGATAAATCTTGGTTTGGAATCCTTTTTGGCAAAAAGGTGCCTTAATGCTACATGATCCGTCTATACTGTGAATTTGGAACTTAGTAGATAAGATCAAAATTTGTCAAAAGAAAATACAATTGCTAGAAATTCTTTCTCTGTAGTGGTATAAGTGACTTGAGCTCCGGTGAGTGTGTGGCTAGTATAATAGATAGTATAAAAGATCTTTTCCTTCCTTTGGCCTAAAACTACTCCCACAGTATAATCACTAGCATCATACAAGATTTCGAATGGTAAACTCCAATCGGGTGATACAATGACAGGTGCTGTGATTAGCTTTTGCTTTAATAAGTTAAATGCCTGCAAACACTCATTATCAAAGTTAAATGCAGTATCCTTCATCAATAAATTAAAAAGCGGTTTAGCAATCTTAGAAAAATCTTTAATGAAACGATGATAAAAACCCACATAACCAAGGAAACTTCTTATACATTTGACACTTGTAGGAGGAGGTAATATATCAATAACATCAATTTTTGCTTTATCTACCTCAATTCCTTTTTCAGAAATTTTATGCCTTAGTACTATCCCTTCTTTTATCATGAAATGGCATTTTTCCCAATTCAAAATAAGATTAGTTTCTTTACACCTTTTCAAAACCAATGCAAGATTATTTAAACATGATTCAAAATCATGACCATACAGTGTGAAATCATCCATAAAAACTTTCATAAATGTTTCAATAAAATCGTGAAAAATAGCCATCATTCATCTTTGAAATGTAGCGGGATCATTACATAGACCAAAAAGAATCCTCCTATATGCAAATGTACCATAAGGATATGTAAATGTGGTCTTTTCTTGGTCTTCCGAGGCTATTGGTATATGCATATACCTCGAATCTCCATCTAAAAAGCAATAGAATCTATTTTCCACTAATCTTTCTAACATTTGGTCAATGAAGGGCATAGGAAAATGATTTTTTCTAGTAGTATTATTTAATCTCCTATAATCTATGCACATTAGCCATCCTGTCACAGTACAAGCTGGGATAAGTTCATCCTTTTCATTAGTGATTACAGTTATTCCCTCCTTTTTAGGCACACACTGAACCAAACTAACCCAGCTATTTTTAGAAATAGGATAGATAATACCATCATCAAGGACTTTGAGTACCTCCTTTTTCACCATCTCTTGCATAGCGGGTTTAAATTGCCTTTGGGGTTACACCATCGGTTTAAAATTTTCCTCCATTGGTATCTGGTGTGTATAATAACTAGGACTTATACCCTTTAAATTAAATGTTCCTAACCAATGGCTTCTTTATGCTTCTTAAGCACTTCAACTAGCAGTTTTTATTCCAAACCTGCTAACAAAGAAGATATAATTACTGATTTTGTATTTTGCTCTAAAAACACATATTTTAAATAAGAAGGAAGAGTTTTGAGTTCAGAATCTCCCTTAGGAAGGTATAATACATCCTCCATATGTCCTTTTTCATTATGTTCTCTTTCTAAGTCCTGGATTATCTCTTTTTCTCTTGTCTCCACTTCATCTTCATTCTTTGGGTGCATTAGACATTTCTTTAGCTTATCATCCAAAATGATTTCCTCTTACTTTGCTTCTATACACTCTTGGACTTCATCAACAAAACAAATTGATTCCTCGAAATCATAGGATGGATGTTTCATAATTTTGTTCACATTAAACACCATTTTTTCTTCATTAAATCTCAAAGTGACTATTTGTCCATGAACATCTATTAAAGCTCTTATTGTATTTAAGAATGGTCTTCCAACTATTAGAGGTACTCGTCTCTCATCTTCCATATCCATAACCACAAAATTGACTGAAAATATAAAATTCTCCACTTTAACTAACAAATCCTCATTAATTTCCTTAGGCCGTTTCAATGATCTATCCATCAATTGTAATGTCATTCAGGTCTGCTTCATATCTCCTAAATTCAATTTCCTGCAAATGAAATAAGGCATTAAATTTATGCTGGAACCCAAATCACACAATGCATGTCCTACAAAATTCCCTTCTAATTCGTATGGTAATGTGAAACTACCAGGGTCTTTTAGTTTTTCAGGAATTTTATTCATTAGTATTGCACTACAATTTTTAGATAATTTACTTGTTCCTAATCCTTCTAGCTTTTTCTTGTTAGAGTATAATTCTTTCATAAATTTAGCATATTTAGGCATGTATAATAAAGCTTCAGTAAATGGTAAATTTATATGCAGTTTTTTAAACATGTCTAAAAATCTATTTAATTGCTCATTTTGCTTTTCTTTTCTAGCTAGAGATGGGAAAGGTAGTTTAGATTCATCAAGTACTATAGATACCAATTTTCCTTACCTTTATTTACTTCAACAATAGGAGGCACTTCATCAACAATTTTTGAGTTGAAATTACTTACCTCCGTTGTTGGTTCCACCACTTTAGAAGTACACTTACCAATTTTGGTTTCTTATACCTCTTTCCCACTCCTTAAAGTGATTGTCTTAGCCTCCTCTTTTGGATTACGGTCTACATTAGATTAAAATGTTCATTGAGCCCTATTGGTTAGTAAGTTGGCTAGCTGTCCCACTTGGTTTTCTAAGTTCCTAATGGATGCATCTTGGTTCTTCATCAAAATGTCTTGAGACTTCCACCTAGCCTCTTGATTAGATATATAAGCAGTTTGGGTAGCCATAAAATTTACAAGCATTTCTTCTAAGTTAGTTTTCTTTTCTTGTGGGGGTGGAGGTTTTTGGAATCCTGATTGATGATTAGAGGGGTAGTGTGGTTGTGCTGGATTTTCATAGGATGGCTGATTATTGGAAGCTAAACTTTAATTAAAAGGAGATCTTGGTTGAGAATTTAATGTAGAATTTTGATTACCTTCTCTCCATGCAAAATTTAGATGGTTCCTCCATCTCGAGTTATAGGTATTGCTATAGGGGTTTAAAGCATTTACATCCTCTACCGCTCCTTCCTCATTTTGCATAGCCCCTTAATTTCTGGCATAAAAATCAGTTCCATTAGACACAGTAGAAACATTCTGAACTTTTAGACTATTCAATTCTTTGGTTAACAATTCTATTTTAGCATTTAAAATGGCAACATTATCTATGCTATGAACTCTCTGTTTCTTTTGAATAGCTCGTGTGCTAGCTCATTGTGCATCATTAGTTGTCATCTCATCAAGAAGTAGGAATGCATCTTCAGGAATTTTGTTCATGAAGCTGTCATTTGATGTTACATCCAATAAAGATCGTGTAACTTGATTTACACCTGCATAAAAAAACAAGCATCAATCGATAAATAGGAATTTCATGGTGTGGATAGCTTTTTAATAACCTCCTAAATCTTTCCCAAGGCTTATGAAATGGCTCATCATATAACTGCTGAAATTCATTGATGTTTTTCCTAATGAGGGCAGTTTTAGTGGGTGGGAAGAATTTGCACAAAAATTTCTCTTGCATTTGTCGCCATGATTGTATAGATTGATTTGAAAGCATTTGCAACCAACCCCTAGCTTTACCTATGAGTGTGAATGAAAACAGTTTAAGTCTAATGGCATCACTGGACACATTTGGTATTTGAACCGTGTCACTTATTTCTAAGAATATATCTAAGTGTTGCGCATGATCCTCTATTTCTGAACCCAAAAATTGATTTCTTTGTACCATAGTAATGGTAGTAGGTTTAATCTCAAATGGTTGGTTATGAGGGTTCCTAATAGTTCTATGTTCTTCATTCCATCTAGAAATAGTATAATCCCTAATGGTCCTAGGTCTAAACCCATATCTTGAGGTTGATAATTTTCTTACTCATTCCTATGATGTGGATTTTCCACCCTAGCTAGTGGGTCTATTATGAGAGGTGGGTCTCTAAGGATTCCTTGATCTTCTAAATTCATATTGTCTTTCAACTTTCTAATCCTATGAAATGTCATCTCAATTTCAGGGTCAATAGGCAATATTGATCAATTCCTTATCATAACTACTGACACCTGCACAAATAGCAAACAAAATCAGAACAAAAATAGATAAGAGGAGATAAGAAACACACAAAATTCATTATAAAACTTGAAACATAACACACGCCAATGTATTCCTCGACAACGACGCCAAAAATTTTATCGGTGTCTAGCAAGTGCACTAGATCGTATAGTAATATAGGAAAATAAAGATTAAGATCCCAAATATCGAATCCAAGGAAAACTTGTGTGTGTATAAAAAAATTTTGAATTTTAGAATGAAAATTGTGTGTTGAGAGAGAAAAGATCCCAAAAGTTATGATGAAAACTAAAAACCAAATCAAAGTAGATGACTTCAAATAAATAACAAGAGTAAACTAAAATAAAGGAACAATCAATATTCAAAAACAACTTTCACTAAGGGATTATCCACCTTAACCTTTTATTGTAATGACTTAAATTCTCAAAAACACGAGTGATTATTGAAAACTAGATGAATAAAACCTGATACCTTGAATCAAGAGTATCTTTCTTAAACATTAAACTCCCTGTTAAGAACAATTTAACATCCATCATAAAAATCTAAGTTAACTTCCTATACTTTCATCAAACTCTTTTTCAAGAAATTTCAATTCCAGTATATTTTCGATTCCTCCTCTCTTGATATTAATCAAGTTTATCAAAACATAATTATCTCAAAACAGAAAACAATCATGCATTAATTCAAAAGATTAATCCAAAAACATGCAAAGCCTTGATGCTACTTAAATCAATTTTTTGTTATTTATACCAATAAACCAACAATTAATCCAACCAAGATCAAGGATAAAAATATGATTAAAACAAATAAATAATCAACTTGGGTTAATATTAAAGCTCAATTAAGTCATCAAAACAAAAGATTAAGGATTCAAATATCCTTAGCAAAAGTTAAAACGAACTACTCACACTTCATAATTTAAAACTAAAAATTGAGTTTTAAAAGACAATTACAAAAAACGTAAACTTAAAATAAAAGTTAAACAACTTTAAAAGGACGACTCTCTAACTTGTGCCTTCAGTCTTCTTTTTATAGCTGGAGCAGAGGCTGCAAAACAAGAAGTTTAAATTCATTTTAACTTTCTAATCTGAGCAACAGCAGACTTCTTATTTTGACAGGAGACTTCCTCTTTTAGTAGAACTCTTCTTGAACCGGTAGAATGGAATTGGAAACCACTGAATAACCCTACTCTTGGCTTCTAAAAAGGGCATTCGGTAGAATCACTTTGCGATTCCACCGAATGGCTTTCATCACTAGCCTTAAAAGTGCCATTCGGTAGAATCACAAAGTGATTCCACCGAATGGTCCTTCATTGGACTCCATACGATGAATTTCTTCTCTTTGCTTGCACAAATTACCATTTCAATCCTTTACTTTTTCCTTTTTCAGTCAATTTCACACGTAAAAACACAATTAAACTCAATTATGCTCTCAAAACACAAATCAAACCAATTGAACTCTAAATTAACTCAAATACCATAAAATTAACATAATAAACTAACTAAAAACACTTAAAAACATAATCAAATGCACACTTATCATTATGCTTTATTTCATCAGACATCACGACATCAAGTTTAAGACATACATTCAAATAATTCCTTAAACTAGAAGTACCGTGAATAGAATCAACAATATATTCTTTTGAGCAATGTTTGTACTTTCCTTTCAATTTTCCATCATTATTTTTACTTGCTAGTATAAAATCAAACTCATTCCATATAAAAAATAGTCGTTGTCATTTGAAAATAGTTTTGACAGAAGTGACAATGCTCTCATCCACACTACCAACATAAAGATCCATTATATAAACAACTACAAAAAAACCAAAATACAAACCAAGCTTAAGCATGTTTGCAATTAATGCAAATAATAATATTGAAATTAATGTAAATATATTAGCATAATGAGATTGAAAATATATATATATATATATATATATATATATATATATATATATATATATATATATATATATATAAGTTCGAGCCATTTTCAATTAGTTTTTTTTTGTAGATTTCTGTTGGGTCTCGAACCATAGCTAAACTTGAAAAACTGAACTGAAACTAAAAAATCGAACCATAAATAATTCGATATATTTGATTTAATTTTTAATTTAATCGGTTTGATTTTGACTTTTTCGATGTCCATATCAACTTTGACTTTTTCGATATCTCTATTTAAAATATATAATTGACATTATATATAACTATCTTATTGGTTAGTTTGATTATTTCGATATCTTGAATCAACTTTGATCATGGTCAAACATGTCTATTCATTAAGAAATCGTGATCCAAATTTTAATTTCAGTTTCTAACACCTTAAATAGACTTATTTTTACCTCAAATAATTCCTATATCTCTCTTTATTTAGCTCGTATTATTAGAGCGTTTTGATATCCCTAGTTATATTTTTTTGAGGCAGCTGTTGGGCATAATCCAAGTTATATTTGGCAAAGTATTTTAGCATGCCAAAATATTCTGCTTATGGGTTCATACTAGCAGGTGGGTGATGCCTCGAGTATTGGCCTATGGAGAGATCAATGGTTTCCATAACGTCACTATTTTATGCTTATTTCACTGGCCAAAGGTCTTCCAGAGGATGCAAAGGTTTTAGAGGTGATTGACCATGAGATAAGGTATTGGCGATGGGATCTTATTCAGTTTATTTTGCTGCTAGCTGATGTTGATCATATTTTGCAAATTCCAGTTGCTCCTTATTCTGAGGAGAATAAACTAGTGTGGTACTACCACAAGTCAGGTTCGATTGACTTTCATATATGTTAGTCAAGTTCTGGTGCTACGTTTATTTCTAGCTTCAATTGTTCATGGTATAATTAACTATTTCGTCCTTTACATTTTAAGTGGTTAATTTTACAGTAAGGATATTTTTGGGAATATCTAAAGAGAAAGTAATAGTAAAATATGGAGAATCCGATCGAATAAACTCACCAAATGAGACCTTTAAGAAAGAGTATCTGGTCGGACCGAAATAACCACTCTGATACTTAAGTTAATAAGCTTTTAGAGAGATAAATTATAGAGTGAGAAGGTTTCAAATGGCATTACTTGGAGCCTTTAAGAATGGAGTTATTTATAGCATATGGTGAGCAGTAGGTGCCTTAGGCACTCAAGTGCTTAGGCAGGCAGTTTGACTGTCACACCCTTTACTGAATAGTCCTTTCCGATGCAAAATTTAGCCGAAAACGGTAATTTTTTTTCCATCACCGATCAGTTTCGATATATTTTAAATACCTTTATATCAAATTCCTAATCAATCAATAATCTTATAAACAATTAAAACATACATTAAATAAATTCATGCCAAAAACTCACCCATCAATAATCATAACAACAATCAAAATACGGTTAAATCTTTTACCTTAATTGTCTACGTATATACATGCCAAAATACAACTTGATAGCATTAATTCTTTTTTTCCAATCTGGCTTCATTGTATACTATGCTCCCGCAACACTTCGTAGTCTATCCGCAGTAAACACTACGTGTTGAGCATTAGATATGCTCAGTGGTGACTACTAATCCTAGAATTTTTCAAATAAAGCATAATTATATAGATTATGCTATTCTTATTCTTATTTCATTAAACATTTTCTTTTATTTCTGTCAACATTAATTTCATTATTAACTCATATTTTGGTAATTATTGTTCTTTAGTTTTCAATCTTTCAATGCTACTTTACACTACCTTCTTAGGTGAATCGACTTCAAATTTCCTTTTACTTTTACGCTTATTATTTACTATAGCTTTTACTTTTACTTAACTTTCATTTTATCTTTTTAATCACAGCGATATAATTATTATTTCATTTAGCAGTATATATTGGTACTCATGTCTTTAATGGTACCAAATTTATAGATTATTTTATTTCTCAATTTATTGTTCAGTTATCCAATATGTGCTATAATTACACTTCTTGCTATTTATTCTTTTATTTTACTTTAACTTTTAACTAATAAATACATTACTATTTAAAGTCTTTTAAACTTTATTGCAAAGTGATACAGCTATTTTGGGATACTTTGCATTCAAATCTCTATTTTCTTCTTTATACATTTACCCATGTTCAAATACTTGTTTAGAATTTATATCTTTTACTTTTTCCAAATTGAACAATTATATGTCTTTTATCGTTTTACTTTTCAATTGACTTTTCTTTCAGAAATATATTACTTAATCATAAGATTTCACTTAATACCATTGTCATCACTTTTTAACTTTATATAAGAAATTAATATTATTTTTCAAACTTGTTACTTTTCAAAGTAACAATTGGTACATGAAATACCAACTAATTTAATTTATCTTTTTCATTTAAAAATATATTTTAAATCATTTTTCTTTATAAAAGCTTAACTTAGTCTTCACTTATTATTTTATTCTTATAAAATATTTCTTTTTCTTCTTATTAATCACACTTTTGGAAAACCTTATAATTTTATCCCAACTTTTTATTTCCTTCTAAACAAATCATTTTTCGTTTATAACTTTTTATATTTAATTCATTTAAAAAATACTGATTTATTCATTATAATACGCTCCTAGTGTAATATAACAGGATTCTCAAAAAGGATACATGGGACTGGACCCAAAGGTCCCACTGAGAGAGATCATTTCTCGAAAAACATTTCACTTTCATTTTCACTGAAAACACTGAAGCTATGGAGATCAAAGATCCTACCCATAGCAAAGCAAGTCGCCACGACTTGCACCGCGGTATAGGATGTCCCTATGACTAGCCAATTATATCCTAAATAAGAATATCATCATCTGCTTATCGCTAAGGGCTAAACAATCAATTATATTTGAAATGATTTTTAAACATTTAAAAATCTTTAATTTCTTTCTTTAATTTCTTGATACAATACATTTTTGTCAATCGCACTTTTATAGTGTTTTTGACTATTCAGTAGCTTTTTCCTTTCTTTCACTTTATCTTTTTAAATCACTTTTGTGAATTATTCTTCAATAATTCACTCAGATACTTGAGGTTTTTCAGTCTTTTATACACTTTATGAATTATAGCATTATAATTCACAATTTTCTTTTATTCTTTTTGTGTAATTATTTGTGAATTATTTTCTAATAATTCAACAATTTACTTTTTACGATTTTTTCCTTTTCTTTTTCTGTCCAAAACTGTAATTATTCAGTATGCCAACCTTAATCGATGGATGAATTATTTTATAATAATTCACTCTTTTAATACTTTTTATTGACTAATTTATTTTGATAAATTAGTCAAACATTTATTTTACAACTTTTGGAATAATTAGGAATTATATTGATATAATTTATTACTTGATCTTCCAGAAATGTATAAATTGATTTTTTCATTTCTTTTTATACTGAAATAATTTACAATACGTTTGTTTATCATCACGTATTTATTTATTGAATTATTTCTTAATAATTCAATATTTTAGTTAAACATAATCAATAATTTATTTCAAAAATATTCTAGTAAAGCATATAAATTTCACAAAAATTCGTGTACATATTATTTTACAATTTCAATCATTTTTACTGATTTTATGAATTATTTACCAATAATTCATTATTTTTATTACTTTCATAGCTTAATAATTATTTCGAAAAATTCATCGGTTGACTTTTTATTTCGTTTTCATTGACTATAATTTAATTTCATATAAATTCACCTTTTTCAATATTTTTGCGCAATTATTCACTAATAATTCAATTAATTTCAATACACATATTAACATTAGAATTTCAATAAAATTCCAATAATTACAATAAATTCCAATAAAATTTATTTATGCATTATTTATTATTTACTATTATTTTTCACTAAAATAATCAATTATTTCACATTATTTCACAATTTTCACTATATACATAATTGTTACATAATCTCTAAAATTTCAAAATAAATTTCAATAATTCAATAAAAATTGGTAGGCACCATTTATCATCTCTATATTTAATTTAGGCTAATATATGTCATTTTCATGCAAAATTTCATCAATTTATCCTAGAAGAAAATTCGGTCACTTAAGGAAATCCTTCCTAAAATTTTTATTTCTTCCATAAAAGCTTTCATTTCATCTTCTTTAATGTCTAATTTTATTTACCCTAACATAATTACATCAATTAACAACTTTACAAATTTTTACCATAATTATATAAATGAAATTAATTCACAATAAAAGAAAAATTAAAAAATTTTGTAGTCACTTACATTTTTTCCTTATTTAAGGGTGTCAAACATCTCTTTTCCCTTGCTTTTCCACTTGCAATCTTGCCTTTCTGCTTCCTCATCACTCATGGCTGGCCAAACAAGCTCTCCTAACCTCAATTTTTTTCCTCATATGCAAAATTTAAGCTCATAATTAGCTTCTATAACTCAAAAACTATGAGAAAATACTAAAGAACCAATTAAAATCAATTAATTTCTTAAGTTCCATTTTACCTCTTTTTCTTTCTCCATTTGATTTCTTGCCTTCCTTTGATCAAATAACTTGATTGAGGTCACTAGGATGACCTAAAGAGATGGAATTACCATTCTCATGTTGGAATTACATGAAGATTTTAAGTGAGGGATTGAAGAAATGGGAGAGAGCAAGTGAAGATGGTGGTTCGGCCATCATAGAGAGGGGAAGAGAGAGCTAAAAAAATCTAGAGAAATCTCAAATTTTCTAGCCTCTTATACCCTCCTTAATGGACCCAAAAGTGGGCTTAATTAATGGGCATAGCCCAATTTAAAATTAATGCCCAATTTAGGTTATTTAAGGTCCAATCCAATTTCTCTCTCTTTCTCATTTCAAATCACTTCAAAAATGATTCCATCATTTTTATCATATAAAAAATAGCTAGCACGCAAATTTTTGGCTCAATCGGAGTATGTTATCGATCCGATTCAAACTTATCGATCCGATTCGATAACTGCCGGTGTCACCGAAAAATTCAATTATTATCCCCAAAATATTCTACATAATAATTCATGTAGGCATGAAAAATCTGGCAATTTTTGGAGTTCGTTTACTATTTTTAATTATTTATGCAAGATCAAGTCTCCTTCCCTATTGGGAAAATTGACTCGTTACCTTTTTCTTATTTTTGACATTTGAAGGTCCATTTAGTATCCATTTCACTTCAAATTTCAATCCCAGACTCATCATGACCAATACTTTCCAATGGTCAAATAAAATATTTTTGACTTTCGGGCTCGAAAAATACTATTCACTATCGAAAAGTACTATTTACGGCTGATCCGGTGTTGAGGCCATTATATTGACATAGTTGGTGATTGGCAGATATAGGAAGGCGACTCATGTCAGAGGATGTGACAATGATAAAGTACTGTCAGCGGATTGACCATACTTGTCCAATAAATCTGATCGGATCGGTCTTCTTAAGCTAGATTTGGGCTTGGTTACTTGTCTTGTGGGCTTAGATGATAAAGGTATTATCATTTTCCCCCATAAGGATCTGATCAGCTCGGAGTGGCTATCAGATCTTGGCAAAAAATAAACAAGATTCCAATTCAAAATTTGAAATTTGAAGATGTATTTTCATATGTCCGATAAAAAAAACTAGCTTGTCATTAACGACAACGTTTTGACAGCTACATCATCATTGATGATGCTTGATTTTATGTGCCTGCCATTCGGGTGACCAGTTGTTGATTTACACATGGCATTTGTTGATGGGATGTTCTTATTAGATGTGATTGACTTGTTGAGAAAGTCACCTTTTCGCTTATAAATAGGTGGAGATACTCCATTTTTCCACTTTTGCAAAAATCTTAAGCTTTATTCCTTCTTGTGTTCTCTGAAATTTCAAAGTTTTGGGAATTTCTTTGGAGTTCTTCCAGTTCTAGCATTTCCTTTATCAAATCTCTGCAAAAATTATCAAGTAAGCTTTTTTTACTAATATGAATTCCTCTTCTATTTCTATTTTAATTCATCATCATCATCATCATCATCATCATCATCTGCTTCTTCCTCTTCTTCTCTTCCTATGTAACCTATATACCTCTATATTAGGGTCCGCTTCTTAGGAGTGGATCAAAAATTATTTTTTCATTCCTATGCATATAAGAATGGCTTCTAGTATTAGCAATCCAGTCAAAGACAAAGATGGTCTTAACACCGAATTTCTTAGAGGTTATAGGGAAAAAGAACCAATAGTAAAGCATTTAAAGCTTGCTGCTTCTCACGTGAGAGGGTTAAGAGAGAAATACAATTTTTTTAAAGGAGATAGAAACCTTAGCCTGCCCTATATCGGTGTATGTTTTTGGTGGTCCGTTTAAAGAGAATAACAATGAATGGTTCATATGTCACCAAGACAGTTTTGACTATGGCTTGCGACTTCCTTTTCCCTCATTCGAGACCAATATTTTTTGGGGTTATGGGATTCCTCCTAATCAAATCAATCCTAACAGGTGGACATCCATTACTTGCTTTGGAATTATCTGTAATGATCTGGGGATTGCCCTATCATTGGAGCTTTTTTCACATTCATTTTATATATTCGGTTAGGATGGTGGACTATAGTATTACTTTACTAGTAGGGATAAGAGAAAACATTTTTCTCTCCCTTCTTCGATCAAGGGTTTTAGAGAAAAATACTTTCTGGTTAGCAAAAAGAGGGAGCTTTAGAGTAAGCTAGTACCGATAAAAAAAAGCCTAATAATCTGAAGGATTTAGCATCCAGTCTTGAGATTTTCAAGACAAATATAGAAAAACTAATGAAGTACATTACGAACCATAAGGAGGATCCGATCAACTCTGAGTCTTTACTAGTTTCTTTGGATAAGTTGCACACCACTAGGGCCGAACATGAGCATAAGCATACATATTCATCATATTTTATCATTTCATTCAATTTTTTTGAACTTTTAACCTTGTTTCTTTTATACTTGTAGCTTCTATAGAGCCGCAAAATGAGGAAGGAGATTGCTGAGCTAACAAAAAAGGACCATGAGTCAAAGAGGAGAAAGGAGAAGTCATAAAGGGGTGAGGACAACATTGCTCCCTTAGTTAAAATTAAAAGGTTGAATTTAAGGGATAAGATATCTAGGGAAGTAAAGGAAGTTCCTCTAACAAACTTTCCAGCTCTAAGTGGATTAAATCATCTAGTGGTGGAGACTCCCTTCAAGAGGATCCCTTAGCTAATTTCCTCATACCAAACTATGTTAGAAGGACTGTCAACCTCTATTGTGACTATCACTCCTCTCTCTAAAGTAAGATCTCTTCCATTGAAGGAGGTTCTATATTAGAGGTTTGGGTAGGGTACTATGTATGGAACCCATAGGTGTTGGACTACCTGAGCAGAGGTATCATGTCTTAAAAAGACATGAATGATATGGGTCCAATTACCTTGGCTGGCCAAAAACTTGCTAAGATCAACCTTGATGCTTGTTGCGTAAAAAGCTATGATTTTAATATTAAAAAAATTGAGTAAGTTATATTCTAACTCTCCCTTTCTATTTTGATCAGGTTATACAGAGAGCTATACACCTTTATAGCAAGAATCTAGCTTGGAAAGAGAAGCTCGTAGAAAGACTGGATCAAAGTTGAGGCTGAAGGAGGAGTTAGAGGTCACCAAGGCTGAGCATGCTTCTTGCTCTAATCAGTCCACTCCTAACAATCTGCTCATATCGAAGAGCTATCTTTTTAAGTCACTCAGCTCTCAACTAAGATCTAAGAGATTCAGAAGAAGGTTAGATTAGTGGAGTCAATCAATCAAGAACTTTAAGGGAGATTAGACTTAATACATCAAACCCTTTAGAAAGAGCTAGCCGATTAGAGAGAGCGACTGATGGACTTGCCAGGGGACCTCCAAAGTAAACTCATCACTTGCATTCAATTAGGGTGTGAGAAGCACTATCTGATCAAGATTTTAGCTTTATAGAGCATCCTACTAGTTTACCTTATCCTTCTATTAAGAGTGATGACGAAGGACATTCTGTTGATGACACCAATCAGCTAGGAGCTGGCGAGTAGACTAAGATCTCTTTCGTCTCTTTATGCTTCATTTTGCATTTTTCTTTGTATTGTACTTTTAAAATTCAATCAATGAAATGGGGTTTTTTCTAGCCGGTTTTCCTAAATTGTTTTGCTTTAGCAAAATATCCTTTGAGCAGTAATTTTATCGATAAAATATTTTTAAATTGTTTATTGTTTTGAGAACTTTGAACTTAAAATATATGATTGCAACCTCAACTTCAAAAAATAAGACATATCCTTATATGTGTCTTTGGTCGACTTGATCGGAATACAAGACTTAAAGCAAATTTTCAAAGTTAAAAGACACCTTATTCTAATCGTAATCAAAATAGTGTTTTAACTTTGGGATGAATAATTAAATATTTCTAAAAACTTGTATGTTCACTGACCACGTTGATCAAAATACAAGTTTCTGCATTAATTTATCAAAGTTAAGAAGCGTTTTAATATGATTGAAATCAGTTTATGGCCTAAGTTTTAACTTCAAAGAAATAAATTAGTAAAACATAAAGCATGAATCATAAGACTGGGATTGAGTTCATCGATCTAGAGAATATATATATTAATTATGTATGATAAAAAAATTTCATCAAATGTTTGAAACAAGAGATTACATCATATACCTTTTAAACATTTATACATTCCAAGATCTAGGAATGTCCAATCCATCTATAGCTCGTAATTTGTAAGTGCTTTTGCTCAGAACCTTGGAAATTTCATAAGGTCATTCATAGTTAGGCATAAGCTTTTCCACTCCAGCATTGCCAGAGCTAATGTCTTCTTTCCTCAGAACTAAGTACTTAACATTAATGGTTCTTGGTTTTGCCTTGTTATTGTGGTACTTGGCGATTTTCTACTTGTAAGCAGCAATTTTCATATAAGCATTTTCCCTCTTTTCTTTAATTAAATCTAAATCCCGCCTTCTTTCCTGTGTGTTGCTTCGATTGGAGAAAAAAGTTAATCGATAAGAAGGAATGCCAATTTCCACCGGTATCATTGCTTCTAATCCATAGACTAGGGAGAACAGAGTTTGAAGCATTTTAGCTCTAGGCGAGGTCCTGTAAGACCATAAGACATTTTGCAGTTCTTTTGTCCAATTGCCTTCTGCTTCTCCTAATCTTTTCTTCAATCCTTCCAAAATTGTCCTATTGGAGACTTTAGTTATGCCATTGCTTTGCGAATGAGGTAGTAAAGTGAATCTTAGATTGATTTTCAGGTTGGAGTAGAAAGATCTAAAGGTCAAATTGTCAAATTCTTCGCCATTGTTTATGATGAAGACTTTCGGCAATCCATACCTGTAAATTATCTCCCTCCAAGCAAAGTTTTTTATCCTTTCGACAGCAATTGTAGCAAATGGCTCGGCCTCAATCTATTTAGAGAAAAGGTCTACAACGACGACAAGGAATTTCATTTGTCATTTGCCGTGTAGGAAAGGGCCTAAAATGTCCAAGTCCTATTGATCAAATGGCCAGGATATCCCAATCAGACATTGTTTAGTAGCTAGTTATCTAATGATTCTCCTATGAATATGGCATTACTGGAATTTCTTAACCATGTCTTGGGCATCTTTAAAGATGCTTGGCCAAAAGTAGTCGATTTGTAGGACTTTCCTTACGATAGCTCTGCTAGCTTTATAAGCTCCATATATTCCTTCAAGATTTCTTGGATGATGTAGTCTCTGTCTTCCCTCAAGATACACTTTAGCTACGGATGATTGAATGCCTTTTTTTAGAGTTCATCACTAATAGAACAATTGAATGCCTTTTTTTAGAGTTCACTGAAGTGGCTATTTCCACTTACCTAGGAGAATTCTCTATCCAAACTGCCCCCATGTCCCCTGTCTTGGCAATCTGCAACTTGTCGGACTGTCATGGTCTTTTTCCTTGTTGGTTTTTTGGTTTGTGGTCACCTGGCCTGATGAATGAGGAGCTGTGTTGTTTTTGTTCATGGTTTTGGTCTTTTTATTTGTTTTCCTGGGTTCGTAATTCTAGATTGTTTAGCTATGTTGCTGTTAGTTTTATTGGTTCTGCTGTCCTCCTTGCAATTGTGATATAAGAGTCTAGAGTGTACTTTTCTCATGATGATGATGTTTTCCCTTCAGGTGCACAAGCTCTTCATGCATATGTTAATTCTCCATCCAGTAATGGCGATTCTACCTCAAAGTGACATCACCGCTGGCGCCTTAGTCTTTTATTTAAAATTGATTACTAATGTTATTTTGCATGATATTATTAGTATTATGGTTTACTATTTAGGATGATAAACTCAATTAGTATTTCTAGTAATTTCAATTATATATATTATATGTAATGATATTATATTTTAGAATATAAATTTATAAATTAGATTATGATTTGCATTTATATACATTTGTATGTTAATTTGTAATGGCCTTAATACCGGTCTGGCCGTTAACAGTAAATTCTGATGGTGAATAGTATACCCGGACCGTAAATCGGACCCGGAAGTGAAAAATATTTTATGGGACTCTTGGAAAGGAATAGTCATGGTGAGTTCGAGGTTGAAATTTGAAGTGAATTTGAGGTCAAATAGGCCTCTAAAAGTCAAAAATATGAAAAAGGTAGCGAGTTAATTTTCCTGGTACGGAAAGGGACTTGATTTTGCTTAAATAATTAAAAATAGTAAATGAACTCCGAATATCGCCAGATTTTGCGTGCCTACACGAATTTTTATGAAGAATATTTTGGTGTAAAAAAATAAATTTTTCGACGATGTCGACAGTTGTCGAATCGGACCGATAAGTTTGAATCGGACCGATAACGGACTCCGATTGAGCCAAAATTTTATGTCCTACCTATTTTCGATGTTTTAAGAATGATGGAATCAAAATTGAAGTAATTTGAAGTGAAGAAGATAGAGATTTTGGTTTGGGCCCAAAATGACTTAAAATGGGCTTAATTTTATACTTGGGTTAAGCCCATTAGTTAAGCCCGTAATTAGGCCCATTTGAGAGATATAAAAGGAGACAAAATCTGTAAAAATCTCCAGATTTTGCTGGCTCCATCTTCCTCTCCTTTGGTGGCCGAACCTAGGCTTACCATTTCCTCTCTTTTAATTCTTCTTCTTTCACTCTAATTTTCCCCTAAACTTCAACATAAAAGATGAAGTTTCATCCCTCTAGATGATCATTCAAGCCTCAACCATATTATTTGAAGAAAGGAAGTAAGAGAAATCAAGAGGGAAAGGTTTAGGTATCAAAAGGAGGTAAGAGATTTTCAAGGTTTTAAATTTGTTTAAGGGTGCCTCTAAGTAGTTTTGGGTGCCTAAAATCCATTTTTGTGGTTTAATTGAGCTAAAAAGGTTGATATCATAATATTTTCTTTGATGAAGATTTCGGCTTCCATGGTTTTTTCATGGTGATGGAAAGATTTATTTGGTTTAAGGCATGAAAAAGGAAGCCTTAGGAAACTAAAGCATGGAAAGAGGTAAGTGACTACCAAATCCCTTAATTTCCCATTTAATATGAATTTTTCTTGGTTATGTAACAAAGATAAAAATGTGTAATATTGTTAATTGATGTAATTGTGATGGGGTTATTGTAATTAGACTAGAAAAATGATGAATGGTAAGTGAAAATGAAAGAAAGAAAAATTTTAAGGTAGAAAAAGAATGGTGGCCGAATTTTAGTGAGAACAAATGGTAAGAAAAAATGCATGAAAATAATGTATGGTAGCTTAAATTAATAATAGACTTGATAATTGATGTCTATAAATTTTTAGAGAATAATTAGAAATTATTTGGAAATTTTAAAGGTTATGTATAGTGTATGTATTGAATGAAAATTGTGATTAATTGTGAATTAAATGATTATTTTGATGAAAAATAATAGTAACCAATAAAGAATGCCTAAAAAAATTTTATGGGAATTTATTGAATTTATTAGAATTTTATTGGAATTTTTATGTGTATATGTATAATGAAAATAATTAAATTTTTAATGCATAATTGTATAAAATGACTAAAGTGATGAATAAGTATGACAAGTAAATTAATGTCAATAACAAGAAATAAAAAGGTCAAGCAATGAATTTTTCGAAAATAATTATTGGGTCGTGAAAATAATAAGAATAATGAATTATTGGTAAATAATTCATAAATAAATGAAAATAATGGAAATAAATTATTATGAGAATAAAGAAAAGATAAAAATGAATTTTAAATAGAAAAAGGGTTTAAACGAAAGAAAATAAAAGTTTTGGGGCAAAATGGTAATTTTGCCAAAGTAAGTAATTAACGCGTATAAATAAGTAAGAAATACTTAATAAAGGTAAAATGGTAATTTCAGAGGCTTAACGGTTTTGAAAGATAGAATTTTCGTAGTTAAGGACTAAAATATAATTTTACCCGAAAATGGTGATATAAAGACTAAAAGATGAATAATGAAAGAAATTATATAATAAAAATGAAAATAAATGATTATAATGGCAAAATCGTAATTATGCCTATGAAATGAATAAATCGATGGAAAAGGTCAATTATGCATGTTCGAGACTTAAAATAATAAACGATATTAATAAAGTTTCTAATTGCTTAAAAGCAGAAAAAAATAAAGACGTAGTCAAAAAAAAATATTAAAAGAGTTAATGCTTATTAAAATAATTCGCTAACGAAAAAAACGTTGGCATACCGAATGATTAAAAAGTTTGAACGATAAAAGATAAAGAAGTCAATCATTGAATTATTAGAGAATAATTCGCAAAGAATAGTATAAAAAGAAGACAAAGAAAATTGTAAATTAAAATGCTATAATTCATAATTTATAATCTGTACAAAAGATTGAAAAGTTTAAGTATCTGAGTGAATTATCGAAGGATAATTCATAAAAGTGACCAGAAAAGAAAAAGTGAATAAACAGTTATTGAATAGTCGAAGGCACGAAAGAGTGCATTTGACCAAAATAACGTATAGTAATAAACAAAAGAAAGAAATTAAAAGTTTTAAATGTTCAAAAATGTTTGCAATGAGATTGATTATGTTTGCCCTTAGCGATAGACGGGTAGTATGATTCTTGTTTTGGATATAATTGGCTAGCCATAGGGACACCTCTGTACCGCGGTACAAGTCATGGCAACTTACATAGCTATAGTTGGGATCTTTGATCTCCATAGCTTCTGTGAAAGTGTATCTGTATCTGTATCTATATCTGTATCTGTTATGTGAGACTTGATCTTTCGAGATCATTTCTCTATCTGCTACGTGGGACCTTTGGGTCCAGTCCTGTGTATCCTTTGTGGGAAACCTGTTATATTGCATTAGGGGCATATTGAAATGAATAAATAAGTACTGTTTAATTGAATTGAATATATGAAAAGTTATAACTAAAAACGATTCGTTTGAAAGAAAATGAAACAAAAAATTGAGATGAATCTGTAAAGATTTCTGTAAAGTGTAATTTAGTAAGGAAAAAGAAAAGAAAGGTTTTATAAGAATTCAGAATGTATTGTGTTTTTCGTGAAAAGGATAAATTTGATTAATTGGTATTTCTCGTACCAATTACTATTGTGAAAAGTGACAAAGTTGAAAAACAATATTAAATTCCTGTTTAAAGTTAAAAGTAATGATTTTGACATGAAGTGAACTTAATGCTTATGAAATGTCTTTCTGAAAGAAAGGTTATTTAAAAAGTAAAACAATAGAAAGACATATGATTGACCGATGAGAAAGAAGTAAAAGACTTATGTTTTAATTAATATTTGAACGAAAGTAATATATATGTGAATGAAGGAAAGAAAATACTGCAAAGTGTCCCGAAATACTTATATCACTTTGCAATAAAGCTTAAAAGCTATTAATTAGTAATGCATTTATTGGTTAAAAGTCAAAACAAAAATAAAAGAATAAATAGCAAGAAGTACAATTAGAGTTCAAACTGAATAATTGAACACTAAAACAAGAATTTAAGTAATTTATTTTGGTACTAGTAAAGACACGAGTACCAATACATATTGCTAAATGGAATGATAGTTAAATCGCTGTGACTAAAGGATAAAACGAAGATAGTGATAAAAGTAAAAGTAAAAGAGTAAATCTGATATTGATCCACCTAAAGAATATACTGCAAAGTAAAGTTAATAGTTCAGAAAAAAAGACCAATGGTTATCAGAATACGAACTTAATAACGAGATTAGTCATAGCTTAAATAAAAGAAAATACTTAACGAAATAAGAATAGTAAAAGCTTAAATTATGAAAATATGCTTATTCTTGGGAAATTCTTGGATTAGTAGTCACCACTGGGCATATTTAATGCTCAGCACGTAGTGTTTACTGCGTGCAAGTTCTGAAGCATTGCGGGAGCATAGTACATTGAAGGACCAGATCGAAAGAGAAGATTTTTGTATTCGTTAGAATAAGCTTTTGGCATGTATATACTTAGACTATTAAGGTAAAAGCTCGAACTATTTTTAGAATGTATGTTTATTTGTCTTGGATGTATGGACAATATAAGTTTCGATATGATGTTTGTTTTAATTGTTATAAGATTATTATTTGATTCTGGAATTAATGAAAAAGTATTTTAAATGTTTCAAATTGTTCGGTAGAAAAAAAAATCCGTACCGGTTTCGGCTAAGTTTTGCTTCGAAAAAGACTGTTCCGAGAAGGATGCTACATTTTGTGGTATCAAAGCCAAGGTTTAGGCGGTTCTAAGATCGAAGTGGGATAAGATTAAGTGATAGGTTGTTTGTATATACATGCCAATTATAAGTAGATACGTGTTAAGTAATCAGAAGGGTACTTGCTCCTCTATCTGTATT
Organism: Excoecaria agallocha; assembly: GCA_037975025.1. Taxonomy (NCBI): domain Eukaryota; kingdom Viridiplantae; phylum Streptophyta; class Magnoliopsida; order Malpighiales; family Euphorbiaceae; genus Excoecaria; species Excoecaria agallocha. Next base: position 28,019,633 of record CM075821.1, on the reverse strand, counting down.
AAAGTGGAATAGTTGACATTTGACTGAGCTTGTCAAATATGAAAGGATTGATTTTGCACGGTATAAATGGTAGTGAATGAGAATGGGAGTATTGCTGCTTGAGATCTCATGAGAGTCAAAGCAGGGAAAAAGAAAAGTTGACTGACATTAAGTGAAAATATGAGAGTTTAAGTATCTATATGGATGAGAACAGTTAAAGGAAGCACAAAATGAAGAGTGTGATAGAAATAAAAAGGAATTGTATTGTGAGTACAGATAAATTATATAGGATAAGGAGATGCTTGATTGGATTGCTTTGGTTTAAGAATGTTAGTGAGTAAAATTGTTATAAGTTAAGGTTGTTTAAGATACTCTAAATATCTGTTAGTGATTTCCTTATAGGAGTGGGGATTTTATTGTATTTCTCATAGCTCTGGGATGGGCTATGATCTCTGCATTATATGAGAATACTTGACAGTATTCTATCTGCATACATGACATTACACATTCATTGTATGTCATTTCATATTGTTTGACAGCATCTAATATGCATTATACTATATGTTTAGGCCCCACTTGATAGGATAAAACTGACAGGGGATATGATGAGCATAAGGACAACCTAAGAATGAGATAAGAACTAGTGTGCTTACGATTGTTTTCCAATTTTGATGTGACCATTGTGAGATATTGGTCATGTCAATAAATTTGTCAGCATACTGACCCTATTGATGAATCGATGGAAATGATAAGTGCAAATGGTTAATGATAATGTTCTTGGTTTTCTAGTTGTGAGAGCCAGTTTAAGTTTGACTTCAGATGGGAGTGTTTAACTGGAAAATAAGTGAAATTGATTTTGTACAGCAGGTGAGGATAGTAATTCTGAAAGAGAATGTTTATGTAATAGTCTTTGTGAGTAAATTGAAAGATTTTTACTAAAGTTCACCGAGATAGTAATGCCTGACATCATCAGGTGTGTCAGGATTAAAAGCTTAATTCTGAAAGTTAGACTGAAAGTGTACTGTGACGGGTATAAGTAAATGTTAATTATGTTGATATATGGAAGCAGAGCATTAGATTTATTTGAGAATTGCTCTGACTTGTAATGGTATTTGTTTAGAAATGGAATAATATGATTAAAGAATCTGTCATCGAATTTGTTAAGTGTCAAAAGAGGGAGACTGATGATAATCTCAGCGTGGGTCTAGAGATTCACCCTTGACTAATGATGAGTTCGAGGGACTAATTCCGCTATTGAAAGAAGGAATATAGTAAAGTACACGGGACTGTGAAACATGAATATCTATTGTAAGATCTGATTCTTATTAAGATGATGTCAAAAAGAAAATGTTAAATCTTTTATACGTGGACTTATTGGAGTATAAATAAGTTAACGAGCTTTGATTTGATTCAAGATATGAAAGGAATCTACATTCAGGATGATATGTTCATAAAAGAGAAACTGATAAAGACTGGTTAGTTTTAAATGTAAATGGGTTCATTTGGCAAAGATTGTTTGAAACTAATGAATGTGAAAGAAGTTTGGCAATATAATTATATGGTATCCTCTATTCTGTGCTGTAAGTAAATTTCGAGGACGAAATTTCATTTAGTAGGGGAGAATTGTAATGGCCTCAATACCGGTCTGGCCGTGAACAGTAAATTCTGATGGTGAATAGTACACTCGGACCGTATATCGGACTCGAAAGTGAAAAATATTTTATGGAATCCTTGGAAAGGAATAGTCATGGTGAGTTCGGGGTTGAAATTTGAAGTGAATTTGAGGTCAAATAGGCCTCTAAAAGTCAAAAATACGAAAAAGGTAGCGAGTCAATTTTCAGGAAAAGGGACTTGATTTTGCTTAAATAATTAAAAATAGTAAACGAACTCCGAATATCGCCAGATTTTGCGTGCCTACATGAATTTTTATGAAGAATATTTTGGTGTAAAAAAATGAATTTTTCGGCCAATGTCGACAGTTGTTGAATCGGACCGATAAGTTTGAATCGGATAGATAACGAACTCCGATTGAGCCAAAAATTTATGTCCTACCTATTTTCGATGTTTTAAGAATGATGGAATCAAAATTGAAGTAATTTGAAGTGAGGAAGATAGAGATTTTGATTTGGGCCCAAAATGAATTAAAATGGGCTTAATTTTATACTTGGGTTAAGCCCATTAGTTAAGCCCTTAATTAGGCCCATTTGAGAGATATAAAAGGAGACAAAATCTGTAAAAATCTCCAGATTTTGCTGGCTTCATCTTCCTCTCCTTTGGTGGCCGAACCTAGGCTTTCCATTTCCTCTCTTTTAATTCTTCTTCTTTCACTCTAATTTTCCCGTAAACTTCAACATAAAAGATGAATTTTCATCCCTCTAGATGATTATTCAAGCCTCAACCATATTATTTGAAGGAAGGAAGCAAGAGAAATCAAGAGGGAAAGGTTTAGGTATCAAAAGGAGGTAAGAGATTTTTAAGGTTTTAAATTTGTTTAAGGGTGCCTTTAAATAGTTTTAGGTGCCTAGAATCCATTTTTGTGGTTTAATTGAGCTAAAAAGGTTGATATCATAATGTTTTCTTTGATGAAGATTTCGGCTTCCATGGTTTCTTCATGGTGATGGAAAGATTTATTTGGTTTAAGGCATGAAAAAGGAAGCCTTAGGAAGCTAAAGCATGGAAAGAGGTAAGTGACTACCAAATCCCTTAATTTCCCATTTAATATGAATTTTTCTTGGTTATGTAACTAAGATAAAAATGTGTAATATTGTTAATTGATGTAATTGTGATGGGGTTATTATAATTAGACTAGAGAAATGATGAATGAAAAGTGAAAATGAATGAAAGAAAAATTTTAAGGTAGAAAAAGAATGGTGGCCGAATTTTAGTGAGAACAAATGGTAAGAAAAAATGCATAAAAATAATGTATGGTAGCTTAAATTAATAATAGACTTGATAATTGATGTCTATAAATTTTTAGAGAATAATTAGAAATTATTTAGAAATTTTAAAGGTTATGTATAGTGTATGTATTGAATGAAAATTGTGATTAATTGTGAATTAAATGATTATTTTGATGAAAAATGATAGTAACCAATAAAGAATGCCTAAATAAATTTTATGAGAATTTATTGAATTTATTAGAATTTTATTGGAATTTTTATGTGTATATGTATAATGAAAATAATTGAATTTTTAATGCATAATTGTATAAAATGACTAAAATGATGAATAAGTATGACAAGTAAATTAATGTCAATAACAAGAAATAAAAAGGTCAACCAACGAATTTTTCAAAAATAATTATTGGGTCGTGAAAATAATAAGAATAATGAATTATTGGTAAATAATTCATAAATAAATGAAAATAACGGAAATAAATTATTATGAGAATAAAGAAAAGATAAAAATGAATTTTAAATAGAAAAAGGGTTTAAACGATGAAAATAAAAGTTTTGGGGCAAAATGGTAATTTTGCCAAAGTAAGTAATTAACGCGTATAAATAAGTAAGAAATACTTAATAAAGGTAAAATGATAATTTCAGAGGCTTAACGGTTTTGAAAGATAGAATTTCCGTAGTTAAGGACTAAAATGTAATTTTACCCGAAAATGGTGATATAAAGAATAAAAGATGAATAATGAAGGAAATTATATAATAAAAATGAAAATAAATGATTATAATGGCAAAATCGTAATTATGCCTATGAAATGAATAAATCGATGAAAAAGGTCAATTATGCATGTTCGAGACTTAAAATAATAAACGATATTAATAAAGTTCCTAATTGCTTAAAAGCAGAAAAAAATAAAGACGTGACTAATTTATTACAATAAATTAGTCAACAAAAAGTATAAAAAGAGTTAATGCTTATTAAAATAATTCGCTAACGAAAAAACGTTGGCATACCGAATGATTAAAAAGTTTGAACGATAAAAGATAAAGAAGTCAATCATTGAATTATTAGAGAATAATTCGCAAAGAATAGTATAACAAGAAGACAAAGAAAATTGTGAATTAAAATGCTATAATTCATAATTTATAATCTGTACAAAAGATTGAAAAGTTTAAGTATCTGAGTGAATTATCGAAGGATAATTCATAAAAGTGACCAGAAAAGAAAAAGTGAATAAACAGTTATTGAATAGTCGAAGGCACGAAAGAGTGCATTTGACCAAAATAACGTATAGTAATAAACAAAAGAAAGAAATTAAAAGTTTTAAATGTTAAAAAATGTTTGCAATGAGATTGATTATGTTTGCCCATAGCGATAGACAGGTAGTATGATTCTTGTTTTGGATATAATTGGCTAGCCATAAGGACACCTCTGTATCGCGGTGCAAGTCATGGCGACTTGCTTAGCTATAGTTGGGATCTTTGATCTCCATAGCTTCTGTGAAAGTGTATCTATATCTGTATCTATATCTGTATCTGTTATGTGAGACTTGATCTTTCGAGATCATTTCTCTATCTGCTACGTGGGACCTTTGGGTCCAGTCCCATGTATCCTTTGTGGAAAACCTGTTATATTGCATTAGGGGCACATTGAAATGAATAAATAAGTACTGTTTAATTGAATTGAATATATGAAAAGTTATAACTAAAAACGATTCGTTTGAAAGAAAATGAAAAAAAAATTGAGATGAATCTGTAAAGATTTCTGTAAAGTGTAATTTAGTAAGGAAAAAGAAAAGAAAGGTTTTATAAGAATTCAGAATGTATTGTGTTTTTCGTGAAAAGGATAAATTTGATTAATTGGTATTTCTCGTACCAATTACTATTGTGAAAAGTGACAAAGTTGAAAAACAATATTAAATTCCTGTTTAAAGTTAAAAGTAATGATTTTGACATGAAGTGAACTTAATGCTTATAAAATGTCTTTCTGAAAGAAAGGTTATTTAAAAAGTAAAACAATAGAAAGACATATGATTGACCGATGAGAAAGAAGTAAAAGACTTATGTTTTAATTAATATTTGAACGAAAGTAATATATATGTGAATGAAGGAAAGAAAATACTGCAAAGTGTCCCAAAATACTTATATCACTTTGCAATAAAGCTTAAAAGCTATTAATTAGTAATGTATTTATTGGTTAAAAGTCAAAACAAAAATAAAAGAATAAATAGCAAGAAGTACAATTAGAGTTCAAACTGAATAATTGAACACTAAAACAAGAATTTAAGTAATTTATTTTGGTACTAGTAAAGACACGAGTACCAATACATATTGCTAAAGGGAATGATAGTTAAATCGCTGTGACTAAAGGATAAAACAGATAGTGATAAAAGTAAAAGTAAAAGAGTAAATTTGATATTGATCCACCTAAAGAATATACTGCAAAGTAAAGTTAATAGTTCAGAAACAAAGACCAATGGTTATCAGAATACGAACTTAATAACGAGATTAGTTGTAATGGCCTCAACGTCGGACTGATCGTGAATAGTACTTTCCGACAGTGAATAGTGTCTTTGGGCTGAAAATGACACTCGAAAGTGAAAAAATTTTTATTGAAATATTGGAAAGTACTAGTCACGAGTAGTTCGGGGTTGAAATTTGGAGTGAAATTGAGGTCAAATAGGCCTCCGAAAGTCAAAAGAACGAAAACCGAGAGAAATTAGGAATTAGGATTTTTAATTGAATTTTTGACCGTTTTGGTTACTAAAAATAGCAAATAGAGTCTAAAAATTATCAAAAATTATATATATGCATAAAATAATATGTAGATTATTTTGGTGGCAAAAAGTAAATTTTTCGGTCACACTGGTATTTTTGGCATCAGACCGATATGATTTAATTGGACCGATAAAATTGAATCAGACCCAAAACGAACTCCGATTGGGCTGAAATTTTAGTTGTAGCCTAGTTTTGATATGATATGAATAATGGAATCAAATTTGAAGAAAATTGAAGTTGGTAAGTGAGAGAAATTAATTAGGGCTTAAATTGGGTAATTTTTGGGCCTAAACTAATAAATAGTGTAAGGCCCACTTAAAGCCCAGCCCATAGCCCAATTAGAAGACCTATATAAGGTGAATTTCTCCAGAAATCTCCAGCAGCAAATCCTCTCTTCTTCTTCCCTCTTGGTGGCCGAATTGCATCTCTCCCAAATTCCTCTCTTTTTCTTTCATTTCTTCACCAATTCTCACCAAATCAAAGCCTCCTAAAGTGATTTCAGCCTCTCTATATTGTTTTCATCAGCTCCAATCCTTGATTCAAAGAAGAAAATCAAGAGAAGTTTAGAGTTAAAGTTTAGGTGTCTAAATTAGGTATGTGAGTTTATTGTTTTTTATTTGGTTTCTAGGTGCCTACTACTAATTTTGGGTGCCTAGAGTTCCTTTTTGCTGTTAAATTTAGCATTTAAAGCCAAAATAATTGAGATAACATTGATGGAAATTTTGGTTTGTTAAGGAATTCAAGAAGAGGAGCAAAGTTCTCAAGTTAAAGGAAAGGGAAAGGAAGCCTAGGCAAGGGTAATCCATAGAAAAAGGTGTGTGACTAATAAATCCTTTTATTTCCCAATTAAATTAATGAAATTCCTTTAGGTTTCTTAAGAAAATTTTTATGTATTGTGATATAATTGAAATTATTGTTATATTCATGCATTTAGGAGTCATATAAGCCTATTAAAAACTTTAAATGAAATAAAAACCAATGAGATGAGAGAGTTATAGGGTTGGCCGAATGGTACATCCTAAGAAACTAGTGTGAAATTTGATGATTTTAGTGATTTAAAGCTTCTTAATGTTAATACTAATGTAAATTAATGATTATGAATTTTTATAGAATTTATGGAATAAATATTAATTAGGTATTAGTTGAAAAATGTGACAATTGAATGAATTATGACATAATTTATTGATGTCAGGATGAATTACTGTGAAATGTTTCGTAATATGTGTAAATAAGATTGACTGTACTGATAAAGTATTGATATTGTATTGACAAGTAATGAAAAGTAAGAAATTAAGAAAATATGTGCCCTTAGGAAGAGTCAGGTAGTAAAACCTAGTTCAGGATATAATTGGCTGGCCATAGGGATACATATACCGCGGTGCAGGTCATGGCAACTTGCTTTACTATGGACGGATCACTGATCTCCATAGTATATTTATCATACGTACTGTCACATGTCATATGTTATATGAGGAATGATTCTGGGAGGTCATTTCTCATTCTGTTGTGGCCCTGTGGGGTCCACGTCCCGCATATTCGGTCTGAGAGTTTTCTGTCGGGTCTGTACTAGGGGCATATTGATAAGGAAATGTTAAAAGTGTAAAAGAGAAGCTAAAATGAAAGTTTTATATGAAAAAGGACTAAAATGAAAAGAATTTAGAAGTTAGGGGTAAAACGATAATTTGCCTAAAAAGTGAAATTAATTGATAAAAGTAACAAAAGAAATAAGTAATAAGGGTAAAATGGTAATTTAGTCAATTAATTGTATAAAAAGCCAACCGTATAAAGTTAAAGGACTAAAATGTAATTTTACATGAAAAAGATTAAATTAAGGCTTAAACGATAAATTATAAGTTAACTAATAAGGTAAGATAATAAAATAAGGAATAAAAGGGCAAACTAGTAATTAATAGGGTAAAAAGGGCATTTTTGTAATAAATGAGAAGTTTAAGGACTAACTTGAAAAGATAAAGAAGTTTGTGAATGGAAAGGGAAATTAATCATTCATAAAATAAATATTGCTTTTAAAGAAGAAAAATCGATAATACATTGTTTAAACCAAAATTATTAATACAATTATATTCTAGGGAAATACTATGATTTTTAGTCACCACTGGGCATGTTTAATGCTCAGCACGTAGAATTTACTACGTGCAGGTACAGATATTCTGGAGCGTGGGTACACAGAGGAAAAGTGAAGTTGAAGAGTTAAAAAGAATATTTTTGTGGCATGTATATATATACCTATCATGTTTTGTATATGAAGATAATACTGTAGCTATTATCGTATTATGTATTATTTATGGTAGTGTGGGGATAAGGAATTGCAGGGAATGGATGAAATATAAGTGTTGCTTGATAATAACTGTGGATGTGTTATATGATTGATATAAACTGTTGTGCCTCTGAGAGGCTGTGTAAATATCTGCTTTTCAGGGGGCTAGTTAAGAATATAGCCGTTATATTGCCAAAATTTTACTAAATGCATAGTGATTTCTGGACAGTTATAGGCTAATGATTAATGAAAGTTCTATGCATGAAGGTTGTTAAGTTAATGTTAAGTTAAAGGAATTAAATGATGAAAAAAAAATTCCGACCAATCACTTGTCCGATAAGACTGTTACAGTAAGGGTGTTACATTTTGACCAATCACTTGTCCGATAAGACTGTTACAGTAAGGGTGTTCCATTAGTCATAACTGAAATAAAAGGAAATACTTAATGAAATAAGAATAGTAAAAGCTTAAATTACGAAAATATGCTTATTCTTGGGAAATTCTTGGATTAGTAGTCACCACTGGGCATATTTAATGCTCAGCACGTAGTGTTTACTGCGTGCAGGTTCTGAAGCGTTGCAGGAGCATAATACATTGAAGGACCAGATCGGAAGAGAAGATTTTTGTATTCGTTAGAATAAGCTTTTGGCATGTATATACTTAGACTATTAAGGTAAAAGCTTGAACTGTTTTTAGAATGTATGTTTATTTGTCTTGGATGTATGGACAGTATAAGTTTCGATATGATGTTTGTTTTAATTGTTATAAGATTGTTATTTGATTCTGGAATTAATGAAAAAATATTTTAAATGTTTCAAATTGTTCGGTAGAAAAAAAAATCCGTACCGGTTTCGGCTAAGTTTCGCTTCGGAAAAGACTGTTTCGAAAAGGGTGCTACATAATTACTGAATGTTGTGTAAACAATGAATTAATTCATTGTTCAATGACATGTAAATAAATTCATAAATAAATTTGAAAAAAAATTAAATTCTGACATTTAGCAATAGAATAGCGATAACAATTTTAGTCTATATATGTACTAAATATGGAACTAACAATATTGTTAGCAACACAGGTAGCCTAGTCAGTCTTCGTTGCTAAAATTAGCAACGATTAAATTTTCGCGACTTTGTGCCGCAATACAGATAAATTTTACGGCAACAAAAATGTCTAGCGCTAATATTTTTTTAAATAAGGACGGCTGATTTTAGGGGTAATTAGTGACGGAACTTTTTTCTATAGTGACGATTTTTCTGTCACTAAGTATAGCAACAGTTTTGTGTTTTAGTCACTATTATGCTAGCGACCATCAATATTGCAACTTTTAGTTTTTTTTTTCACTATAAGCAAATAGCGTTGGAATTTTGCCTTTTAGGATGATTTTTGCCATTGCTAATTCCCTTTTTTTTATAGTGTCTTTTATAAGAGAGATATCTATTGGGCTCCTCGATAAGTAAGACTGAAAAATGGATGATCGTGCTTAAATGAATTGATGTGATGGAGCAATCAATGTCATTTGATATTATCAGTCTACTTAGTGATCTAGAAATTATATGTTTAAATAATATAAGTTTGACATGAACCATGATTATGTTCAAATAAGATATCATGAGATAAAATGATTATAACATGTTCCGTTGATTAGATTAAAATCGAATTATTGATATTCATATTATTTGAGTAGTCATAATATCTTGGTAGAAACTGCTTATGACTTATGGGCATATGATGAGATTGGATCCACTGTCAACATAATATGAACCTATTGGGTCACACACATAAAATGTGATGAACGAACTAAAAGTTTATTTGGCCATTTTGAATTTTAATTTGTCATAAATAAAATTTGAAATAAGATTTTAAAGATAAAATTATAATTCTTATTATTTAAATAAAAATAAAATATTTCTCATTTTAATAAGCAATATGTGCCCAAAATTTTCTCTCTCTACAAATTAGGGCTAGGCTACCATATATATAGGTATATGTGTATTTTAAAGCCCTAAGAAAATTTTGAATAAAAAGTGGTAGCTGTCCTTTTTAAGAGAGGATAAAAATTTCCTTTCTGTCACTTTTGAGAAAAAGGAGCATAGACTTAAACCCTAGTCACCAAAGGAAGGGACCTAACACCCCTAGCATATAAATCATCACATTCGAGTGTGCATATTGGTAAATGGTGTTCTTTTCGATTGAGGCAGCACTTGATAATTTATATTTCTGCACTTCAACAGGTTGCTAATCATTTTTTTTTTCTTTTAAATCAATTAGATTGCATGGATTCTTATGGGTTTGTGCTTTCCATTGCAGTTTTTTTATTTTATTGTGCCAAAATCCAACAATGGTATTAGAGCCACTTGCAAATTCAATTGATTCAATTATCATGTTTTATATGTACGTGATGCATATAAAATTGATTACATGATTTATGGTCAAAATGTATGTTGATGCATGAAAAGTTAATAACTATTTTAATTGTTAAAATTAATCTGTTTGTATGAGATATGAACAAAATGAATCTGTTTATATGAGATATGAACAAAATAATTTTTTTTTTGTATGAGATATGAGCGAAATCAATCTGTTTATATGAGATACAAATGAAATTGATTGATTGATATTTATAATGTTATGTATAACGGCCACAAAATTAATTGATGTTAATATGGTTAACATGTTTTGAATTTAATATAATTTATTGAGCATGATATGACATGACTTATTTTTATTTGATGTATGTATGGTGTCTTTACAGAGTGCATAACATGGCCAATTAAGAGATTTGTGATGGTATTTATTGTATTTAGTTATTTTATGTATTTGTAATTTTTAAATACGACCTGCGTGTTGTTCTTTTTTTGTAATTTTATTTTACTAATAGTTTTAGTAGAATAGTTTATTTCATTATTATAATGGAAAAAAAAGGAAATTCACAAAGACCATGATGGGGATCAATCCAATTCTATGATGATGGAGGTGCAAAGTGGATGTTGTTGATTAAGAAAAAATCTATGTAATTTCACCTAGAATAGACCTTTGATCTTCATATTGATTTATGAAGACCATATAGTTTTTGGACATGCTATGACACATTTTATATATTATGCATATTATATTGGTATGTGATGCGATGAATGATTATATTTGTGTATGAGATGCCATGTATAGAATGATGCATGATATGAAAGTAATTAGACATCATAACTTAAAATTAAAATTCCCTTACCATAATTTTAAATCTTATGCCACCCATAATTATAACACCTGTCAAGACTAAGATCACCAAAATATGGATTTTTCCAAAGTGAAGTACATTAGGTTATTATAGTAAGACAGGATGGGTAATGGCGTTACCCATATGTTTAAAAATGGTTAAATTTAATTAGGCTATCAAAATGATTTTGGGCCTAAAGGCATTAGATGGGATTATAACATGCCGGGACATATAATGTCAAAATCCCATGAAGAATATAAGAGTTACATGAGATGTAATTGGTAAGGAGTTATCTACCTAAATAACTTGATTTTAAGTGTCATGCCAAAGCTGACTTAGAATTAAGTGAAATATAGATCTTAGTTCACTAAATCATTATAATTGTTGTAATTAATATTGAGAGTTAATATTTTAGTAGGATTTTTAAGAAATACCCAAAAATAAAATTGGTACTAATATTAATATTTATTTTTCATATTTGTAGATCAATGGCATCAAATAACACTTTCACACCATCACTACGATCAGTCCTTGAGAAGGACAAACTAAAAGAAAATGGCATCAACTTTCTTGATTAGTTTAGAAACTTGGGAATTGTTTCCAAGCAAGAAAGGAAGCTATATGTGTTGGATGACCCTGCTCCTAATGTCTCACCAATTGATGCCCCAAGGGCAATCAAGGATAAACATAAAAAACATGCTGATGATTCTGTTAATTTTGGATGTCTTATGTTAGCCACAGTGTGCCTGTAACTTCAGAAGGATTTGGAGCACATGGAGGCTTACAAGTTAAGTGCTCATCTTAAAGAGACATTCCAATAACTAGTAAGGCAAAATGGGTATGGGACTACTAGAGCATTGCATTCTTATAAAATAGCTGAAGGTGCATAAGTAAGCTCTCATGTTCAAAAAATGAAAGTCTATATTGATCACCTTGAAAGGCTTGGATTTCCCCTCAATTTAGAATTGGCCACGGATTTGATCTTTAATTCATTACTTAATAGTTATGGCCAGTTTTTCATGAACTATAATATAAATAATATAGAGAAATGATTTACTAAGCTACATGCGATGCTTAATATAACTAAGTAAAGTATTAAGAAAAAGCCTCGTCATATTCTTATGGTTAATAAAGGAAAGGGAATGAAAAATAAAGGCAAGGGTAAGGCTAAGGCAAAAGTTATTGGCAAACCTAAAACACGAGTTGGACCTAAACCTAAGGCCAAAGCTCCAAAGGAAGGAGTTTGCTTCCATTGTAATAAACCTAGTCATTGGAAAAGGAATTGTAAGCTCTATTTAGATGAAGAGGAAGAAGACTAGCGAGACTACATTTTCAGGTATTTATGTTATAGAAATTAATTTATCTACTTTTACTTCCTAGATATTAAATACTAGATGTAGATCTCACATTTGTAAAAATGTGCAGGGACTCAAAAGGAGTAGGCAACTGAAAAAGGGTGAAATGGACCTACGAGTTGAAAATAGAGCAAACGTTGTTACTTTAACTGTAGGAACTTATGAGTTAACTTTGCCTAAAGGGATTTTGTTAGTTTTAAACAATTGCCATTATATTCTTACTTTGAGTAGGAATATTATTTCAGTTTCTTGTTTGGATTATGAGGGTTTTTTCTTTTCTTATTAAGAATAAGAAATGTTTTATTTATTAAAATGAGATGCTTTATAATATTATTGATTCATATAATGGCCTTTACATCCTAAATCTAGAAAGATCCAATAATCAAGATATATATAACATAACTACAAAGAAATCCAAACCTAATAATTTGAATAAAATATATTTATGGCATTGTCGCCATGGCTATATAAATGAGAAATACATATCTAAACCCCATCAAAATGGACTTTTGGAATCATTTGATTTTGAATTATTTAAAAATTGTGAATCTTTTTTATTAGGCAAGATGACAAAAAATCCTTTCACTAGGTATAATAAAAGGGCCATTGACTTATTAGGCCTTATGTATACTGATGTATGTGGCCTATTAAGCATAAATGCCCGGGGAGAATTTCAATATTTGATTACTTTTACTGATGATTTTAGTAGATATTGTTATCTTTATCTAATAAAAAATAAACATGAATCATTTAAAATGTCCAAAACCTTTCAAAATGAAGTTTAAAATAAACTTGGTAAAACTATTAAGCCACTTTGATCTGATCGAGGAGGTGAATACTTAAGCCAAGAGTTTGATGATCATCTTAAAAATTGTGGAATTATTTCACAATTAACTCCACCAGAGATGCCATAATGGAATGGTATTCTGAAAGGAGGAATCAAACTTTATTAGATATGTTTATATCGATGATGAGTCAAACAGATCTTCCTTTATCTTTTTAGGGCTACACATTAGAAATAGTTGCATTCACTTTGAACCGAGTTCCATCTAAAGCGGTTGAAAAGATACCATATGAGATATGGATAAGGAGAACTCTTAGTTTTTCTTTTCTAAAGATTTGGGGCTATGAGGCTTATGTTAAATAACAAGTCTCATATAAATTAGCACCAAAATCTAATAAATGCCTTTTGTGGGATATCCTAAAGAAACTAAAGAATATTACTTTTATAATCCTTTGAGAACAAAGTGTTTATTGCTAGAAATGATGTCTTTCTAGAAATGGAATTTATTTCTAAAAGAACTAGCAAGAGTAAAATAAAACTCGAAAAAGTTTGAGAACCACAAGATAACATAGGCCTATCGATGGAAACTCAATAAGTTTCAAAAACAGTTGTGGAACCTGTATAAGTTACAAAAGTACCATACAAATCTATTAAGATATGACACCAATCTGAGAGATATGGATTTCTCGTAAGGGATAATCGTGAGGTCATGCTCATGGATTAAGATGAACTTACTACCTATCACGATGCTGTGTCAAGTCCAGATTTTGAGAAATGGCTAGAAGTTATAAAATCTTAAATGCAATCCATGTATCATAATCAAGTTTGGAACTTGATTGATCCACCTGAAGGAATTGAAACCATTGAGAGCAAATGGGTTTTTAAGAAGAAAACTGACATGGATGGGAAATTACATACCTTTAAACAAGACTTATTGCAAAAGGTTATTGACTATGATGAAACTTTTTTACCAGTCGTAATGCTTAAATCAATAAGGATTCTTATTGCAATGGTTGTGTATTATGACTGTGAGATATGGAAAATAGATGTCAAAATAATGTTTCTTAATAAAAACTTACTTAAAGATATGTATATGACACAACTTAAAGGTTTTGTCCATCCTGAAAATTCTAGGAAGGTATGCAAGCTGAAAAGATCCATTCATGGATTAAAGAAAGCTTCTTGGAGTTAGAATCTTCATTTTGATGAAGCATTCAAAGAGTTTGGATTCATAAAAAATGAAGATAAACCTTATGTGTATAAGAAGGTTAGTGGGAGTGCAGTAATGTTTCTTGTCTTGTATGTCGATGACATATTACTCATTGATAATGATATCCCTATATTACAAAAGGCCAAAGATTGATTAGGGAAATCTTTCTCAATGGAAGATCTAAGCGAAGCTGCTTACATTATTGGGATTAAGATCTACAGGGATAAATCTAAAAGGATAATTGGTCTGAATCAAAGTACTTATATAGATAAGGAGTTGAATAGGTTCAACATGAAAATTTCTAAAAGAGGATTTTTGCCAATGTCTCATGGCATTACCCTTAGCAAGACTCAATGTCCTATGACATCTGATGAGCGAGACTGCATGAATATGATTCGTTATGCTTCGGCTATAGGATATATAATGTATACCATTTTATGTATTAGACCAGACATTTCATATATATTGAGCATGACAAATAAATACTAATCAGATCATAGTGAAAGTCACTGGACAACCATTAAAAATATCCTTAAGTACTTGAGAAGAATTAAGGATATATTCTTAGTGTATAGAGGATTGGAAGATGAGCTAGTAGTAAATGGCTACAAAGATGCAAGCTTCTAATCTAACAAAGATGACTATAGATCACTATCGGGATACATTTTTATATTAAATGAAGGTTATTAGTTGGAAAAGTTCTAAATAAAGCATTGTCATTGATTCTATAACAGAAGTTAAGCATATAGCTGCTTAAGATGCAGCTAAGGAAGAAGTATGAATCAAGAAATTCATTGTTAAACAGGAAGTAGTTCCAATATCACAAATCCTATAGACCTTTACTACGATAATAATGGTGCTATAGCACAAGCTAAAGAGCCTATATCCTATTAGAGATCCAAATATACACTCAAGCATGTTCATCTCATTCATGAAATCATTGAAAGATGATATGTCAAGATATGCAGAGTACTAACATATGACAACATTGTTGATCCACTTATAAAGGCTCTCGTATAAGCCAAACATAATGGTAATACTAGGTCAATGGGTATTAGATACATATATAATTAGGCCTAGTGCAAGTGGGAGATTGTTGATGGTTATGTCCTAGGCCAAAGATTTAGACCTTTATGTAATATCACATTTCATTACATAAAATTAGGTTTTCTTCACATTAATATATTACTGGCATGTTACATTATAATAATATTTATGAATAACAATCTAATATTATTCTAACTATCCTTAGTCATTTATCATTGAAGGAATAATGATAAGACTAGTATGAATTCGACTGATAATCATGGGATGATTATATATGGTGATATAAATCAAACTTGTAAGTACTTATTAGAGAACAAGGTACTGGATAAAGCCGCTATGAGATACCATATGGGTTAGTGTCATTAGTGATCTCATAATAGTTATATTATTGAATCCTTAGACCTAAGATTATCGCAATATCCTACATAAGGAACATTATATTTTGACATAATAAAACATTATGTTTAATCAGATAATCATAAAGGTTATGATTAGACATGATGAGAATCATACAGATGATAGTGAATAATCAAGATGGAATTTATCCCTTTCTTATAAGAGAGATATTTATTGGGCTTGTCGATAAGTAGGACTGAGAAATGTATAGCCATTCTTAAATAAATTAATGAAGCGATCAATTTCATTTGATATTATCAGTCTACTTAGTGATCGAGACATTATATGTTTGAATAATATAAGTTTGACATGGACTATGACTTATGTTCAAATGAGATATCATGAGATAAAAGGATTATAACTTGTTCTATTGATTAGGTTGAAATTGAATTATCGATATTCATATTATTTGAGTAGTCATCAGCCTTTTAACTTCTATTTAATAGGTGGATGATTTAAGCCTGGGATGTCTTTTGGTTTCCAAGCAAAAGAAGCTTAGTTAATCATAGTGCCTACTGATGGTTGTCAAAGCCACAAAAAATAATACCAATCTTATCCTAAGTAAATATATTGTAAATAGGGCAAGAAGGGTTGAAATATATAGTGACTAGCACCAATTTAATTTTAACAACTAGATTTTCAGCAACTAAAAATAAATAGGGGATTTTTATGGACTAAAATTAAATCAATAAACTAAATTAGATAAATAAAAATGCAGGAAATTAATTAAGATTAATTTAATTGATGATAAATTCCTATTAAAGATATTTACAACACAGGATATTCAATCAACTGATCATCATTGAAGAAATAATTTTTAAAATTACACAATGGACTAGTTATAGTCGTCGGCTTCGCGCTTCCAATTGAATATTTCCTTATTAAAGAATTAAACAAGTATGACTATACTTAATTCTTAGCCAATAAACAACCTTTTAACAAGCGAAAGGATTTAATCCATTGGCAACATTAAGGTTTAGAAAGATTCGATCTAAGCCAATCAATCTACACGTGAGATTGATTTAGACCAAATCATACATTTACTTAGTATAACAGCCCTTGTGAGGAAGCTACATAAATCGCTATTGATTATTGACTTCACTAACCAATTATGGATTTAGCATATTCAATTATCAATATACTATTTAATTAAATGCATAATGAGTTCTTATTACACACCCAACAAATAATAATCAGGATATGGTTTCCATAAAGTAAAGTAAATAACATGAATACTGAATAAGATTAAAAACATAAATTATGTGAAATAATCTCACAGTAAAAGAAATCCTAGCCTTGAATTAATCTTTAATTGAAAATAATAAGTTAGCCACGCATGGCCATGAAAAATTCAAAAAATAAAAATTAAAGCAAAGAAAATATGCCCTGTTATAGGTCTAGAGTTATAGAAAATGCAGGAGAAAGAAGACCCCCAAATCTAATCTCTTTATCTCTTAAAATCTCTTCCAAAATAGGAAAAGTCAAAAAATCCTACTCAAACTAGGAAAATAAAATAAAAAAATACCTAAAGTAATTCTAAGTTCCTAAAAATACTACATTTTGCCTCCTAAATTAAAGTCTTAGCATTCCTAATTATCAGCTAGGGCAAACTCACACAAGATTCAAATTTAAAACGATACTCTACACTATTGACTCCCATGGAAAAGGCTTGAGCCTTAACCCTGCCTTCCTGCCTTGGGTATAGCAATCTGCCAGACTTTGACATTTAACAGGTTTTTTCACCAAAATTTCTCTAAAAAGTAAGTGCTCTTGTAGATCAATTCCAATCACCCTTAAAAGTGTAACTTCTTTAAAATTTGCTCCTATAGTCAGTAAAATCAATAAACAAGTGAAAAGTCCTTAAAATTTGTTGAAAAGAATGTAAAATGACAAGTAAAAGTCAATTATAAATATGAAATTTTGATGACTTAACAAATTCTCCCACACTTGTCTCATACTTGTCCTCAAGCATGAATCAAACAACACAATCAATCCTATTAGAACCTTTTCATCCTCAAACAAATTACAATTTCAAAAGCTTTAACCGTATTAAAATGCAAGGCAAATTAGAGAACAAAATTCAAAATGATTTCCAACAAATTCATATCAAAACATGGGGTCCTCAACATCATTTTCAAACCAGAATTAACAAGGCTTCAATATTTTAAGTATACAAGAATTTTAAGGTCTTAGTTCAAAATTAAATCATTACAAAAAGATAAATTGCCAAACCAGAATAGACATCACACACACATTTCAATAGGTAGGGTAAATAAGCTACTAGAACTTTTATTTTATTTTATTTTATTTTTTTTGGCATCATTTTACTTTTGATGCTTTTGTTACTTTTATTTCCTTTTCCTTTTTCTTTTTTTCTTTTTTTTTTATGGGAAAGACTAGAATTTCTTAAAAGGAATATAGAGGTCCTTTTTACATGAGGGCATCCGGTTCTGACTTGCATACACCCGATTACTCAGACCACACAAATTCAAATGGCTACTAGCTCTACTCATGTCCCAATTTTAAGCGGACAGTGGAGTAAAATTTATTGCCTAATCTCCATTTTTTTCTTTCTTTTTTTTCAAAATAAATCCTGGTAACCAAATTCCTAAACGATAAACACAAAAAATTAATTGATGTCCCAATTGGTTTTAACAAATACCTAAGGTGTAAAGATTCCAAATTAAATTCCATGCAAAAGTTTATTTCACCTATTAAATTAGACTTTGAAATCGCTAATTCAAAAGAGTCTTAAGGCTATTAGGAGATGTATGAAAAAGAACAAACCATTAAGAAGTTGACTCAGTTTTTGCCTAACATTGTAATAGGCTAAGACTAAATTGTCAAAGAATTGATTTTAGACAAAAAAATTTCTTTTGGAAAAAAGAGCGAAGTTCAACAAAATATTGAGGACAATAGATCAAAAAGCAAAATTTAAAAAAATGAAAACATGGGATGAGCGTTATGCTAGCATCACCTAAAACCTCATCAAAAACCAGAATATTTCACCAAAACTTCAACATTGAACCAGGTTTTATCAGCAAAATATGCACATCAAATTTCAACCTATCAACCAAAAATCAGCAAAAAAACATCAACAAAAATCTCAGAAAAAAATTGATAAAAAAAAATCAACACAATAAGTCCTATAGTAAGCTGTCCAAAATATCAACACAGAACTAGTTACTATTATCTAGAAATTCTAGCAAATCACCACAAAATAATTATTTCATCACTTCTATTTCAAACCCCTCCCTCACACTTTCTCCTCACATTTTCCTCAATGTGGAATTAACACATAATTGTAGGGCAAAGGGCATCAAAAATAAATAGAAGCAAAAGAGAAATAATACTGCCCTGGTGTAAAAGGTGAGTGTTAGACTATCACTAAAGCAAAGAATGAGGTGGGGTAAATCCCACTTGCTAGAAATATGCCAAAATGTCAGAGTGCAAATTGTGGAAGTTGGTGGATATAGTGGCCAAAATGGATTCAAGGCGATCCAAGTGTGCTACAACTTTAGCAGGTATGGTATGTGGGAGGCATGTGCAGTGGCCTGTGAAGAGGATTGCCTAGTTGGCTTTAGAGCATCTTTCTTGAAGATTTTATTATTGGATAAAGCACCTATAGCAACAAAAAAATGGCTCCTTTCTCGCCACAGTGAATTAAGTGTAATTTGTCCAAAAATATTAAGTCCATGGGAGGCATATAACAAGCAACATGCATCTGTGTAGTAGCTGTTAGTGTAAGCCCTAGCCCCAATGCATTGTAACGAAACACTTGAAATTAATAAAATGAGGCATTAGTTTTATCTTTTGTATTCCTGTGCATATCAATTGATAAAACTATCCAAGAATGTCGTTTCGGTTTAAGTTATCATGTGTGAGGCATATGGTTGTAAGACCTTGAAACAAATGAGACTTCATTCTAAATATCCCTAGTCAGTCATTGTTGTGGGAATAACAATGAATTAAGACTAGTATGCTCTCTCTAATATTATGAGTTCTGTCTTACGGATCATTAGGACAAGAGTGTTAATCAGAGATCATAGATACATGTTAAAGAACATGGTATCTGGATACTATCTGCTCATGAGAACACTACATGGTACAAGTCATAAGTGTTTCTCATATGCAAGTTTTGTATCGGAGTTCTTAGACCTGAAATCTCTATGAAACTCTTTATGAATTACTGTGTACTTTGACATACACCTAACGTGCTCGTAACAGAGTGACAAGTACGGGTATGATTGGGTATGCATTAATTCATGTTTGAGAGCATGAGAGAAGTGAAGGGATTACCCCTCTCAATAAGAGAGAAAATATCATCGGCCACTTGATCAGTGAACTGAGAAGTGTATAGCCATACCGAGATGAAATAATGAGTAATCATTATTTATCTGAGAGTTCAGTGTCACTAGAATATCAAGAAAGGAATTAATATATATAAGGATGACTAGTTCTATGCCTTATATTAATTCTGATATTTATGGGTAAGGGACTATACAAAATTGTATTAGGTCACTAAATGCCATATGCATTTTCATTTAATTTGGAATGCTATAATATCTTGCTAGAGAATATATATAGCCTTTGAATTAATTTATTAATTCATTGCCCAACATTAAATGGACCTATAGGATCGCACACAAAGCATTGGGCTTAAAATATTTAAATTGTGTATTGGGAATTAATTTGGACTTTTATTTAAAGTCAAATTAATGCATAAAAATGGGTAAACAGATTTTTGCCTAGCTGTTTTAGGCAAATCTGTAAAAACAGTTTTTTTGCCTAAAACAGCTAGCTGTTTTAGGCAAAACTGTCAAGGTGCGATTTTGCCTAAAACAGCTAGCTGTTTTAGGCAAATCTGTTAAGCCACGATTTTACCTAAAACAGCTAATCTGTGAAACGAGTTTTTTTGCCTAAAACAGCTAGCTGTTTTAGGCAAATATGTTGAACTGTCTTTTTGCCTAAAACAGCTTGCTGTTTTAGGCAAATCTGTTAACAGTTGGTCACGAGAGAAATTTGTTGGCATGTGCTAGGTTTAATTTCAATTGATTAATTATCTATGTATAATTAAGTTAATTGAGTATTAAATCCTAATTTGTATTTAATCAAAATATAATACTTGAGAGGGAATTAAAGTAGCCAAAATTCAAACTAAAATACTAGTTGAATTCGGCAACTTATCACCTTAAATAAGTAAGTTTGTTTTGATTAAATGACTAATGCCATTTGAATTTAAATTCTAATTGAATTTAAATTAAGATATATCTATTAATTAGGAAGTGATGGAGGCTGAAATTAACACTTAATTTTCGGCACTCACACTTGACCTAAATTGAGTGATATATATTAATGAATTAAATGAATTAAAAGGTATGCCGTTTTGCTATTTTTCTCTCTTGGCCGAAATACTCAAGGGGAAAGAAATCTTTCTTGTTCTCTTGTGTTCTCGGGCTGAAATAGTAACCTAATGGAAGAACAAGATCAGATCTTGTGTCTTCAAATCATTCCCATTGCCGAATACACAATTATAGAGCTAGCACTCTTTATTTTAAGCCATCTTTGCAAGTGTGTGTGTGAGAATAGAGGGAGTGGCGTAAAGGCTATTCCTTGGCATTGGTGGTGAAGATCTAAGGTGGACATATCCTTCTTGGTTGCTGGTCATCATCAAAATCAAGTTTTAAAGGCATCTAAAGTTGTAAGTTTAAAACTCTAAAATTGCATGTTTCGATTCTAGCTTTGGATATGTATGGTATGTATGATAAAAAAATTTTTGTTTTCCGCTGTGCCATCATGATATTCATACCATGTCATATTCCATCAGTGGTATCAGAGCCTAAACATGCTTATTTTAGTGCTTTAGATGCATGAAAATATTAATTAAAAATCGTCATTATGAAAACATGCAAATCTGAAATTTTCTGTTTTGAGTTTTTTGCATTGTTTTGGAGTAAAAACGATTTTAATTGATTAGATAGGTATTATAATTAATATGACATGTTAATATACTGTCCTAAGATGTTATTAGGGCTGGTAATGGTCGGATTTAATTATTGATACCTGATGGTACATGTTAATTATGAAACTAGGTGCTTGTTGGCATGTAAATTGCTATTTTAACAACTAGTTTTCAAAATTAAATGTAAAAACATTTTTGGGATGTTTGTAAGTAATTTTTAAAGATTAAATATCAGGTCTGGACATGTTTTAAATTTGGTTTTAATTCTGGTCCATGACAATTTAATTGATTAATTTTAAAATCACTTAAAACCATGTCTAGTTTGTGTTTGTTACATGTTTAATCAAGATTGTTTGTTTTGTTTTGATTAAAATGGTAAAAACACATTTAGATCAGATTGGTACAGAATATTAAATCAATGTTTATGGACTTATTTAGATTATTAAATGACTCATAAAATTGATTTAAATGTTTGTGCATTTTATGGCATTACATA
Organism: Excoecaria agallocha; assembly: GCA_037975025.1. Lineage (NCBI taxonomy): Eukaryota > Viridiplantae > Streptophyta > Magnoliopsida > Malpighiales > Euphorbiaceae > Excoecaria > Excoecaria agallocha. The sequence continues at coordinate 27,997,249 of CM075821.1, read as the reverse complement.
AACATTAAACAACTAGTTTTTGTTGTTTGTTTGTTTTTGCATGAATGCCGTGTACTATATATGTGTTCTTCATGATTTTATTTTTAATTCATGTTAGCACATATTATATGCATTTTTAATGTTTATGGGCTGTATGACATAAAATTAAAAATGGCATAATTGAAAATTATACTAGAGTTGATTTATAGCACAAATCTAACTAGTTAGTGTTTTGGGCTTTTAAGAGAACTTATTCAATAAGAGGATTTAGTCCATTTGGGCTTTGGCCCAGGCCCATCATGGGGTCTTCTCTTAAAGGTTCAAGTACACAATTTTCATTAATGAGCTTGGCTAAATTAATTAAAATTGGACTTTGTTTTATCCATGAATGCTATGTATATTTATTTGCTAATTTGGTGTGATGAATGGATATGCATGGTGCATTCATGGGCCCTGGGTTTTGTAATTAAATATGGCCTGCGAGCCATTATATTTTATTGTAAAAGTTTTTCATTTATTTCTTAGAATAGAATATATTTGAAGACTTTGTAAATCAAGACGAAGCCCACCGGAGTGGAGAAGCCGAACTCAAAGATTCTTATGTAATAGTATAGAATCTTAGTTGTAGGTTTTTGGGTCCATGTTTGTCACGCTTTACTTTATACAATTATATATATATGCATGCTATGTATGGATGACAAAGCGTATGCCATGTAAGCCGTAATAAAATGAATCCCTAAAATAGTAAGTCACAAAGTTGCCTTCCTAATTCGAAACATGTCAAGGCATCGATCATCGATCACGTAGACTAGGAGTCCTAGATGCGCCCGATTATCTTTGTGAGGCATGGGTTGTGAATGTAGGTTGGACTTAACATGGAAAGGGATGCTCGAACCTAGGAAACTAATAAATGGGTTGTGCAATAACATCTTAAGATGTTAGCCCATTTGATCCAAGAGTCATGTACGAGACATGATTGGAGTTTTCCTACCTAAGTAACTTAACTTGTTAGGTGTACAAGCTCAGCTTGACTAATAAGTTGTTGTGAAAAGTGGATCTTGGCCCACATTAAATCACTAACGTGAATTATTTAAAGGGATATTAATTCGGTTTGTGGGATCATAAATAAGACCTCATTTAATCTTGCTAAATTTTATTGTAGATTGAAAATGGCATCTTCAAACAACAATTTCTCATTGCGATCGGTTCTTGAAAAGGACAAATTGAATGGCACCAATTTCATAGACTGGTCTCGAAACTTAAGAATAGTTCTTAAGCAAGAGAAGAATTCGTATGTTTTGGATGCACCCTTACCCGAGGAACCTGCTAGGAACGCTTCTGTGGTTCAAAAGGAAACTTTTGAGACCAAGAAAAGTGACTCTAATGATGTGACCTATTTGATGCTAGCCACTATGGTGCCTGAATTGCAAAAGCAATTTATGGACCAAGAGGCCTATGCGATCATGGTGCACCTCAAGGAGATGTTCCAAGAGCAAGCTTGTCACGAGAGGTTCGTGACAACAAAGGCCTTAATTTCTTACAAGATGGCTGAGGGTACTCCTGTTAGTACCCATGTACTCAAGATGAAAGGGTATCTTGATACTCTTGAGAAGCTTGAGGTACTAGTGCCAAAGGAATTGGCCACTGACTTGATCTTAGGATCATTGCATGCTGCTTATGATCCATTTGTGATGAATTATAACATGCATGCAATGAACAAGTCAGTCACTGAGCTTCATGGGATGCTTAAGAATGCTGAAGAAAACATTCGAAAGACCAATCCCGTACTAATGGTTCAAAAGGGAATTAAGAAGGGACCTGCTAAGGGAAAGGGAAAGGGAAAAGGAAAACCCAAGTCAGTTGGGAGTGCACCTCAGGCCCAATCCAAGACCAAGGCGTCAAAACTCAAAGAGAGTGAGAGCACTTGCTTCCATTGCAACAAGATAGGGCATTGGAGGAAGAATTGCGCTCTCTTCAAGGAAGAACAAAAGAAGAATGGAGCCAAGGCGTCCAGTTCTGGTATTTTTGTTGTTGAAATTAACCTTTCTATTTCTACCACTTGGGTATTGGATACCGATTGTGGTTCTCACATTTGTTCAAATGTGCAGGGGTTAAGAAATAGGCGGTTAATTGGGAAGAATGAAGTGGACCTCCGTGTGGGGAATGAAGCACGAGTTGCTGCCATGGAGATAGGCGACTATCACCTCACTTTACCTTCCGGACTTTGTATTGTTTTGAATAATTGTTATTATGTGCCTGCTATGAGCAGAAACATTATTTCAGTTTCATGTTTGGATAATGATGAATTTGATTTTGTTATTAAAAATGGCAATGCTCATATTCGTCGCCAAGGCATTTCTTATGGCAATGCCATGTTGCAAAATGGCCTTTATATCCTTGATTTACAAAACAAAGAGTCCATATACAACATTAATACAAAGAGGGTTAAATCAAACGAATTGAACCCTACTTACTTCTGGCATTGTCGCTTAGGACATGCAAACGAAAACCGCATTTCAAGACTCCACAAAACTAGAGTGCTTGGGTCATTCGACTTAGAGTCTTATGATACATGCGAGTCATGTTTGCATGGAAAAATGACAAAGAGTCCTTTTAATAAAAAAGGTGAGAGGACTAATGGCTTATTGTAACTAATACATACCGATGTATGTGGACCTTTAAGTACACATGCTAGAGGTGGTTTTAGCTACTTCGTGTCATTCACAGATGACTTCAGTAGATATGACTATGTCTATCTAATGAAGTACAAGTCTGAAACTTTTGAGAAATTCAAAGAGTTTAAGAACGAAGTAGAAAACCAACTTGGCAAAAGTATAAAAGCCATTCGATCAGATCGAGGTGGCAAATACTTAAGCCAAGAGTTTGATAGTCATCTAAAGGAGTGTGGTATTATTTCACAGCTCACTCCTCCTGGAACACCTCAATGGAATGGTGTGTCCGAAAGGAGAAATCGAACTCTGTTGGACATGGTTCGATCTATGATGAGTCAAGCTAATCTTCCTATCTCTTTTTGGGGTTATGCATTAGAAACTGCTGCGTTTCTATTGAACCGTACTCCAACTAAAGCAGTTGAGAAGACACCATACGAGGTATGGACTGGGAAATAACCCAATATGTCTTTTCTCAGGATTTGGGGCTGTGAAGCACATGTTAAGAAATTAACATCTGACAAACTAGAGTCCAAATCCAGTGTCTGCTTGTTTGTGGGGTATCCTAAAGAAACAAAGGGATACTACTTTTACTCACAAGCCGAGAACAAAGTATTTGTTGCTCGCAAGGCTGTTTTCTTGGAAAAGGAGTTCCTTCTCAAGAAAGACAGTGGGAGTAAAGTAGAACTTGGAGAAATTCAAGCACCACAAACTCCTATAGAGAATGGTTTGGAAATGGGATCAAGTTCACAACCAGTTGTGGAACAAGAACCTAGAAGGTCCGGTAGGGTACGTCAGGAGATTGAGAGATATGGATTTCTAATCACTGACAGTGACACTATTGAGTTAGTAGATCGTGAGGATCCTACTACCTACCGAGAAGCTATTGAGAACCCAGACTCGGAAAATTGGCTTGAAGCCATGAAATTCGAGATGCAATCAATGTACGATAACCAGGTTTGGACCTTGGTTGATCCACCAGAAGGTGCTAAGGTAATTGAATGCAAGTGGCTATTCAAACTCAAAGCTGATAAGACCTACAAAGGTAGACTACTAGCAAAAGGTTTTCGACAAACTCATGGTGTAGACTATGACGAGACCTTTTCGCCTGTAGTCATGCTCAAATCCATTAGGATCTTGCTTGCTATAGCTGCATATCATGATTATGCGATATGGCAAATGGATGTCAAAACTGCTTTCCTTAACGGAAATTTACTTGAGGATGTATATATGACACAGCCTGAAGGTTTTGTCAATCCCAAGCATCCTAAGAAGGTTTGCAAGCTTCAAAAATCCATTTATGGATTAAAGCAAGCATTCCGAAGTTGGAATCTTCGTTTTGATGAAGCAGTCAAAGAATTTGACTTCATCAAGAACGAAGATGAGCCTTGTGTGTACAAGAAGGTTAGTGGGAGCATAGTAGTATTTCTAGTCCTATATGTGGACGACATCCTTCTCATTGGGAATGACATTCCAACATTGCAAAAGGTTAAGCAATGGTTGGGAAAATGTTTCTCAATGAAAGACTTAGGTGAAGCCGAGACAATACTTGGTATTCGAATCTATAGAGATAGATCGAATCGGCTTTTGGGACTAAGTCAAGAAAAGTACATAGACAAAGTACTAAAGCATTTTAGTATGGGAGACTCAAAGAAAGGGTACATACCTTTGGCTTTGGGAGTTCCTTTGACTAAAGAACAGTGCCCTAAAACCAAAGAGGAAAGGGACAACATGAGTAGAATCCCATATGCATCTGCTATTGGATCTATCATGTACGCTATGTTATGTACTAGATTGGATGTTGCTCATGCACTGAGTATAACCAGTAGGTTTCAGCAAGACCCTGGTGAGAAGCACTGGTCTGCTGTAAAAGGGATTCTGAAGTACCTACGAAGGACTAAGGATCACTTCTTGGTGTATGGTGGTCAAGAAGAGCTCGTCATACAAGGTTATGCCGATGCTGCTTTTCAGACCAGCACTCAGGATTCTAGATTGCAATCTGGGTTTATTTTTGTTTTGAATGATGGTGCTGTCAGCTGGAGAAGCTCGAAGCAAGAAACCTTTGCCAACTCAACTACAGAATCTGAGTATATTGCAGCAAGTGAGGCTGCAAAAGAGGCTGTTTGGATTAAAAATTTCATTAATGGATTAGGAGTGGTCCCAAGCATCCTAGATCCATTAGAAATTTTCTGTGACAACAACGGGACCATAGCACAGGCCAAGGAGCCCCGGTCACACCAGAAATCCAAACACATACTCAGGAGGTACCACTTGATCAGAGAAATCATTGATCGTGGGGACGTCAAGGTTAGCAAGATAGCAAGTGAAGACAATGTAGCAGATCCTTTGACGAAACAGTTACGTCTAAATCTGTACGAAGCTCATTTGAGAGCGTTCGGTCTTAGGGCTATGCCCAATTGGGACTAGTGCTAGTGGGAGAGTGTTAGTGTAAGCCCTAGCCCTAATGCATTGTAACGAAACACTTGAAATTAATAAAATGAGGCATTAGTTTTATCTTTTGTATTCCTGTGCATATCAATTGATAAAACTATCCAAGAATGTCGTTTCGGTTTAAGTTATCATGTGTGAGGCACATGGTTGTAAGACCTTGAAATAAATGAGACTTCATTCTAAATATCCCTAGTCAGTCATTGTTATGGGAATAACAATGAATTAAGACTAGTATGCTCTCTCTGATATTATGAGTTCTGTCTTACGGATCATTAGGACAAGAGTGTCAATCAGAGATCATAGATACATGTTAAAGAACATGGTATCTGGATACGATCATAGATACATGTTAAAGAACATGAAATAAGAACATGGTATGCCATTTTGCTATTTTTCTCTCTTGGCCGAAATACTCAAGGGGAAAGAAATCTTTCTTGTTCTCTTGTGTTCTCAGGCTGAAACAGTAACCTAAAGGAAGAACAAGATCAGATCTTCTGGCTTCAAATCATTCCCATTGCCGAATACACAATCATAGAGCTAGCACTCTTGATTTTAAGCCATCTTTGCAAGTGTGTGTGTGAGAATAGAGGGAGTGGCGTAAAGGCTATTCCTTGGCATTGGTGGTGAAGATCTAAGGTGGAAATATCCTTCTTGGTTGCTGGTCATCATCAAAATCAAGTTTTAAAGGCATCTAAAGTTGTAAGTTTAAAACTCTAAAATTGCATGTTTCGATTCTAGCTTTGGATATGTATGGTATGTATGATAAAAAATTTTTGTTTTTCGCTGTGCCATCATGATATTCATACCATGTCATATTCCATCAGTAGCAACATCAATTAAACTAGTTTTGACATCCAAACAAGCAATTAAGGACCCTAAATATAATTTCTTTGGTCACATACATAGTTTGTCCTATTTAATCACAAGCCAATACCCTAAATTAACTTTCTTCCCATAAATCATACACCACATAAAGAACAATTCAGCTTTGGTGACAACAATGCTATCTTCATTGCGTGTAGAATAATTAATTTCCAAAAAATGATGAATGATTCATAAAGAAACACTTTGGATGTAAAATTCTTTTGATTTTCCAGGCAAGAAATTAATATTGGGCATGCCAGTCAATTCCCTATAAACGGCTAAAGCATCAAAATCATCTGGGTAATCACATAACATGTCTAAGTAAGCACTGGTTTTAGAGTCATCTTTGGTTACAAACCCAATGGCAATATTAAATGTAGTGATGGAAAATTACTTAAAATCACCAAGAATTACACAAGTCATAGCAAAAGGATATGCCAAATTAAAATTCTACCTAAAACAATCAAATTGAAACATACTGTAAAACTCTTTAATCAATGCATTATAGACTGGAAAATTAATCATAAAAAATGGGTGCCAGCCAATGCTATCAATTAAGTTATACACTTTATCAAACAGGCCTAGAGCATGCAAAACAGAATCATAAAAGGATCTAGCAGGCATAATTTCTAAATGTTCAATACAGTAGTACCTTTTTCTCTGGTCCTCATCAACAAATTAAAGATTACCTTTTAGATCGTGTGCTGTTATTGGAAAGTGGCCCTTTCTAGGTCTTAGTTGTGCCTTTTTTATAGTTACTAAATAGGAGTTGGTTCGTCATCACTACTTGGCTCATCTTCTAAAGGCTTTTCATCGACAAAACCAACCTGCACTTGTCTAGATTCATAAGTTATTGGTTTTTTACCTTTATTTTGTGGTGGAAGTGTTGTGCGGTTACCAGATCTAGTTTGTTTATGGGTTTGGTAGTCTTGGATTGATGGATTGGTGGTAGCAGGTGAGGATACACCTATTACGGTATGCATGGATATATCTTGTGGGGTTCCCTGTGCTGCTACGGTATGGGCGGTGGGCTACACGCCTGCTGCCTATGCTGCAGTGTACTGTAGGGCTTTCTACGTGCTTGTTGCTCTACTGGTGCGGTACATCGTGTCGAGCTAGATGGGGTAACAGTTCCTATTGTGTAGGGCTATTACTCCACTGTAGGCTGCTGCAGCACTACAAGGGCTTGCTCCTACGGTGCTGTCGTAACCTGTGGTGCGGTGGTGGCATGCTTAGTGCAAGGTAAGGCTTGTAATTTTTGGCTAGCCATTTGGACGGTGAGTGAAGGTGGCGGCCACTATTTGGATTTCTTGCAATTTAAAATTTGTGATGTTAGGGTTTGAAGGTAGGTGATGAGCCTACTGTAAAAAAAATTAATTTATCTTGGGTTAAATGTAAATGGATTAGTTGGGTTAAAAAATATAAATGGGATAAGAAAATTGAAACCAATTAATAAAAGCAAAAGCTTGATATTAATCTAGTTGGTCTATTTTGTTAGTTTTATAGTATTTTAGTTAATCTAGAGTTTAATTTTTTTAATTTTCAATTAAGGTCTTAATTGAGTTTATTGGTGTTTTTAGGGGTTTAATTGAAGAGAAAAGAAGAAATTGAAGGACTAAAAGGAGATTTTATCAAGTTTAGTATGAAAGAAGGAAGAATTAAGCGTGGTTTAGTCCAGAGGAGGACCATTCGGTGGAATTACTTTTTGATTCTACCGAATGGCCCTTTAAAGAAGGGAAACAAAGAGCATTCAGTGGAATCAATTTTCCATTCTACCAAATCATGAGAAAAGTCAAGAAGAAACATTCGGTGGAGTCATTTTTGATTCTACTGAATGGGTTTTAATTGAAATGGCAATTCTTTTGATTCGGTGGTTTCAAAATGTATTCTATCGATTCAAGAAAGTTCACTTAAAAAGGAAGTCTTCCGTTAATTAAATCAGGAAATTTGCTTATGCTCGGTTTAGAAAGTTGAGGTGGATTAAAACTTCTTGTTTTGCTGCCTTTGCTTTGCCTATAAAAAGAAGACTCAAGCCACAAGATGAGGGGGAGAATTGTTTTAAGGTTTTTGTTTTTATGCAGCTAGAGTTTAAATTAGTTTACATTCTCTGTAATTTTCTTTTAAACTCATTTTTTAGCTTTCAATTATGAAGTGTGAGTAGTTTTTCTTAACTTTTGGTAAGGATACTTGAAGCTTTGATCTTTTGTTGTGATGACTTAATTGAGCTTTAATGTTAACCCAAGTTGATTATTTCTTGGTTTTAAGCATATTCTTATCTTTGATTTTGTTTGGATTAATTATTGGCTCATTGGTTTAAATAACTAAAAGTTGATTTAAGCATAATTAAGGATTTGCATGTTCTTAGATTAATCTTTTAAGTCAATGCATGATTGTTTTCTATTTTGAGATACTTATATCTTGATAATTTTGATTAATATTAAGAGAGGAGGAACCGAGAATATACTGGGATTGAATTTTCTTGGAAAAGAGTTTAATGAAAGTGTAGGAAGTTAAATTAGATTTTTATGCCGAATGTTAAATTGTTCTTAATAGGAAATTTAATATTTAAGAAAGATATTCTTGATTCAAGGTATCGGGTTTTATTCATCTAGTTTTCCATAATTACTTGCATTTTTTAAATATTGATTATTACCCTGTTTTAATTACTTGTTATTTGTTTCAATTCATTCATAATTTGTTTTGGTTTAATATTTCAATTGTAAATCTTCATCATAACTTTTGGGATCTCTTCTCTCTATGTACACATAATTTTCATTCTAAAACTCAAGATCTTTTCATACACACACAAGTTTTCCTTGAGTTCGATATTTGGGGTCTTAATCTTTATTTCTCTATATTATTAGCCGATCTAGTATACTTGCTAGACATCGGTCAAAACCCATTATTTATTATGACCCATTAAACTTTAAAACCCACTTCAAAATTAATAATCCATAAATCAAAATAATGGGCTTCCATAATTAAAATCAACTAAAGCAATATAATCCCTAGAAAACCTATTTTACAATTTAACCTTCTTAATTTAAATGTTTGACATTTTAAATCACGTGCCTTTTTTTCAAGGAAAAATTAAAAGTTTTTTTTTCACTCTCTACCATAAAGCTATCAAGCTGGTCATCGTCGCCTGTAAAATAAAGAAAAATGTTAATGGCTTATTAATGTAGAAGAAGGCAGTAAAACACAAAAAAAAAAACACAAACTACTATAATTTAAATTTAAACAGTAACAGTGCAGCCTTGGGCAAGGCTAATTATGGGGTTGCCTCCTAGTAGCGCCGCTCTTTGACTTCTTTGGCCAAACGTTCCTAGAATTAATTCTCCTCTTCAGGCATTACTAGCTAGGATTCAACATTGCCTTAGGCTGAAAATCCTTCATATAATGTTTTTAAGTGATGTCCATTAACTTTAAAAATTTTACCATTCTCTAGACTCTTAACTTACACTACACTATGAACAAAAAAAATAGTGACCACAAAAGGTCCTATCCATCTAAACCGTAATTTACATGGAAATAATTTCAAACATGAATGAAAAAGTAAAACTTTCTGTTCAATCTGGAATTCTTTTTTAGAAACCATTTTGTTATGGAATTTCTTTGTTTTTTCTTTATAAATTATAGAGCTCTCATATGATTCATTCTTTAATTCTTTTAGCTCCTGCAACTCCAATTTGTAATTTTCACCTATTACATCCAATGCCATATTGCATCATTTAATGGTCCAAAATGCTTTATACTCTAACTCCACCGGTAAATGGCATGGCTTGCCATACACTAGTCGGTATAGGGATATATAGATAGGTGTCTTGTAATTAAGCTATCTTATAGGCCTAGAGAGCATCCTACAACTTTGAACTCTAGTTTATCTTAGTTAGATTTACTGTCTTCTTTAAGATAGACTTGACTTCTCTATTAGAAATTTTAGCTTGGTCACTAGTCTGGACATGATAGGTAGTCGATAAGATGTGGGTGACACCATATTTCTTCAGTAGAGCCTCTATGATTTTATTGTAAAAATGTGTCCTTCTATCACTTATAAGAAACCTTAGAGTACTAAACTTGTAAAATATGTTATTCTTGACCAAATTCACAACAGTTTTAGCATCATCAATCCTTATGGCTTTAGCCTAAACCCATTTGGAAATGTAATCAACTGTAAGTAAAATATAGGAATTGCCAAAAGAAGAAGGGAAAAGACCCATAAAATTGATACCCTACACATCAAATATTTCACAAGCTAATATAGACATGAGTAGCATTTGATCTCAGTGTCCCAAATTACCTATTCTTTGACAACTATCACAGGACTTACAAAGCAAATAAGCATCACAAAATAGGTTAGGCCAAAACAAACCACAATTCAATACTTTACGGTTTTTCATTTTTGGACTAAAATAACCTCCACACGCCTCTGAGTGATAGAATTATAGTATGGACTGCACTTCATTTTCGAAAACAGAACGTCTAATAATTTGATCGAAGCAGTACTTCCATAAATATGGTTCATCCCAAGCAAAATATTTGGCATCTCTCTTTAATTTATCCTTCTCAAACCTGGATAACTCTTTTGGGACAATGCCTATAGCTAAGAAATTCACTATGTTAGCATATTAAAGGCTGGTTGTATTTACAGCAAATAAATGTTCTTTTAGAAAATCATCATTTAAAGGCAATGCTTTATCATTTAACAGCAAACGACTGAGGTGATTTGCCACTAAATTTTCAATCCCCTTCTTATCTCTAATCTCAATATCAAATTCTTAAAATAAGAAAATCTATTGAATTAAATGGGGTTTGACTTCCTTCTTATTCAACAAATACTGTAGTGTTGCATGGTAAAAAAATCACTTTAGTACCCAATAAATATTGATGAAATTTTTCTAAAGCAAATACAACTACCAAAAGTTCTTTTTTCGTTATGGAGTAATTGCTTTGGGCATTATCCAGTGTTTTTGAAGCATAATAAATCACATGCAAATTTTTCCCAATTTATGGACCAAGAATAACCCCTACAGCATGGTTGCTGGCATCACACATAATTTCAAATGGAAAATCCTAGTTGGGTGGCTGGATTATAGGTATAGATATCAGTTTCTCCTTTAATATATCAAATGCATCCTTGCAAGCTTGATCAAACTCAAATTCTACATCCTTTTGCAATAATTTGCATGGTGGTTGGGTGATTTTAAAGAAATCTTTGATCAAGTGCCTGTAAAAACCTATATGTCCATGAAAAGAACGAACTTCCTGCACACTAGCAGGGTAAGGTAGAGATTGAATAACATCTATTTTAGCTTTATCTACATCTATTCCTTTTGAAGACATAATATGATCCAAAATCAACCCTTGATTTACCATAAAGTGGCAATTTTCATAGTTTAGAACGAAATTGGACTCTAGACATCTCTTTAATATTTTAACTAAATTAGATAGACATTCATGGAAAGAGTTACCGTAAATCGTAAAATCATCCATAAATATCTTTATGATTTTCTCCACATAATCTGAAAATATGCTTACCATACATCGTTAAAAGGTCACCAGGGAATTGCAAAGTCCAAATTGCATCCTCCTATACACAAATATGCCAAAAGGGCAGGTGAAGGTGGTCTTCTCCTAGTCCTTTGGTGCAACCGGTATTTGATAAAAACCTGTATAGCAATCAAGTCAATAATAGTAAGATTTTTCAATAAGCCTTTCCAATATTTGATCAATAAACGAAAGTGGAAAATGGTCTTTTCCAGTTGAGGCATTCAACTTTCTATAGTCTATACAAACCCTCCACCCATTTTAAACTCAAATGGGTACCAATACACCATGCTCATTCTCCACTATCGTGATTTCCATCTTTTTAGGTACAACTTAGACTTGGCTCACCCAATTGCTATTCAAAATTTGGTAGATCACTCCTACGTCTAGTACCTTTTGAATTTCCTTCTTCACAACTTCCTTCATTTGCAAGTTTAATGACCTTTCTTCACAATTTCCTTATTTGCAGGTAACTTCCCTCAGTTGCCTGCAAAACAAATGGTAAAAGCTTTTTATTAGTATCAGGCATCTCTAAAGGATTAGGCTCACCTACCACCAGTCTCAGGGCTACTAACTCGAACACTAATTTTTGCAATTCTGCTTCTAAGTTCAGCTCCTCATCAAGCGTATCAATTTAGTCCCTGTGAACGTTTTCATGCAGTGCAACCTATAACTTGTCTTCTCTACTCATTTCAAATGCTTTTTGGGTTAAAGGCTTGATTATATTAATCTGACACATAGAAGATACTTCACATGGATATTTCATGGCATCATAAACATTAAATTACACTACTTCACCATTAAACTCCATAGTAAGAATACCTTTATGCACATCAATTTTTGTCTTAGCTATTTGAAAGAAAGGTCTTCCTAATAAAATATCAAATGTTCCAAAGATTTTCATTATCTTTCATGTCGATAACATAAAAATCAGCTACAAAAATTAAGCCATTAACCTACACTAGAAATCCTCCAATAATCCCTTAGGATAAACAATGGATTGATTAGCGAGTTGAATTACTACTCCTATCTTTTCTAAAGGTCCAGCAGTTAAAGCGGAATAAATAAACTTAAGCATAACATTTATACATGCACCGAAATCATACATAGCCTTTTTAACACATAAATTACCAATTTTACAGGAAACAGCAAACATACCCTTATCTCTACATTTTTAAGGCTTTTTTCTTTGAAGTACAGTTGAAACATTCTCACCCACAGCTATCTTTTCATACCCAACCAGCTTTTTCTTGTTAGTACATAATTTTTTAAGAAATTTAGCATATTGAGGCATTTGTTTAATAGCATCAAACAAAAAAATATTTACCTCAACCTTGCGAAAGGTCTTAAAATATCTTTCTCCTCTTTCGCCTTCTTTGATTTGGATCATCTTTCAGGAAATAGGGGCTATATAATTAAAATAGGGGGCTATTCTGAATTTTTACCTTTAGTCTATTTCTTTTGTTCAATTTCCACCTCTTTTTCCACTTCTTTTGTTGTTTTATGGTTTTCTCCCTTGGGCAAGGGTTGTTCTAGCTCTTCTCCACTCCTTAGAAAAATTGCACTCGCATTTTACCTCAGGTTCTCTATGCTTTATGAGGGCAAACATCCATAGGACTCTATTCTACCCACTGAAGTTGCCAATTGGCTCACTTACTTCTCTAAATTTTAAATACTGCGCTTTGTTTCCTATTGATATTGTTGCATATTAGTTGGTAATGGCTAAACAGTTTCATTAAGAGACAAACCTAGTTTAGAGGTTGGTTGAGGGGGCTGTTGTGATGCCCTTAGATGGAATTGTTGTTGTAGATGTTGCTACCTAGCACCATAACTGAAGTTCGGATGGTCATGCCACCCCGAATTGTAGGTATTTGAATATGGATCATACTTCCTAGGAGGCTGGCCAACAAATCCACCCAGTGCATTCACTTATTCTTGTGAATCACTTGTAAAGTGGGGCACATATCAGTAGCATGTCCAGCATAGGCACAAATTCTACACACTTGTGCTTGGGGAGGTTTACTTGCAACCATATTTTGAATAAGGAGAGTTAGTGTAACACCTCAATACCCCATTCCATGAAATGGGTCGGATACAGAGTGCTACTCTACTTAACATCCAGAGCGAAACTTAAATAATGTCTCCAAAGACTCTTTAATTTCAAAGCTTTCAAAAAAAATTTCAAGAAAACAGACATAATTTCCTCTATACGGGTCTCTATTCCCTGTTAACAAAAAAAAATATTATCTCTATGAATCCATTATAACATCCATATCATATAATCCATTACTTAATTGATCTCAAGTCGATACTCATGATGAGATCTCAACTAATAAGCTTAAATAGGTATATGAGGAAATCTAAAAAACAACATATTTATACCACAAACCGATTACAAATCAAGATATCATTACAAAGATAAAATTCTTGATTTTTAAAACTATAATGATTATGCTCTCCAAATCTCTAATCCCTAAGTCAGCCAAACCAGCAACAGCAAAATATCCTCACTAAGAATCTAAACCTGAAACCTACACGAATAAACACTCGTGCTAAGCCATAAAGCTTAGTGGGGAACAATAATATTCTATGCACAACTTTATGAAGTTATCAAATCAATGCATAAGTATTAAAATATACAATCACATAAATGTATTAACCCTAATTAACAATTTATATATTATGCTAGTAGTGTCTTATCTTTAGATAAGCTTAGATAACCTTATCAGCCTTACCAATTATATGGTTTAAAAATCCATTTTCTTATTAAATCTGTATAGCTATTGAGAATATATATGTCAAGTTCACTTTTTGCATGTTTATATTTCAATTTGAATTAGCTCATGTAACTTATGTACTTTTCATATTTCCTAAGCTATGAGTATAGATATTTTATGTATTAATTTTTTCGCATAATTGCCCTTATCCACACCAAATCGATTAGTGTTCTTAAGCTGTCAGTTTAAAGTCCAATCACAAGTATGAAAGAAAGTTCACATAATAATTTTCAATTCCAAGCAAAACATATAACCATGCCTGAAAGCATTATCATACACAATTCTTAGCATAGATCTTATAACTCAAGTATAACAGATCTTTCAAAAACACATCAATGTCCATTTACATATATCAATGTGATATCTAAAGTACCGTCTCTGTACAATACAATACGTGTCATAGAAGATCATATTGCTCCTTATACTAGACATTGATTTATAACATGATAATAAAAGGATCAAGTTGAATGTATAGCATGAAATAATAAAGAACATATATTTACTCATAATGTCATTAGATCAAGTTACCCAACATGCAATTTCATATGCATACTTTTGTAGATTCCAAATACAAATGAGATCCAAAATATACACTGATAATTCAGATTACTTATACTTTGACACTATACCATAATTAGCCTACCTAAGTTCTAAAAGTGGATAACGGGAACAGAAGATATCCGAAAATATCAAATCAGAGGATATCCGAAGATATCAATTCAGAAGATATTTGAAGATATCCGAAGATATCAAATCAGAAGATCCCAACGGGATCAAACAGTGGTCCAGTACAGACAACCCAAACGGGGTCAACAGAAGCAAGTGCAATATCCCTATAGGCGCCTATTCAATCCACGACCGAACTATGAATGTAGGATAACAATATACAATTTCATTTCCAATCACTTTATTTATGCTTTATAGGCATAATATAGCCTTAAAGCCCACATCTATGTTTATGCATGTGCATATAAGGTTCAAATATCCAAAAGCAATTATCTTATCATGAAAAGATATACAGTCTGGTATAGTATTGCATACGATTCTTCGGCAAGATTTTCACGAATGAACACATGTCACTGTAGTTATGTACATTAATACAATAATCAGTGGCACAACAAGTGTATAACAATACTATTACACATAGGAAAACAGTCGTATACCTCATTTCATAATAATCAAATTCAAGCTTCATTTATTAATTATGTCCATTATTGTATAAAGTGAGGTTATCTTATATTCTATGTACCTTTCTTTCTTAATAAGTTGTTCCAAAAACATACATTATGATTTTAAAAACAGGCTGAGTGTATTTCATACAGTCATACTTACTCGAGCACTATAATATGATATTTGTAAAAATACACATGTATAACTTATTAAACGCGTACAACTTACTCGTGTATGTGATATCACTCAAGCATACCACTACTGCATGAGAGCGTACCTTTCTGATGCATCAAAGCTATTTTCCACGCCCCTTTATACTTGCTTATATCATCTTTCATTCGTACTCAATTAATACATTTATCAAGTCAATGAAATCGTCATCATACTATATCTAATAATATCATTCCTCAATATTAAGTATAAGCTAATTGAACATCTAGGCATACGTCATAATCATACATGCATATATACACAAATTTCCAATTTCATGCCCTTTTTGGATAGGTTTAAAACATGCCATACTGCAATTATTTATACCCATACAATTACATGCAAATTTAGCCACAACTGAACTCTATTTGCAAGCATTAGCGATGTTCATACACATTTCAATTATTATGCTTGTGCTTTTACTGTATAATTTTGCACATATACATTTTTATATCTAAAGATACACAATCACTGGTATATATGCATGTATATTTAATTTTCAAATATCAATATAAGTAACTATAAATATACATCACTACAACTATATAGTTTCGCATGATAACATATAAGCATAAGCATGTAGGCATATTCATGTTATTTCAATTAAGTATTAAACAACATGCTTGTTCAAGTTTTTACTATATAACATATTTTATCAAACTCATATATATTTACCATATGATGTTATTATGTTTCCATGTATTTATACTATATTATGTACTAGCTATTCACTATTAATTAATTTCAAGTTCTTTGAATTTCCCTCCTTACAAGATTTCAACATCATAGTCATATATATATCATGCTTGCTTTAATTTCATTAATTCACATTCTATTAGGTTAGTATTTTAGGTATAATTAGGTATTGCTTTAAGGAGAAAGGAGTGAAGGCAAAAGAACTTTCCAAAGTTAGGTCGCAAGCACGACAGGGAATCGCGGATGCAAAAAAGTAGGCTTGCAAGTGATAGAAGGAACAGAAGAAGAAATCAATAGAGAATAGGCGGGCTCTGCCATGGGTGCGACAATATCAGACTCATTTTTCCTGGCTCACAATTTCGATAGTGCAATCCTAGAAAAGTCATTTTTACATGTCTGTAATACTATGCTCAGAGTTTATTTCCTTTATAATGTACTATAAGCATTCTCTAATTCAAACTCTAGATTTCGAGTTCTCTTATGACAGAGCCTTTGGTTTTACTGCAATTTTGACAAGGTTGCTATAACATTAATGATCTTTCAAAACTTTGGAAAACTAAAACTAAGTTAAAATCTAGCTATTTAGAGAATAAACAATAAAAATGGCTTCTCCTTTCAAATTTGACCTTACATACATTATCTTTCTTATGTTCTATATTGGGGATTTAGCTTCACTTTTAGTTATATATATATATATATATATATATATATATATATATATATATATATATATATATATATATATATATATATATATATATATATACACACACACACACACACACACACATAGAGCTTTGGTTTCATCAAAATTTACTAAAATGACACATGCATATCAGGATTCACACTAAATTTCCGTACCTTAAAGTCGAAGCCCAGAATGCCCCTCCTTTCTGCCTGTTCGGAGCCTCGCCTGTAGCTACTGTCGTGGAGGTCTGAGCCTTAAAGTCCCATTGCCGGTGACCACGCGCCCAACCACCGTGCCGTTTGGTAAAAAATCGAGCTTAAATCACCGGCTTTTCCTTCTTTCGATCTACACATTGCCGGCGATTAGAGGTGGATAAATGGTGTCGGGATGCATGCCTCACCATCAGGAACACACCATTAGTGTCCAATCGGCTGCTTGCTGTTAAGGATTGCCGAAAAGAGAGGAACAAGACCTTGGTTTGGAGAGAAGAGAACGACGGAGGAAAAATGCCATACCTCCCCTCGATGACGGCGGTGAGTGGGCGTCGATGATGTGACCGATGCTGATAGGAAGTAACAGCAGGGAGGTTGCCGGCGATTAGCCCGTTGATCGACCTCCCTTCCCGTTTCCCCGATCTACCCTCCCCTCTTCAATCTTTTTTTCTCTTTTTTTCTTTTTCTTTTTAAAAAAAACAACTTTTGGGTCTCTTAATGACAAAAATGACCCCACTAGCCCTTTTAAAGCATAAATCACCTTTAGCCTCCATTAACTTAATTAAATTCATATTACGCACATTTCTATTAGGGTCATTATTAGGGCCTTACAGTTAGATTATTAAGTTTTTCTTTAATGGAAGAAGATTGTACCTCATTTACTCTTCTTGGAGGGTCTTGATATCTCCTAAATTATTGGGATGTGGCTGCCATATTTTAAATTAACTCTCTAGCTTGTGTTAGAGTTTTATTGTTGAGGCTTTCCTCACTTGCTACATCAATTATTTTTCTTTCCATGCTCAATATTCCCTTATAAAAATATTGAATAAGGGACTGATCTATTATGCCACGTTAGGAATGGCTTGCACACAACTTTTTGAACCTTTTCTAATAATCATAAAGTGATTTTGCATCACTCTGTCTAATTCCACTTATTTCTTTTCTAATTACAGCAACTCTAGATGCTAAAAAATTTATCTAAGAATAATCTTACCATATCAGTCCATGTGGTGATAGTTCCAGATGGCAAATTTAATAACCAGTTCTTTGCTAAGTCAGTTAAAGAGAATGAAAAGGCTCTAAATTTCACTTGTTCCTCTATAACTCCATGTGGCTTCATTTCGGAGCAAACTGTATT
Source organism: Excoecaria agallocha (assembly GCA_037975025.1). NCBI lineage: Eukaryota > Viridiplantae > Streptophyta > Magnoliopsida > Malpighiales > Euphorbiaceae > Excoecaria > Excoecaria agallocha. Next base: position 27,978,848 of record CM075821.1, on the reverse strand, counting down.
GAATTCCTTTAGATGTTTTCATTTTTTAAGCCACAAAAAGTGGGCATTTTTCTCAATTTCAAAGTCAAATAAAAGTTCTCTTGAAATTTCAAACCTGGTCATTGACAAATTTAATCAAGTTAGATTAGTCCCTAGCAATAGCGCCAAAATTTAATGGGTGTCGAAGCCACAAAAAAAATACCAATCTTAATCTAAGTAAATATATTGTAAATAGAGTAAGAAAGGGTTGAAATCCACAAAGACTAACACCAATTTAATTCTAACAACCAGGTTTTCCATAACTAAAAATAAATGGGGGATATTTATAGACTAAAAATTAAAATCAATAAACTAAATCAGATAAATAAAAATGCAGAATTTTAATTATGATGAATTCAATAGACGATAAATTCCAGTTAAAAATATTCGCAGCACATGATTCAATCAACTGATCATTGACGAAGAAATAATTTTTAAAATCATACAATGGACTAGTTATAGTCGTCGGCTTTGTACTCCTGACCTAATCTTTTCGTATTAATGAATTAACCAAGTAAGACTATAATTCATTCCTAGCCAATAAATAACCCTTTAACAAACGAAAAAAATTAATATATTGGCAGCATTACGGTTTAGAAAGACCCGACCTAAGCCAGTCAATCTACAAGCGAGATCAATTCACACCAAACCATGCATTTACTTAGCTTAACAACCCTTGTAAGGAAGCTACACTAATTGCTGCTGATTATTGACTTTACTAAACAATTAAGATTTAGCAAATTCAATTAGCAATATACTATTTAATTAAAAGCACGATAAGCTCTTATTACACACCTAACAAATAATAATTTGGATATGATTTTCCTAAATCACAGTAAATAATATGAACATTAAATGGAATTAAAAATAGAAATTAAGTGAAACAATCTCACAGTAAAGGAAATCCTAGCCTTAACTTAATCTTTAACTGAAAATATCAAGTTAGCCACGCATGGCCATGAATAATTCACAAAATAAAAATTAAAAGCTAAGAAAATATGCCTTGTTATAGGTCTAGATTTATGGAAAACACAAGAGGAAGAAGTCCCCTGAATCTGATCTCCTTACCTTGTAAAATCTCCTCCAAAATAATAAAAGTTAAAGAATCCTACTTAAACTAGGAAAATGAAATAAAAAATACCTAAAGCAATTCTAAGTTCCTAAAAACACTGTCTTTTGCCTTTTAAATCAAAGTCTTAACATTCCTAATTATCAGCTGAAGCAGAAGTGACGGCTAGGGCAAACTCGCATAAGATTCAAATTTAAAATGATACTCTGCATTGTCGACTCCTTTGGGCAAAGTTTGAGCCTTGACCATGCCTTCCTGCCTTAGGCAAGGCAATATGCCAGACTTTGACATCAACAACTTTTTTCACCAAAATTTCCTCAAAAATTAAGTGCTCTTTTAGATCAGTTTTAATCAGCCTTGGAAATATAATTTCTTCAAAATTTGCTCCTTAAAATTGGCTGAAAAGAATGCAAAATGATAAGTAAAAGTCAATTACAATTATGCAATTTTGATGACTTAACACCTGTATTAATCCTTTCTCTACCTCGTCGGACATACCTAATTCAATATGCACCTTCTTTCTTTCGGACAATTATTTGGTGATGAGATCACTTTTAAGATTTAGTCTTGGTCGATCGGCCTCCTCTCCCTTTCCAATCCAGGTTGCACTATGTAAGCTTGTTTTTCCTCATTCACCATAACAATGTAGGCTTCTCTTGAGGCTTTTTTGGTTTCCTCTCAAGATTGCCACTTCGTTCTCAGTAAGAATTTTCATCATCATGTATCTTATACTAGTGACAACTCCACTCTAGAATAAAAAAAAAGTCTCCCAAAAATGGCATTGTACACAAACTTCATATCCATCACTATGAATAAGGTTTTGCATGTGTAAGTCACTGCTTCATCTCCCAATTTTACAAAAGGTTTTATTCATCCAACTACTAAGACAGTGGCATTGCCAAGTCCAATCAGTAGGGTGGTAATAGGCTTCAGTTCTCTGATTGGCAAGTTCATCTTGTTTTAGGCTTCTAGGGCGAGGACATTCACTATGCTTCCATTATCTATAAGGATTTTTTTGACGAGGAAATTACTAATTACAGCTTGCACCCTTAGGGCATCTTTATGAGGAAATTCCAAATCACTAGCATCTTCTAGGGATATGGAAATTAACGGTAACTTCTCAAATTTTGATAAGAAGTACACACCTTTGCCTTTCTTCCTCTTCAAAAAATCTCCCCTATAAGATGAGCCGCCAACGATCATGTTAATAACCTCTAGTCTTTGTCTTTGTTGGTCGGCGTTGTTGGGCTTCCTCCTTTCCTCATCATCATCGAAATTCAATCGGTCTTTATTTTGAGGCGGTGGTTTGCACAATTCTCTAGGCATTGAGCCTAAAAACTTTTTTAAAGGTCCCTTTGTATAAGCCTTTCAATTTCTTCTTTCAAGGCCTTACAATCATTTATGGTGTGGATGGTGCTCCTATGGAATTTGCAATACTTGTTTTTGTCTCTTCGAACATATATCCTGTCGGACATTTTCTTTTGCCATTTCACCTTATTGTGCTTTTCCTTCATGCACATTAGGATGTTAGTGTGAGAAAAATTGAGCAAAGTATAGGTTTTGGCTAAATTATTAATGTGGTGATCAGACCTAACATGCTTGATTTCTTTCTTCCTCCTTTGGTTCCTCAAGACACTTGTTCTTTATTGGACTTTTCTCTTTTATATATCCCCATCCGTAGGGCTGCGTCCTTTCAACTATTAAGTTTATACGCCCCTAGCTGAATGTATTGATTAGCCCTGTCCATCAAATTGGCAAAATCTGTTGAGGCCCAATAATAATGGATTTAAATAGCTGGATGCTTATTATGCTTCGTGCTAGAGCATTTGTAGCCACCTCAGGATGTAAATTCTTTATTTTAGAGGCTAAGCTCTAGAATCTATCAATGTAGCTCCTGAATGTTTCATCTAGTCCCTATAGTAGGTTACACAAATCATTAACAATTTTAGGAGTTTGAATCTATACAATAAACCTTGTAGTGAATAAATTATGGAGATGCCTAAAGCAGTGGATTAATTCTAGAGGAAGATCATGGAACCAGTTTAAAGTGTCTCTTGCTAATTTCATGAGAAATACTCGATAAAAAAATTTGATCATCAAAAGAATACATATGGCATTTAGGATCGGATTTACCAATGTACCTAGGCATTTTGATCTCCTTAAATCTGCTCATAAATTTAGCTTTTTCGAATCCCCTGGCTAAATGATGAGATAGTATTGCCATCGAATATCGACTTCTCAGGATGTCCCCGACCAAATGTTTTGACTTGTTGCAGAAACCACTTCTCATTTTGATCAGATATAAGGTCATCAACTTCCTCTTTAGCTTTCCTTACCAGTCTCTTCTTGGGAGTGCACATGTATCCCACCTCATCTCCCAGGTTAGTGAAGGGCGAAGGAGATCGCTTCGGGTTATAGGTTGGATCGTTTTTAGAGGGATAGCTCCTACCTATTGATGATACCTTCCCCTACCTCATCCTTTCTTATCATTTTTTGGTACCTCAGAACGTATGTAACACCCTATACTCGATTCGTTAAAAAACCAAAATATTGGATGTCACACTGGGCTTAGGTTCCTTTAAGAGGGCTAATCACGAAATTATCTATTTAAAAACCTTATCACTTTAACAATTACTATTTACTTTATAAAAATTTTGATAGAGTTTTCTCTAAAATTCCTTAAAAACCCCTATAAGAAATTTCTCAATACACTTCTATTTTCATCCTATCCTACAATCCATCTCCAAATCAAACTCCAACACGCATTGTTTTGCCTTTCCTCCAATTAAATCTTAATTTAAGTTAAAAAAACACATTTAATATGCCATTATTACTTAATTTGTAATTTACATAACCAACTCCAAAAGAAACTTAATTTATAGCATTGGTATACGTAAATAAATATATAAAATTCACTTTACCATCATACTGTGTACATGCCAAAATATTTAAAAGGTAACAAAAAGGAAATGAATCGTGCATCCATGCACCTCAAAATCTCTCCACTCCTACTGATTTGACTCAAATTTTGTTGTAGATCCACTTCCACCTATCTTCAAAAATTCTTCAAAACCGATGCACGGAAAGAAAACTGGGTGCTAAGCATTTTATTTAGTGGTGTTCAAGCAATTCTATTTTTTCCATCCAACATAAAACATTTAACTAAACATGTATAAAGTTCACAAATTATTAAACACAAGTGTTCTCATGTGTTTCCAAACATAAAAGCAGTAAATCCATTATATAAAATTTAAATATACGACTCTTAATATTAATTCATGCTTCTCTTAATTAAAAACTAACTACTTTATACTTCAACTTATAACTAACTAATTATTTTCAACTAAAATTCTCTATTTATTTATTTGGCATTATTATTTATTTATTTTTTGTATTTTCCCCAAGTAAAATATAGTGGAATTGGCTTCAGTCGGATAAGTGAAATTTAAATTAGGACTGAGTTCTCAAAACCATTCGATCAATTTAAATTTTCTTTAATAATATTTTTACTATTATTATTAGTATATACATATATCTTTATTTATTTGTTTACATATACATGTGTGGACAGAGTTTTCGGAGCCATTCAGTTCACAACTCAAATTAAATATGTTATACCAGAATAGAGCTCTCGAAGTCATTTAGTCCAATTTTAAATCTAAAGACGCAGTACTGCTAGACTCTTTTAATTGGCATGCCGACCTTATCACATTCTTCTAATTCCTATCCAGTTTTACAAAGGACAAATATAATTAAATTCATATTTCATTTCTCCTTTTAAGTTAGTCACATTTCAAGCCTTTTAAATTATCTAATTTATATTCTTCTCCAAGAGTTTAAAATAAATTCCTCATGTAGCCACAAGTTCCAGCCAAGATATTTCAAAGCAATATTTACAAACATCTTCCTTAGAATCATGACAAAACTTATTAATTAAAACCAAATAAACATAACTTATTAAAAATCACTTATCTCATATTTAAGACGATAGCACGACTTTTTTCAAATTAAATTTCAGTTCTCATCAATGTGTTCCTTCAATTACGCATTAATAACAAAATATTTATCAATCTAATTAAGCAAAACAAAATGTGTTCTAAAGGTCTAACAACTAACATAACTTGTATAAATTAATTACTTTGCAATTTAACCCTTGAGATATATTAAATTCTATATTACCACTCATTTAACATTTAAATTAGATATTTATAACATTAATTTCATGAAATCTTAATTCATTCAACAAAACTATAACTTGCAGTATATATGTTATTTAACAATTTTGTAATCTAACTCCTATAATTTATTTAAATCACCTTATTTTATTTCTTTATATATATATATATATATATATATATATATATATATATATATATATAACACTCAGATAATGATTTAAAACTTTAATTCACAAGAAAATCCTGATCTATATGCCGTAAATTTTCACTTACATAATACAAAATTTTTTTAAAAAATAGGATTGCATGAACACATACCAATTTGATGTCAATTTCTTTAATTTCTACCTCCAAAAGCTTCAATTCATCACTTTTCTTCCACCTCTTTCCTCTTCACATTCATATCAGTTTCTTTCTCTACATAGATTCTTTAACCAAACATAAATAAATACATACTTTATGCAATTTTGAATAATTTTCTACTTTAATCTTCAATTAATTCAAAAATTTAACAAAATATAACATTTTTCCCAAATTCTTAAAATCTCTAAGTATGAGTCTGCCCCTTTCTTACTTCAAAATTCAATCATGAATCATCAATTAAAGAAAAAATAAAACTTACCTATTAATTAATGAAGGAAATTACAGCCAAAGAGCAAGAATAGAGGAGGGAACCGAAGTAAGAAGAGAAGGGCATGGCTAATTCTCTAGCATGACGAAAAGTAAGGGAAGAAGAAAAAGGGGTGGTAGCACCATAGGTTGTAGCAGTGGCGAAACGGCAGCGGCAAGGTGATCAGAGGAAGAAGGGAGAAGGGAGAAAGGGAATGAGGGAAAGAGAAATGGGGCGGTGATGGGAGCAGGAATCGTGCCTCCTAGAATTAAGCAGCCACAACATTTCAATTCCATCTAAAACGATGTAGTTTTGGGTGTTAAGATGGAAAAAATTACAATTAAATCTACAAAACTTCCATTTGATCCTTCTTGCCTCTTTTTCTAATTGTTAAGTCCCTATTCAAACTTAAATTAAAAGATTAACTCTCCTCTTCCCTCCATTATAATTTTTAACATTATTATTTATTCTCATTCATTTTTATTCTATTTTTATTGGGTCGTCTCTAAGGTCAGGTCGAACTAATAGTGCTATTTGGGTACTCGTAGTTATTAATATTAAGAGTCACATGTTTAAATTTTATATAATGGATTTATTGCTTTTATGTTTGGAAACACATGAGAACACATGAAAAAATAGAATTGCTTGAATACCACTAAGCAAAATGCTTAGCGCGTAGTTTTCTTTCAGCACATATGTTTCAAAGAATTTTTGGAGATAGGTAGAAGTGGATCTATAGCAAAATCTGAGTCACATTAGTAGGACTAGAGAGATTTTGAGGTGGATTCACGATTCATTTCCTTGTTGTTACTTTTTAAATATTTTAGTTTGTACACAGTATAATGGTGAAGTGAATTTTATATATTTATTTACGTATACCGATGTTGTAAATTAAATTTATTTTGGTGTTGATTATGTAAATTACAAATGAATAATAGTGACATATTAAATGCAATGTTGTGAGAAGTGGACTGGACATCGACTTGGCATGCCAATTGAGTCATGAGTCAACCGATTTGACTCAAAGTTTTTAAATTTTTTAATATAATTATTTATACAAAATAAAAAATATGGCATGTAAAAAGCATGTTCAAATGACCTATTAGTTATCAAATATTAATAAAAAATAGTTATTTTAAATCCAACAAAGTTTACAAATACAAAAATTAGATAGATTATCCAAACATAAATAGTAAATATTTGAATAAATTCATATAATATCAAAAATAAATATTTAAATAAATTAATTTGACATAATGATAAATAATTATCATTAATTATCAATATTCATCTTCGTCTTCATCTTCGTCTTCATCTTCATCTCTATTTACTTCTCGATTAGATTCAATGAAACTAAGCTCATATAAAATTTTTAAAATAAATATATAATTAAATATAATTATATAAAATTTTCAATAGTATAAAATAAATTCATATTAAGGAAAAGAAAAGAGGGCATTTATAAAAGTCATGTATCGTCATTATTTTGATTCACCATCTTTACATAAGATAGTGAAATGAAAACCGAGCTACTTAGTTAAGGCTCCATTAGCTCGTCTAAACTATGAACAAAAAATATTATTCCTTTCGTTCTTTTTTATCGGTTATTTTTATTATTTTTATTAGGATTAAGAAATAATAAATAGACTTAAATTTAATATTAAATTACGTGATTAAAGTTAAATTATCAAATTTGATTGATTCTAACTTTATTGAGAAAGAAAAATAAATTAAAAAAGTAAATTAAATTATATTAAAATTTTAAAAGTGACAGATAAATAAAATTTAAATTTTATTTAAAAATGACAAATAAAAAAGAACGAAAAAAGTATATTCATAATCATAACTAACAGCGTTATAGTAACCAAAAAAGCCTCATAATTAAAGAATTATTGAATTGTCTTATTCAATTTCTAATTTTTTAAGCAATATAATTCTTAACTTGATGAACTTTGTACTCTTTCTATTTTTTTACGTGTTATTTTTGAGTGAAATTTATATTTTATTTATCTGTCGCTTTTAAACTTTTAATGTAATTTAATTTATTTTTTTTCAATAAAATTAAAACGAATCAAATTTGATAATTTAATATTAATCATGTAATTTAATATTAAATTTAAATTTATTAATTTTAATGAAAATAATAAAAATAATTAATAAAAAAGAACGGATTGATTATAATTCAATTGAATATTATAATTATCCCCATGCGAATTTAATACAAAGTCTTTCTTTCAAATGGCGCTATCCATATAGGAAAAGTTTACTCTGAAACAAACCAGTTTTGGCAGTTTCCATGAAAATGGTTATAAAGATGATAATGTTGTGCAAAACAAGAAGATTAGCCCAAAAACTTGCATCATTATCTTTATCCACTCAGCTCTATTTGCCTGCAAAATAGGGCTCTTAATCGTCAGCTTGACAGTGGACAAATTGAAGAATGCTCTGATTTGGGATTTCAAATTATGGAAATGGTGTTTGTTATTAGCGATTATAATTTATGGCGGATTAAGTATTTACCTATTAATAAATGGCCCCTGTTTTATTTTTGCTTATTTTCTATGTTCTTAATTTCTTATTTTGCTCATCTGCCAGCCCTTGTTCCTATTGTGCTCATCAACAAACTAAAATAAAACCCTTGTTCTTGTTTCATTCTTCTGCCGGTTCATTAAAATACACAAAATATCAGAGAAAAGAAGAAGGAGATAAAGCCGTACCTAGTTGATCGGAGTGCCTGACCGGAGAACGATTGGAGTTGCAGACCGGAATGGAAGCAGTGTCGGTTGTGTGATGGATAATGGCTGAATGGGTCGATGAAGGCTGCTGCTCAGCTCTAGCCCTTTGGTTTTACGATCGAGAGAATTAGAAATTTGGGATTTATTGTCTTTTTTTTTTACTTGAAAAATTACAAAACACAAAGTTTTGTTATTGAACCCGAGTCAAAGCCGGTTCAACAGTTCACGATCCAACTCGATTTTTTCCAATCTAAAGCGAATTTTTATTCATTCTGATTTTTTAGTTGAATCAACCTAATTTTCCAACTAATTCGCAAGTTAACTGGTTCGACCGACAGAGTCAACTCGGTTTTTAAAACATTGATTTTAGTTGTCGGTGGAATACTCAAGTGGGGTCGAGTCTATAGAGATTCTGAGCTTCGTACCCAGCCTGTATTTGCTTAACCATCGAGCATCTATGCACTACTCAACTAATACCTACCGTTGATGTGCAGACATACTCGCGCACGATTTAAACACAAATGAGATTAATTGTTTACGCTATATGAAAAAGACGGACGATCTACCACTTCTTTAAGTGTCAACTCTTCTTCTATCATAATTGTGCTGTCTATCACTTTGATTACTTTCAAGAAGTAACTTTCTCCGGGTAAGTTCTAGCAATCATTCTTCTTCTCTAATTTGGATTTTCAATTTAATTATTGTTTTTATGTTAAAGAATGCATCTTGATTGCAGCTCAGGGGATCAGAAATGGAGACGAAGAGCTGGAAAATTTGTGTAGTTTTGGTGATGTTATTGGCGAATTTGGCTGTAATATTAAATGGGGATGATTCAGAGAGGACGATTGTGAAAAAGGTGAAAGGGAAGAAGGTGTGTACTAGAGGATGGGAGTGTAAGGATTGGTCGATATATTGTTGCAATCAAACGATTTCAGATTTCTTTCAGACCTACCAATTTGAGAATCTTTTCTCCAAGAGAAATTCTCCTGTGGCTCACGCTATTGGGTTTTGGGATTACCAATCTTTCATCACTGCTTCCGCCATTTACCAACCCCTCGGTTTTGGCACTACTGGTGGCAAGGTTATGCAGATGAAGGAAATTGCTGCTTTCCTTGGCCATGTTGGCAGCAAAACTTCTTGTCAGTAATTTTCATTCAGCTCCTTCGCTTCTTCTTCTTTACAAACACCCAGCCCCCCGCCAACCACACACCACACCCTTCCCTAATGTTGATTTGACTCTGTTTGGATTTGTCGGAACAATTGTTCTCTTTATTGATTTTTCGGTCTTTTCATATAGGCATGCCAACTGAATTTGGCATATTTGGTCATTTTGATATCTTATTATTTGTTACTTTTAGTCAATTTTGCTGGCATGTTGGCGATTTAGCTGTAATTCTTGCAATTAACATGTATTGACAAATTCAAGTCTGTATGTGGTATGTGGTATTTTTTTAAGGTGATTGAACTTGATAATTTTGTTACTTTTTAGACACGTGTCTATGTTGTATGTAATTTTTGAGAAGTTAAGGTTATTGATCTTGCATTTTAGATATATTTGTGGTGATATGTTACTGATGTAGCTGTAGTTTTTATCATTCACATGTATCCTTATGGCAAGTTCAAGTTTCTATTTGGTATTTTTATTTAGAAGTTAAGGTGTCCAGATTAGGGATGATCACTGCAGGGATTTCCCGTCGGGGAATCCCTGAAATTTCCTCCTGCGGGGACGGGGTGAAAAAATTCTCCGTCTTAGAATCGGGAACGGAGACGGCAAATGGGATATCCGTCCCATAATTTTTTTTTATTTTAAAATATAATATTTTATAAATAATTAAAATTAAAATTAAAATATAACTTAATTTTATAATTATTAAGTTTTAAATTATACTTAATTTTAAATTATTATTGATTTTAAATTTTTTATTTATAAAATATTATATTTTAAAATTAAAAAAAAAAACGGGAGATGGGAATTCTCGCGGGACGGGGACGGAAGAAATTCCCTTTCCGATATTGGTGGCGGGGGCGGGACGGGAAATTCCTGCCACTGGTGGAGGAGTGAGTGGAGGAGAATTTTCCGGTCCCGTCTCGACTTGTCCCGTGATCATCCCTAGTCCAGATGAACTAATATACAATTTTTGGTGTCGGTAGACGTGTTAGGCCTTTAATATTTAAAGAAGTGTAGATTTTTCTACTATTTAACCCCGTGAGATTGATAATTTCAGGTGGATATGGAGTGGCTACAGGAGGACCACTGGCCTATGGTCTTTGCTACAACAGGGAAATGAGTCCTAGCCAGTCATACTGTGATGACTACTACAAGTTCACCTATCCTTGTGCTCCGGGTGCTCAATACTATGGCCGTGGCGCTTTGCCAATCTATTGGTATGTTCTTTTGTGCATAACCAATTTTCGTTTTGCTCGTCTCTTTGACTGTTTTTTCAATTCTATATACTTATAATTTAGGAGTTGAACATTGACTAAATCAGGTACACGTGCTTGATTTCATGTTTGTAATTACTTGATGTGATTTATGTAATCAATCATTGAAAATCCATTTGCCTATAGAATCTTTAAGTGGAATTAGAATTTCGCATTGAAGATTTTCTCATGATGGCTTTTTGTTATGGAATGCATGATAGGTGATAGAAATGATATTTGTTATTGCATCATTAAAAGTACCTATGTTAGAATGATGCTGAGTATATATTTATGTTCTTTTATGTTATAGGAATTACAATTATGGAGCTATTGGAGAAGCTCTCAAAGTTGATTTGTTGAACCATCCTGAGTACATACAGCAAAATGCTACCCTTGCCTTCCAGGCTGCAATCTGGAGGTGGATAACCCCAATTAAGAAATCACAGCCCTCAGCCCATGATGCTTTTGTTGGCAACTGGAAACCTACCAAGAATGATACTTTGTCCAAGCGCGTTCCTGGGTTTGGCACTACTATGAACATTCTCTATGGGGATCTAGTTTGTGGCCAGGGTGATATTGATGCCATGAACAACATCGTCTCACATTATCTGTATTACCTTGACCTGATAGGTGTTGGCCGAGAAGAGGCAGGGCCCCATGATGTCCTCGCTTGTGCGGAGCAAGCTGCATTCAATCCATCTTACAAAGATGCTTCTGCAGCTTCTTGAGTTTCTACATTGTGTTCTGATAAGCCTATCAAATTGACATGCATGTGCTGAAGCGTATGAAGAGTGTGCATTTATAAAGATATTTTTCTGCCTTACTGTATTTGTGGAAGCTGAGTTACTTGGGCTCCTATAGAATGTGAACTGATGGTATGCCTATATAGATTTTATGATGTTGGGTGTTTAAAACCTGTGTGTCATTTGTTATTCATCATATACTCTTCTGTACCTATTGGTAATTGGTGTTTCAATTGCGGAGACACCTGAACTAAAACTAGTTACTGTCTGAAGTTGTTAAATTATTTATTCATTTATATATATAGTTTCGTCATTTTGTCCCTTTAGACTCTTGCATCTATTTGTAAATCAGCTGTGTTTGGAAATGCGTCCTCGCTTAAAGTATGGAATAATACATTATTTCCACCCGAATCATTAGCATATAACATATTACTTTCTAAAATAATCGAGTGCATTAAACAATGTTATATTACTTGTTTAAATTTATTAAAAATATTAAGTTACCATCTATCACTATTCGCAAGGTACATGGGTCCGTGCTCTTTTTATAATGTGCCACGTATTTTTGTAGGGAGATAATGACATTTTTAATAAATTCAGGAGGAAATTTTGATATTCAATTAGTTCAAAATGAATAATTTAGTAAATGATGATATTTTAGAAAGGAAATTATGTATTAATCCCATAAATAATGATATTTAGGTATCATAAAGCCAATGGCGACTGCTTGATAGATTTGGGTTCTGAATTTCTAATCATTTTTTTTTTCTTGTTTCTATATGAAGCATTGCAACTCACTCCACCTTGCATGTCTTATATCTATAATGGAATATGCTTAAGCCCACAAATCCTTGGAATTCTCATTCTATGTTTGTTTTCGTTTGATAATACCAAAGACAATGGGAGGGCTTTGTCCTAATATATATTGGGTAACAAAGAACCAACATCTCCTTCCTCTTCCCTCTGAAATTTTTCTCATTTCATCTTAAAAAATTATTGGTTTGATAATTATTAGAGAGAGGAAATGATTGTGTGTACAAAAGGAGAAGAAAGTGAAAGTGATGGAACACCAGCTAGAAAGGACGGAACACCGGCTAGAAAGGAAGAGAGTAATAAGAGCAACAATACGTTGGCAGAGGTGTTAGTACCAAGTGGATCACCTGGTTCAATGAATGTTGCAATTGTAATGGATGCATTGAAAGGGTTCTCTTTGGAGCCTCTCCAATGGGCACTTGATCATGTCATTACGAGTACTGACTGCACCATCACTCTCCTTGGTGTCATGCCATGGCTACCCCTCCCTTGTAACTTCAATTCATTATCACTCTTAATCATATCATTTTTAATTCTAAGTTGGTATTTTCCACTTTAATTTTTTTTTTTTCTGGACGCAAGTATCATGCAAGACCTGGTTAGATGTTTGGACGTTTGATCTTGGAGATTTGTCAGCACTGAAAGGTAGCAATTATTGGAATAAGAATGACAATAAGTATCAGAAGCTTCGGGGAATAATAAAGCTATGTGAGCAAAAAGGGGTTGGTCATCTAAAACTTCCATACAACTTTTTTAAATTCCTTTTCACCTACTAGTCATAACTACGTGCATGCGTATATGTAGTGTACGTGCATTTAAATGGTTTGAACGGAATGGAAATACACACGCATCGTATCGTGCATCTTATCACGCCTTTAGTAAAATGTCTTTATTTAATTATTTACTACTTCTAGGCCGTTCCCTGTATGAAAGTGGCAATGGGCCACCCATTGAGACTGGTTGTCTTAGAGCAGACCACAAATCTCCATGCTACTTTCGTGGTTCTTGATAGGTGCTTGTTTTCTTAAAGAAGAATTTTATTTTCCATTTTTTCTTAAATACAATCACTCAATTCGTATTTTGTTAACGTTGAAATTGTGTTTGTGATAGGCATCTTAGAAAGAACAAAGCATTCTTTGCAGAGAGATTGCCAAGTAGTGCGGTGATGATGAAGAGTGATGGGGAAGTTGATATGCTTAAAATTCAACCAGCCATTGATAATTCTGATCTAATTACTTCTGAAGATTCTTCGGGAACTGTAATATCTACTCCTGAAGTTATTTTATCTCAAGCTTTATCTCAATTATACACTAAGGTAAAAAATCAATCGACTGTCTAAATTCTAATAATCTTATGATGCATATAAAAATTTGATTGAAAAATTACCTGTAATTCAAACAGTTAAAATTTTTACTATTTTTCCATTTAATTAGGATTTGAATTTGATCATTCTTTTTTCTTTTTTTTAATGTATTATAAAAAATAAAAATTTATTGCAGTCTCATTTTTTATCCATTTTTTCACTATAAAGGTGGATTTTTTTGAGTAAGCAATCTAAGATCGTATTCACCTTTAATCATAAATAATAATTAATAATTTTCATAAAATTCACTTTAGTTGTGTTGAAGTGTATTATAAAAAATAAAAATTTATTACAGTCTCATTTTTTATCCATTTTTTCACTATAAAAGTGGATTTTTTTGAGTAAGCAATCTAAAATCGTATTCACCTTTAATCATAAATAATAATTAATAATTTTTATAAAATTCACTTTAGTTGTGTTTAAGTGTCTATCATTTTTTTTTTCAAAGAAAAATAGACAACTTTGGACTACAATTTGCACTACCAACCAGGCACTTTGACCAATGAGTTATCATTGTGCACCCATACATTCAATGCATTTAGTTACAAATCAATGGTTACATCCATACATTCAGTATATTTAGGTACACACCACTGCTTTTAGTGCAATATAAATTGTTTTTAATTTTTTAATGGCAACTTGTTATATTGGTTTGTGTTAGTGGATTAAATAGGTTGGATGGGAAATGAATTATTCGGCAAAAGGTCAACTCATCACTTTCCAAAAAAATCCAATAAAATTAACTCTTTCTTCCTGTAGTAGCAGTTTCTCTCTTCTTAATTCACCGTGACTCGTTGCAATTGCTGCTCAGATGCCCACTGTAAAGGCCTTTCACCGCCACCAGCCAGCAAAAACTACTCGCACTGAAGCCATCCCTTGAGTTTCATTCTCTGTTCGGTACTACGTTCTTGCCAATTGAAACATATTTTCTTTGAAGCAGTAATCATCTTTAAGCGGAAATCTAGATCGATAAAGCATTTATAGTTTCACTGTTGAGTAAATTGCTTCTCAAAATAAAAGATTGAATACATACTCTGCAATCTATTTCATACGCTTCAAGTTTTACTTAAACCGGCATTACCGATTTCCCATGAATTTACTTAAATCTACTAATCAGGCTCATCCTTATCTTCCGCTCTTCTGTTGTTATAAAAGATGTGTTTATCGTACAGCGGTACTGCACAAGTAAGAGGGCGAATTATAAATCAGTGCATACAAGTAGTTCATAACTGATAATACATACCTTGATGAACCCAATTTCCTTGGCGTTGCTACAAAAGCACTATCTGCTGCACATCATGCCACACTTCCTAATAATTACTTAGAAACTGCAGGTGGAACTTAATCGGGCAAGTGAATTTTATAGAGTTTCTAATGTGATAAATGATCTAAACAAGCTAAAATTTTATTTCGTAGGAAAAGAGAGAATTCTTATCAAACATATGAAGTTGAGATGGTCATAGATGAGGTTGAGAAAGTAAGAATTGAAACGGAAGAAACTAAAGGAAAAGAAGATGAAGCACAAATTGAGATGGCAATTTTAAACCTGAACTTTAAAAGGTAGAAACTAGTGGTGGTTGGGGTTGTAGGTGGCCGCGGGTTGGTAATGAAAGAAACCGTGGGAAAGAGAGATGTGGCAAAAATTTACACTTTGATGAGACCCAACAATTTGCACGCAACAAATGTACAATGTAAACAAACAGCAATCGATGGAAATGGAATGACATTGATTATAATCCAAAATTACAGGTTGATATCCTAGTATATCTTAAATGTGGTTTACAATCCAAAAAGAAGAAAAACACAAATGAGAAGTAAGGGGAAAAAAAATCAACAAAGAGCTGGGATATCCACAACTCCTCTCCCCTCTCCCTTTCTCAGCCTCCTGTTGAAAGCACAATATTTTCCCCTTCCCCTCTCTTACCCAACCAGCTTGCCTTTATATACTCCTCCCTTTTTCTCTCTCCTCTCTTGCTTAACCAATTTCTACCAGCTCATCGGCAATGTCCCAGCTACAACCTTTTTGTGCCTTCTCGAATATACCTTCCACATCATGGGCCTTGGGTCCTCCCTTCCTATTTCTTGGTCCAACATATCTCTATCATTGCCGGCTGGTGGAAGAGCAGTCTTGTCCTCAAGACTTAAGTTAGGGAACTGATGTTGAATCACAAATACATCCTTCCATGTGGCATTGTCCATTCCTCCATCTTGTTATCGTATTAACCATTGTGGCACAAACTTCCCATGCTGACCAATAGTACGGTGAGCCAAAATGCATAAAGGGGTTAAAGAAGGTACCTCCTCCGGCTCCAGCCCCGTAGGAAGTGAAGGTGAAGCCTGAGCAGTCCCTACAACTTTCTTCAGAATAGAAACATGGAACATCGGATAAACCTTGGTACTTGGTGGCAAATCCAACTGATAAGCAATTGGACTGATGTACTTGACAACAGAAAAAGGATCGTAAAATTGCAAAGCCAACTTTGTATTAATGCGAGACGTCACTGGAAGTTGAAGATGCGAGCACAATTTGACAAATACCCTATCTCCAACAGCAAACTCCACATGACATCGATGCTTGTCAGCTACTACCTTTATTTTGAATTGGGTGCAGGAAAAATGCAGCTTCAGTAGCCTCAAAGCCTCATCCCGATCCATCAATTCCCTGCCAATCGCCTTTACTTGGATTTCCCCAGGCACAAACTGGAAAATAGTAGGGGTTTTATGACCATATACTGCCTCAAAAGGAGTGGTATTAATGGAAATATGAAAAGTAGAGTTGTTTCAAAACCTAGCCCAAGATAGTCAATAAAACCAATTCTTTGGTTGATCCATGGCAAAGCAACTCAAATACATCTCCACAGACCAATTGACCATTTTTGTTTGGCCATCAAATTTTGGAGGTAAGCTAAACTAAGGTTCAACTGGGTGCCTTAGAGCTTAAAACTTTTCTGCCAAAATCTACTGACAAATATAGGGTACCAGTTACTTAAAATCGACTTGGGTAGCTCATGTAGATGGACAACCTCCTGTAAAAACATTTTAGCCAAAAAATGGGTTGTCTATGGATACTTTAAAGGGATAAAATGTCCATACTTGGACAGCTTGTCAACAACAACCTATATGGTATCATATCCTTTGGATTGAGGTAAACCCGCAATAAAGTCTATAGAAATCTCCTCCCAAACCTGTTTTGGAATTGATGAGGGTTGCAGCAATCCCTCAAGTACCAAGGTTGATGCTTTATATTATTGACACACATCACAGGATTTTACAAATCACTAGACAACTTTGGTCATCCTAAACTAGTAAAGGAAAGAAATTAGCCATTTGTGGGTTCTATAATAACCTGAGTGGCCCCTAACAGGGCTAGAATGAAATTCCTTCAACAATTTAGAAATCTAAAGGGAAGTAACTAGAATTACCAACCTATCTTTAAAGAACATTTTGCCGTGGCATTCAACAAACCTAGGGCAAGACTTAGGATCAACCCGCAAGTCATGAAGGACCTGTTGAGTTTGGACATCAGCATCTGCACCTTAGAGTAAGTCCGGCCCATCTAAGCATTTCGGACCAAAAGTCATTATATTCAACTCATCAAAGCCATTGGTAACTAGGGACAGTGCATCAGCTGCTCGATTCTTCTTACCTAGTTTGTAGCAGAATCGACTTTGTACCTCATCAATTTAGCTAAGCAATTCTGTTGGTCTATAGTGGTAATTCGCTGATGGAGGAGCTGCCTTATACTCTACTAGTCTGTATAGACTATAAATGGGTAGCTAAGTAAGTAAAGCTACCAGTGTAAGATTGTTAGCATAATGGCCATCACTTCCTTCTCATAAGTAAAATTAAGAAGGTTTCTATCAAATAAGGCTTGACTGAAGTAGGTAATGCATTTTTAGTTCTACATCAAGACAACCCTTAATCCACCCTCAATGCATCACATTTGATTTCAAATGGTTGAGAAAAATTAGGTAACACTAATAATGAGTCTGTAGTCAATTTTTACTTAAGGAGGTTAAAAGCTTCTTATGCCTTATTGTTCCATTTAAAGTTATTCATCTCTGTCAAATTAGTTAAGGGTTTAACTATCTTGCCATACCCTTTAATAAATTTTTGGTAGTAACCAGTAAGGCCAAGGAATCCTCTTACTCACTTAACAGTTGTTGGTCTTATTAGAGTCCATCATTACCCCCTTTCCATTAATTATATGTTCCAAATATTCCACAAACTATTGTCTACAGCTACATTTTTTATAATTCACCACAATTTGATGCTTCACCAACAATTTAAGAACATATTCTACATGGTCCAAATGTTCACTCTATGTCTGACTATAGATCAAAATGTCATAAAAAAGACCAATATGTACTTGTATATCATGGGTCGAAAGATGTCGTTCATAACCGATTGAAAAGTGAACGGGGCATTGATTAAGCCAAATGGTATCACTAGATATTCATAATGGCCATCATGAGCTCAAAATGCATTTTGCTCCACTTCTAAACCTCGTACCCTAATCTGATGGTAGCCAGACTTAAGGTCCAGTTAGGTAAAGAATTTTGCCCCATTTAATTCATCAAAAAACTTTTCAATCACGGGGATGGGATACTTGTCAGGAATAATAGCTTTATTCAATGCTTATAATTAACACACATTCTTCAAGTGTCATCTTTCTTCTTGACAAGAATAGCAAGACTTGAATAGGACCTCTAGCTGGGTCTAATGATTTTTTTGGCCAACATCTCATTCACCTGCTTTTGAATTTTGGCTTTGTGGTGGTAAGGATAACGGTAAGGGCAAACATAAACAGGTCCCTGCCCAGGTTAGAGAGTAATCACGTGCTCAATAACTCAAATTGGAGGGAGCCCCTCTAGCTCTGCAAATGCCCTCTTATAAATGGAAAACAAATTTTCTAATTGCTTTTATTGGATTGAGCTGAGGTGGTGTAAGGTATCCCATTAAATGGGAATAACATTATCATTTTCTGCTATTAACTGCTACGATCAGCCCTTAATCCACACTTATAATGAGTGAATAGATCCATATGCTACTATCACTCCTCTTAATTTAACCCAGCTACCCTACACACAGAACCTTAAATGCCCCCGAGCCTAATTAATAGTGATATCACCCAAGCTGCACAACCATTCCACACCTAGTATGACATCCAATCCTCCTAATTCTATCACCAAAGCATCGATTATACATTGATAACCCTCTAATTAGATTTGTATCCCTGTGAATTTTCTATCAATGCCAATCAAATTTTTGCTACCCAATCATATTTTAAGCTTTCTAATACTTTCACCTACAAACCCAACATAGAAACCAATTGCGAAAAAATGAAATTATGGGCTACCCCACTATCCACAAGCTTTAATGTAGGAATTGCATTAGTAGTACCCAATAACTCAATTGTGCGCAGACCCAGCCCTTCCACTATTGAAGTACGTAGTTTTCACTTGCCACTCCTAATTCTAGGATCTGACACTCCCTATCCATATGTACCTTCGTTTCCCCTAGTTCAGCTTTAAAAAACTCCTTTTCATCCTTAACCTTATTGCTATCACCCAGCAATATTACCCTCAACTAAGCCTTATGACACTTATATTGTGGTGAGTAAGCTTGCCCGTACTGAAAACATAACCCCTTTCGGTGCCATTCTTCCCATTTCATTTTGGATAAGTGCTAGAATGCCATCCTCTTAGAGTTCATTCGATTTGCGTCAGCTTAGGAGTGGTTATTTTGGAATTGAATGGCTATAGGGCTATGAAAGATTTTGGGTTTGTTTGTTCCAAAAATGGATATGGCCGGGTATTAGATCTAATAACCCAGATTGGGTTACCTGATTTTTAATAACACTCTCATTCTTCTTTGATGCATACTATAATGTTTTGGAAGTCCTCATTCCAATCCTCCTTAGCTGCAACAAAGCTTCAATGGTACAAGCCAAATGTATAGCCTTAACTCATTCTTTAGGTTTATGCATTTTAATCTAACCCTTGATCTCCTTTGAGTTTGCCTATAAAATACCCAATGTATTTCAGGATGAGTAATTCTAAAGCCACCGCTGCCAACCATTCAAACATCTCTATGTATTCATGGACACTTCCCCACTACTATAGGTCACTAAGTCTTTAAATGGATTAGATGATTGAATCCCTCTATATCATCTCATAATTTCTTTCTTAAATTGCTCCCATGTTAGCTCTAGATGGATGCTTAAGAGTATAGAGAACCAATTAATTGTAGACCCCTTCATACAAATCTATACTAAACTGATCCTCATCTCATGGGAAATTTGATTGATGCAAAAATATGTTTTAGCTTTAGTGATCCATGCTTTTTCTTATCCATTTAATAACCTTGTTGGGATGAAGCCAAATAGGTTTATATCTCTATGACAGACTTGGTTAACTCCTTTACACAAGCTGCTAACTCCCCTATTCGATTTTCAATTTCATCTAAATATGTTGTTAATGCTTATTGCTGAGTCTTTATAGCCTTTGGTCAGGTTGTATCCACCAGATCAGACTAATGATAAGGCATAACAATTAGCACACAACAAATGTACAATGTAAACAAATAGCAATTGATAGAAATGGAACGATATTGATTGTAATCCAAAATTATAGGTTGATATCCCAGTATATCTTAAATGTGGTTTACAATTCAGAAAGAAGAAAAACACAAATGAGAAGTAAGAAAAAAATCAACAAAAAGTAGGGATATCCATAACTTCTCTCCCCCTCTCACTTTCTTAGCTTGTTGCTAAAAGTACAATATTTTCCCTCCCCTCTCCTACCCAGCTAGGTTGCCTTTATTTACTCCTCCCTCTTTCACTCTCCTCTCTTGCTTACCCAACTTCTGCCAGTTCATCCATAGTGTCCCAGTTATTGCCTTTTTGTGCCTTTTCGAATATACCCTTTACATCTTGGGCCTTGGGTCCTCCCTTCCTATTTTTTGGTCCAGTAGCTCCTGCTCCCTATCACACTTTGATTAAATGGTGTGGTATTGTAGCAAATCACCCATCACCATGTTTGAATCCGATGTTGTTGTGTTTTTACAATTATTTCTAGTGTTTGATGGTGGAATGGCTAGGAAAAGAAATTGATATATATATATATATATATATATATATATATATATATATATATATATATATATATATATATATATATATATATATATATATATATATATATATTATTGAGAGTGAATATAGACCGGTTAATCGCTTTATATATAAAAGAATTAATCAATTCATTAATATCGATTTTTTAAAATCATTAGACATTAACCAGTCCATTACATTCGATTAATCAGTCCATCAATTTTGATTTTTTGGTTTGATTAACCAATATTTTGTGGTTAACCATTAAAACTCATAACATACAATTATAAAAAAACTAGGTAAAGTTTAATTCAATTTCAAATGTTATTAAGTAGAATATGGATACCAATATATTATGATAAAAAATAACTTATACAAAGTTAATCGGTTACTCTATATAAATATTATTTTATATTATTAAAAAGAATGACATAATTGAAATATAATTTAAAGAATTATAAGAATCATTAGCATTCGATTATCATTATTTCAATATGCAACATATAGGGCACTATAAATAGCCCATTTGTTATAACACGTAAGGGACTTTTGTGGATTATTTTGAGTCTCTTTTTACATTTTTTCCTCTTTAAACTCAACCGACTTGGATTTTGGAGTGCTTATCCCCTGTAAGCCAGGGTTGAGCATTTTTTTATTACCTTACAAGTCCTACACAAATCAAGACTTACAATTTAATTTGATAAGATCTCTTGATAGTCAGCTCTTTTAGTTTTATCTTTTAGAGATTACCATTTGGTGCTTTCATTAAGAGTGGACCATGAGAGATTCTCTTAGATGATCCCAATACTCATGGCACTTTGAAATTAGATCCACTATTGATAGAGAGAGAACTCTAAAAAATTCTCTTGTTGGCTTTCAATGACCAAAGTCTCTTTGATGCCATTGATTGGCTAGATGACTTTAGCCCTAAAATTGTGAAACACTTGAAAACCCTTATGAAGGGCTTTGGCCACATGCTATTTAGTAAAATCTTGCATTTGATGAAGAAAGATAAAAGGCCTTAATCCTTTGCTAGAGAATATGAAGCAGATAGCACGGGATGAAAAGAAGGAAAAATGAGGCCTTAAGCCAAAGGCATAATAATTGAAGAAGGTTAGAATCACTTTAGCACCTGATACAATGCATATGACACATTCAATGAAACCTATAAACCATCACGTTCCCTTTCAGCCTCAGTAAGAAATGACTTCTCATTCATATGCACCCCAAAAACAAAAGTACAAAACACAAAGGAGAAGTCGATTGGAACTGTACAAAGCAAAGATAAAAAATGGCTTCTCTAAACCATTAAAAAGCTTAGATTGGATCATTCCAAACAACCTATATTAGATATAAATACCATTTTCTCTTTCTTTTTGGACATCAGATAAGTATAACTTCTTATAAGGTTGAAAGAAATAAGGATGCCTAGCTAGTTATACTAGCAAAACATATCTGGCATGTCACCTATTAGAATACCTCACTCAAATTAAGATGTACTCCTATGAAGATAAAATTTTCTATAGGGTTTTTCCCATGATATTGGTCATATATGCTCTAAATTGGTTGATAACCTCCCTTCAAGATCAATCTCTACCTTCAAGTAGATTCAAGACATATTCACCACCAAATATATAGTTTAAGTGAGAAAGCCAAAGACTATAAATGATCTTCCAAAGACAACAAAAGATCTTTGTAACCTACTACAAAACCAGAGGAAAGCCTTTGAGATTATGTGGATAGGTTTCAAACATTGGCCTTTGAAATTAAAAATTTACACCTAGAGGTTGTAACGTTAGTTTTGTCAAAGAGTATGAGAAAATTTCCATTGTTTGAGTTTTTGACCACCCAACCCCCTGTCGATTTCATAAACCTAGTCAATAGGGAGAATTAATATATCTAGTTGGATAATGCTTTAAGGAAAAATTGATGACATTCGGGTTCCTTAGGTAGGCATAATGCTACTAGATAGGGGAGGCACATGACTAAGACTCTAGAAAGAGTAGGCATATCAAAAAGTACTAGGAAAAGAAAGGAATTTCAGCAAGGAAGATTTGATAGCCATGTTAATATTCTGGCTAAAATTTGTGCCATGTTTAACTCTTCTCCTTCTAATGTACTAATGTGGATAAACATAATAAAGTCAACTAGTCAAAGAAAATGTCAGATTGGCCATTTGCACGAAGGGATAAAGTCTAAATTTTATGATTTCCACAGGGATATAGGCCATAAAATGGGAATATAAAGCTCTAAAAGATGAGATAGAATGGCTTTTACAGAAATGATTGTTGAAAAAGTTTATTTGATATCCATCTAAAAGCCTTTGAGAATCCTTGGATAATCGAGGATGATCATATTCTAACGAGGAGGGAAGAAGAAAACCAAGAGATGTTGACTAGTAATGACATAGACGAGGTATGATTAACATGATTCCAAAAAGACCTTTTTGTGAGGAAGATTTTTGCAAAAGGAGAAAAGGGCATTAAAGGGTTTACTTCTCAACTTAATCTGAGAAGTTACCTTCAATTGTTATATCACCAAAGGACTTGAAGGATATTAAATTTCATCATAAAGATTCCCTAGTAGCAAGAAATAATTAATAATTTATTAGTAAAAAGATCCTAGTGGATAATGGTAATGCCATTAATATGTTAACCTTAGAGATATATAGGAAAACGGGCTTATCGATCAACAAACTAGAACAAAATAACGTCACCCTCGATTGGACTTGGCAATGTAACTATTCTTTTGGCAATTTCTATTGACCACTTTATAAATTTAGGAGATGAAACCATCGCGCATACTTCTAAATGCAGTTTCATGGTCATAGATAGGCCTTTTACATATAATGTTGTGTTCAATAGACCCGTGTTTTTTAAAATTAAAGCTGTTACGAGCATTAGATACATGGTAATAAAGGTGCTAATAAAGTAAGGAATAGCTATACTCTAAGGAAATAAAAAACAGACTCAAATAAAGCTTATATAACTATGGTAAAAGAAGGGAAATAGACCTACATTGTTAAGCCAATAAAAAAAAGAGAAAGGGATGTCGAAAAGGAATCCTAAGGGAAATTTAGTTAATTGTGAGATAGTCCTTAACAAAAAAAAGTGATAATCAAATTCGATTTAGATGAAGCAACAAAGGTAGAGGTTGTTTAAATATTGATGATAAATCAAAATTCGTTTATTTGGTCACCAGAAGTATCCTAGGTATAAACCCTAAATTTATCACGTATAAGCATAATGTGGATTTGAAATTTTATTCGACTAAGTGGAAACTGAAAAGGCACACTCCTAATCAAAATATGTTTATCTCTAAAGAAGTAGATTGGCTCCTTAAAGCTAGGACGATCAGAAAGGTACACTACCCAAATTGGCTAGTGAATGTGGTCCTTAAAAAAAAGAACAGAAAACTAAGAATGTGTGTAAATTTTACTAGCCTAAATAGAGCTTGCCTAAAAGATAGTTATCCCATGCCAAACATTTATCAAGTTGTTGATGCTATAGCTTGCAACACTATCTACTCACTCCATGTTGCTTAAGCAAGCTATCATTAGATTCTAATGTACCTTGTAGATCAGGAAAAGACAAGCTGTATTATAAGTAAATAAACCTTCTGCTATAAAGTCATGCCATTTAGATTAAAGAATGCTAGGGTGACATATCAATTATTGATGAATAAGATATTTAAAGATCATATCGGAAAAAATGTGGAAGTCTACATAAACGATATGAATGTTAACAGTAAGAATCGATGCCAACATACTGCAGACCTCGCCAAGGTGTTCAAAACACTAAATCAATTTCAGATGAAGATTAATCCTAAAAAAGGTAAATTTAGGGTCACTTCTAGGAAATTGTTAAGGTTCATGGTTTCTCAAAGAGAAATTAAAGTAAACATAAAAAAAACTCAAGGTAATCTTGGATATGCGACCTCTAAGAAATGTGAAGGAAATCCAAAAATTCAACTGGAGACTTACAGCCTAGGGAAGATCTATTTCCTCTTTAGTTAAACAATGTATCCTATTCCTTAAAATATTAATAAAGAGCAAAAATTTTAGTTGGGAAAAAGACAATCAAAAGGCATTTGATGAACTAAAAAAATTTCTTTTTTAGGCCCCTTTGTTGAGCCAACCAATCCTAGGATAAACTTTTTCTCTACCTTTCAATGTCAGGTAAGGCAGTTTTGATTGTCCTTGTGAGAGAAGAAGACAAGCAATAAAAGTAGATTTAATATGTGAACTAGGTTTTGAAAGGATTAGAACTTCAAAGAAGGTCCAGCTAAGCAACTAATCATTGCTTGTAGGATATGTATGGCTAAGTTAAGATAGTACTTTAAGGTTCACACCATAATGATAAGATTTGATTAGCCACTTAGGAAGATACTCTAAATGCTTAATTTAGAAGAGAGACTTATCGAATGGGCTATTAAGTTGCAATTATTTGACTCTTGATTGGAAAAGGTACATTTCACTTGTGAAGGTTGATTTGAGGTATACCTTACCTACTGTGCAAAACCATTTTGTACTAATTTTTTTTTATTTTTGTACCCCTATTGCTA
Organism: Excoecaria agallocha; assembly: GCA_037975025.1. Classification (NCBI taxonomy): domain Eukaryota; kingdom Viridiplantae; phylum Streptophyta; class Magnoliopsida; order Malpighiales; family Euphorbiaceae; genus Excoecaria; species Excoecaria agallocha. Next base: position 27,953,221 of record CM075821.1, on the reverse strand, counting down.
CCAACGAAAACCTACCTACCATGAGTTGCTACCTGTCCGCCATTTAAAATGGTTTTGGACTCAAATGAGTGTAATTTGGTGGCACTCATGGCTAGCAGTCAAAACCTACCCGCTATGAGGTATTTCTGTCCACCGTGTAAGATAGTTTTGTAGCTCTAAAATAAGATAGAAGTTGATCCTAATGGTTGGCAACTAAAACCCACCCACTATGAGCTTGTCCTATTTGACCTAAATAAGATTTTTCCTCTTTAGAATGGTAATAGACCTTATACAAACTTTTTCAGATGTTTATGGAACTTAACAAATACATGTATTCAATTAAATAAGAGCCTAATATACATGATATAAGTGAGAATACAATTAATTATTGACACGAATAAGATGCATACAAAATAAATTGCATGTCTTTGCACAATTACATTGACTTTAAATATATATCATTCCTATATGCATATATGCATTAATATAAAAACATAATTAATTATGTATATATATTTGTATATGTATATGTGTGTGTGTGTGTGTGTGTGTGTATCTACACACACACACACACACACATATATACCTGTTAAAGAAATTTAATATTGGTTATGGATAGACAGGCATGCTTATAGGATTATATTGTAGTTGTTACATGCTAACACCTACAATGTCCATATTTTGAGACCAAATTGTCTTTTTATTTTTTATGCCTTTACGTATTCACTTGTATGATATCTATGGATATCCACATAAATTATACCTTTGAGTATGTGCACCTATTATCCACACCCATAGAAAGAGCAAGCATAATATAAGAAGGAATTAAATGAATATAAATGATATAATTGATATGTAAATTAGACAAAATGAATTATATGATTCATAATTTTCATGGTAAAAACCTTCTATAAAAGTGATAATACATATCTATATTATTCATGTTTTGCTTAATCTTTAATATACTTTGAATTTATTCATCTATGTGCTTGGTTGATGACTACTGCGAGTGGTCATCCAAATTAAGTGTTTCCCTCCAAAGCTATAAGCTTAGCATGGGTAATTTTATCATTGTAGGTTCGAGTGATAGAAGTACGGTATAAAGAAAAATCTACAAGGTTAGAGGCGAGCACGTAGTAGAATGAAGTGCTTCATATATAGGTCTTTTGAGTTGTAAAGCTTACATAAATGTTATAGTTATATTTTGTAATAGAAACAAGTTGTAATTCAAATGAGGATGTATATGTAAATGATAACTATTAACACTAGTAAATTTATATGAAAAATTTTGTAACATGTAAATAAATATGAATGTTTAATCTTAGTATTGATAAACATGAAATGAATAGCTTAAGCATATATATAAACTTATGTGATAGATGCTTAAACCTAATAGTATGTATGATCATGAAAGTATATCAATGATATTAGTATTAGTTATATCTAGATCATGTATAGGGTTATAGGTCTTGTTTAGGGGGTATTACATTTGGTGTTATCAGAGCCCGATTTAGGGAGTTCTAGTCGATAGGAGATTATAAATATGTGTATATATAAATTGGGTTTCGTATAGGGTTGGCCTAATACAGATGTCCTTATTTATAATAAATATTTGAGATAGAAGGATCTCGAAAAGCTATTAAAGAGATAGCTAAAGTATGAACCCGAGGGATAAGAATATATCCACTCTGGGTCCTTTCATGTCCTAAAGAGGTGATATACCAATGGTACCCTAAGAGATGTTGTTCAAGCTCTCCCATGAATTAATATGGTGATTAGAGCTCCTGTAGATGCCTTAAGGAAACATGGAATGGAAAATTTTTTTAAGTACGACCTTAGAAGAATCTGATAAAGCAAAGTACTAGCTAGAAAGGACATGAAGGGTGTTAGAGGAGATTAGATGTCCACCAAATCAAATGGCTACATATTTTATCTCTTTCTTATAGGGAGCAACTTATGATTATGGAAGTTGGTGTTAAAGCATCCTCAATTGCCTGATCTTATAACTTGGGATTTCTTTACCCAAGAGTTTAAAAAGAGATACATAATAGAAGCTCATTAAGAAGCTAGATAGAAGAATTATTAAATTTAAAACAGAGAAATATGAGTGTGGTTGAGTATGATAAGAGTTTAGTCAACTCAATAAATATTCTCTTGAGCCTATTCTTATAAAGGCATTCCGATGCTATCAATTTAAAGATGGGTTAAATGATTCCATCAAAGAATATTTGGTGGCAGTTACTTCTCTATAGCAAGTGAGTTATTATCAGCTAGTTTAAATAGCTATTGGAGTATAGAATAAGAGTTGGCTAAGAAAAAAAGAGAATAAAAAAGAAGTTTCAATAGAAGTGGCTCTTCTTCAGGAAAAAGAACTCATAAATTTAAGAGTGCACTCCTAACAGAGCTTGTAAATAGATCGGTTATAAAAGGGAGACGATAAGGTTAAGCTAATGCATCTAGTGCTAGGAAAAGTCCTTTAACAAGACAAAGTGGTGGACCACTAGAGTGATCGCATTATACCAAAAGAAGTTAGGGCACATTTAGATTGCTAACAAGTGTATGCTTCAAATGTGGTGGTACCGATCATTTTTTTGTTAATTCCCTATAGAGATAAGGATAGGGTACAATATAACAAGGGAGTAGAGGAGCATCTAATGGACCCATCGTATCTAGAAGCTATAAAAGAGGCCAAAATGGATGAGGTAAACCTAGGTCCCACCCAAGAATAGTATTAAAAACTATGGATTGCCTTGTTACATCGGTAGGTCCAGCACGAGCCTATTTTGTAAAAGCTTACGAGGAACATGATGTTCCAGAGGTTATTGCTAGTATTTTCTCTCTTTTTGATGCTGACATACATACATTGATATATCTTGGGCCCATACATTTATACATATGTACTAGAGGTCTACCTAATAAAATGTCATCTGTAGACCAATTAAAGTATGATATGTATGTAAGCAGTCTTTGGGCCATAGAGTGTATAAAAATTATTCAATTATTATTCATGGGAAAGAGATTTGACAAAATTTCCTTTTCATGAATTTAATATGATTTTGGGTATAGACTAATTATCCAAACATAAGGCTATGGTCAACTGTATTTTAAAAATAGTTGTTCTTAAAAGTCTTAAACATGTAGATACAGTAATGTATGGCATTTGGTCTAGTCTTATGACCAAGGTGATATCAACCATGCAAGCAAGATGACTCCGTAGGAAGGATTGTCAAGAATTTTTGGCTTTGGTGTTTGACAATGAGAGTTACTCTTAGGGATTGTCGACTAAATTCTTTAATCATTACATGCATTTGTGTATACATTAATATCATAATATTTGATTAAGTCACCTTTGTAATTCTAGTAAACATTGTTAGAATTGTATTTAGTACACTTAGAATAACTTTTGTAATTTACAATTCAAGTAATATTAGGAAAGTTAGTACAATCAACTTCATTTTATTATCATTGCCTATCTATCTTAGTACCTATTCAGTTAATACAAAATCACTCTGAAATTCCCTAGTGTTCGACACCCTACTTGCTCTATACTTAGTCTTAGAGATTAAGGTAATAAAATTTACACCACACCAAGATGAGTACTTGTTATGAGGACTTATTGGTCTAAAATTTGATGTTGCTATGCTCAAAACACAATTGGAAATGACCCTAAATTTTTGCAATAAAATTTTGGCATTTTAGGTGCCCTTCACAATTGGCAAGATTGGATTGCTCAATTTGAGGTACCCTCTACCCACCATGTAAAACCATTTTGTACTCAAAAATGTTTTTCTTTTTTTTTTGTGAACCTCATTGCTGGCAGCTAAACCATGCCCATCGTGAACTACTACTCGCCTGCCATGTAAAATTGTTTTGGACTCAAAAGAGTCCAATTTGCTGGGTTCACGCTTGGGAGACAAAACCTACCTACCCTGAGATATTTTTGTTCACTATGTAAAGTACTTTTTTAACTCTAGAATAAGATACAAGTTGATACTCATGGTTGGTAGCCAAAACCTGCTTGCCATGAGCCTCCCTTGTTTGACCTAAATATGAGTTATCCTCACTAGAATGTTAATGGACTTTATACAAACTTTTTTAGATGTTTATAGAACTTAACAATTGCATGTATTTAATTAAATAATAGTGTAATATATATGATATAGGTAAGAATATGATGAATTATTTTCATGATTAAGGTGCATACAAAATAAATTGTATGCCTTTATATAATTACATTGACTTTAAATGTATATTATTCACACACACACACATATATATATAGAAGGGTATAATTGATACACACACACACCTACACACACACATGTATCTACTTGTTAAAGAATTGAATGATAAAAAGGAAATGATTTCAATGGCCTACAATTTATTCTTGGTTATAGGTAGATATGCATGTTTATAGAGTTATATTGCAGCTATTACATGGTTGACACCTACGATGACAACATGTTTAAACCAAATTGTCTCTTTATTTTTTATACCTTCGGGTATCCATATGTTTGATATCTATGGATATCCATGTGACCATTACCTTCAAGTATCCATATGCAAATGTTATCTACAGCCAGAGGAATAAGCGAGTGTAATACAAAAAGGAATGAAGTGCTTCACAGATAGGTCCTTTGAGTTATAAAACTTATGTAAATGTTATAGTTATATTTTGTAATATGGATAAGTTGTAATTCACATATGCATGCATATGTAAATGATAACTATTAACACTAGAAAATATATATGAAAAATTTTGTAACATGTAAATAAATAAAAATGTTTAATCTTAGTGTTGATACACATGACATGAATAGTTTAAGCATATGTACAAACTTATGTGATACCCGCCAAAACCTAATAGTATGTATAATCAAGATAGTATATCGATGATATTAGTATGAGTTGTATATGCTTCATTTATAGGGTTATAAGTCCTATTTACGGGGTGTTACATTGCCCCCAATGGGTACTAAACCTAAAAAATGAAACAAGATAAAAGGACAAGGTGTTACAATGCCCCCGATGGGTGTCAAACCTAAAGAACAAAATTATACAAAAGGACAAAAACACCCAAAAACTTTTAAAATGAATCCTTTTACTAGTTATAAGCTATAACCAAGTCAAAACTTTTAAAACACCAACTTACAATGCTTTTACCACAAGTCAACTACCTATAAGTGGGTTTCACAACCTAAATCTATCTAAAATAAGTGAAAATACTAAAAGAGCACCTAAAGGATGAGTAAGTCTATGACAATTAAGGGTGAATGTGTAAACTCATTTTCAAAGAAACTAAACCAATAAAGAGAAAGTTTGACGCATGGTAGAGCCTTCTTGATGTCTGGTTTGGTTTTTTGGAGGCTTGCTTTTACGATCCAAGACCATATGAGGCTTATCATAAGCCATAAATTGGCCACCTAATAATAAAAAGGGGTTAGGCCTAAATTATTATTGATTATCAACTTATGGAGGCATCCAATATGGGCTCAAAAAGGTAGGTATCAAAGAGTGGCCATCCAACAAAATATTGGGAAATGAATTTCGACCTTTTGATACCCAAATAGAGATTGGAGTTCGGGACATCACTCTTACTTGGCATCTCTGTTAGGTGTTGTTTTATAATTAGATTTTATTTATTAATCCACTACCTTCCTTCTCACCCGATGCATTGCAAAAAGATTAAGTGAACATGCCACTCAAATAAGTAAAGTAACAAATAAAGCGATAAAAGAAAATAAAATTCCTACTTAAATCTATTACAAAAGAAAATCATCCATTAGAAGAGGATAAAAAAATCATACATAAAACAGCCATCCTTTAAATTTGGGAATATTAGTTCCCATATGCATATGTACAAAAGGGAAGATAAAGATCTTTATCAATTTTTTTTAAAAGACACGGGATGAGTGATCCCAATTTTGATGAAAATAAGACTCTTATTTTATTGTGTGGTTTTGGAATAAAAATTGGACATTGGTCTATTTTGTTAACGAAAATATAAATTAATTAAGTATAAAACATTTAATGTCTTTTATTAATTAGCATGCTGAAAATCATTTTTTACTAAATTATTACATCCCCAAAAAAATGAAATACGTTCAAAAATAAATAAAGTACCAAATATAAATAAATAAAGCAAACCCATAAATGAAGTATAATAAATCAAAATAAAATAAAATATAAATTAAATGAAATAAAAATGAGAAAAGAGGTAGAAAAGAACCGTCCAAGGGGTGAATCTCTAAGGTTGAATAATTCTCCCAAAAGACTCCACAAATACATGAAAATAATAGCTCGCACAAATATACAAAGAAAACAAATTAACTAGCAATGTTAAAATAAATCAAACATTAAACAAACTAATTAATTAAAAATAATTACGAAAGACATGCTAGAATAAATAAATAAACAAAAGAAAACATAATGTAAATCATGCCACATAGAATCAAAAATGAAGTTAAAATGCATCTAAACATTTGAAATGACCTACCCTAATAAAAACAACATTAAAACATATTAAAAAGAAGGAAAATAGGGCCACAAACACTGCCAAAGAAGAGAATTATTTTCCCTCTCTTAAAAGCCTACTCCCTTTTCCAAAATGTCTGGATCCCCCAAAAATCCCTATTTTTTCTATTTATTCATGGAAAAGAGTTAGAAATAAACTCCAACTCTAACTCTTCAGAAAAAAAAAGATCAAATCCTTAAAATTCAAAGCTGATCAGATCTTCCAAAATTTGATCAAAATCCCAAAATTTTTGAAACTAGGAAACATGGGAAATTAAGAAATAACCCCACAAATATGCATCCATCATTGACAGACAATCTTCCCTTATATGATTCCCTAAAATTTACAATAATGTCCTTGATCTAACTTGGACTGAAGGAGGACAGCTGACCGGTGTTTAGCAATTATACTAGATCGGCTAGTAATATTGGAAAATATAATTATGACCCTCTAATATCTAACCCAAGGGAAACCTGTATTTGTGTGAGTGATTTTAATTTTAAAACAGAATTTTTATGAAGAAGAAAGAAGAGAAATCCCAAAGTTGTGATGGTTGTAGGTTTTAAAAACTAAAAAAAAATGAATCTTTAATACTTAAAATAAAGTAAAACAGTTGAAAGAGTTGAAAAGATTGAATGTAAAACAAAAGCAACCAATTAATTAAAGTAAAAAAAATCAATATTAAAAAGCAACTTCCACTAAAGGACTATCCACCTGAACCAATATTATTATGACTTAAATAAAAGAGAAATACAAGTGATTATGAAGAATTCAGATTAATAAAATCAAATAACTTTACTTAAGATTATCATTCCAAGCATTAAAATTATCTTATTCAAAACAATCCAACACTTAGCATAAAGATCTGAATTAATCCTCCTAGATGTCTATTAAATCCTTTCTCAAGTAATTCAACTTTCACCTATTCTTATTTACACCCTTCTTAATCTCCACTTACTTCAATTAACAAAAAACTATAACTTATTCAGATTATAATCATGCATTAATCCAAATAATTTAACCTAAGAACATGCATATCAATGATCCAACCAAAAACCAATTACTAACCAATGTTTAATCAAGTTAACAATCAATTTTTAGTTAAATAAAGATAAGACTGTGTTTAAGAACTAAGAAATAATCAAACTTGCATTAAATTGAAGCAAGAGCTTAAGTCATAACAATAAAAGTTAAGGATTCAAGTATCCTTTAGAAAAAGTTAAAGAAAACTACTTACTAGACATGTTTGAAAACTAAAACAAAATTTAAAATAGAAATACTGAATAAGAATGGAAGAAATAAAACTATGAATGAAAAAACTTCAAGTGCTAAGCTCTATCTTTTTTCTCTTTTCCCCCTCTTCTCACTTAGCTTTGATGCCTTTTTATAGATTTGAGTCATTGCCAAAGAAAAAGTTTTGCTAGTTAAGACTTCCTTTTCTAAAGTTGAGTTAGAGTTTCCTCTAAATAGGAAGACTTTATCGACAACTTTCTATTTTTGCATGTGAGAGTAGTCAAAACACTTGGGAGAACACGTTTCCTACTTGGGAGAGTAAAATTATGCTTGGGAGAGCAGAATTTATGCTCAGGAGAGCATTTTGCTTCTGTCCTTCACATGCTTCATTTAAATCAACTTTTCCACTTTTGCACTTTTGCCCCGAGTCTTATATCTTCTTACAGTTAAATCCTTCTTTCTTGCAATTAAACCCCTAAAAACACCAAAATTCTCAATTAAGCCCACAGATAACTAATTTAACAAATTAATCATAAAATTAACTAAATAAAAATCAAATTAAGTAATTTAAACACCTAAAAATACACTAAAAATATAGTTTAATTCACGGTTATCAAATACCCCACACTTAGCCTTTGCTCGCCCCCGAGAAAATTTGAACTAACCAACCTCTCAAAATAATCAAACTCAAAATTAGATTTAAAGAATTTCAAGACTAAGTTTAACATTTAACAAGAGCACTCAATAAAATCATGGCTAAAATAAACTCAATCAAGGAAATAAGAATTAGCTTCCATACGTGTGTGCAAGACCAAAATAATTTAAGTAATTTTTCAAAAACAAAACACCAATACATTTCATAATCAAGCTTTTAGAATTGAAGTATACTAAGTACATTTAAAGTTTCATGCCTGAAACTTTAGAAACACCATAGGCCTCTCCTTTAGCACCAAAACCCGAAGGTCATCTCCACTAAACAACTCAAAGCAAAATATAGAATCACTTAGGTCTTATTTGGGATGTAATGAGGTTTAGATACTGGCTATCAAAGAATGGTCAAAAGATAATCAAAGAGAACTAGCCACTCTATACTTGAATAAATCACATTTCTAAATCTTTAAGTTATTAAGCACAATTTTCTTATCAAGCTTTGCCTATTCAACTCCCTATCGTAGGCAGTGAACATACCCAAATCGAAAATATAAAACTGAATCCCTCTCACTTTGCTCAATTTCTCATTTTTGAGAAGTCACTCTTTATTTTCCTTGTAAATACCCCACACTTAAAATTTTTGCCATATATGCTAGCTTTATTTCTTTTTCCCACTGCTTTCCTTTTCTTTTTTTCTTTCTTTTTATGCTAGTTTCTTTTACAGGAAAATTACAGAAATAGGGGTAAAACAAGTATATTGCACATAATTCTTGCCCTTAATGATGCAATCATTCTTATTACATTGAATTTAAATGCCCAATAAATGAAAATCTATCCAAACCTAGAGTGGCCAATTCTAGAGGGTATATAAAATCTTTTAGGCTATATGGTTAATAATGAGTGTAACAAAAACAATAAACAAATAGTACGCTTTAAGCATACCTCATTAAGCTCAAATTGGCTAACAAAGGTTAGTGTAATAAAAAAGGTAGGAAAATAGTCTTTTGATTAGCTCAACAAGAAAATTTTGCCTAGATCACTTTCTAAGTTGCTTGAGTTACTTTTATGCTTCGAAGGGTGATGAGGAAGGTTCTAGTATCCTAAAATTCCTTGCTCAATTATTTCAATGCATTGGTTTTTCTAAAGTTTTAAAACTGGTCTTTTGTGATTTAGAATGCGAAAGCTAAAAATTATAACCCAAGTTGAGTAATAGACTAGTAGAAAATTTCATTGAACAACCTACTTGTCCTACTGTTAAACTAAAATCTTGACTAATGCAAAAATCTAAATTTATGTTCAATTTGTTCAAATTCTGAGAAAAACTAGGGCAAACTAAGCTTTGTGCAAGCTAAGTGATACATGCTAATTAACTACTATTTAAAATGCTTTTAGGACAAAAACAATTAATTAACAAAGACTAGCAACTATTCATAATATTACTAAGTTAGTTACAGCACGAAGTGGCTCCTAGCATTACTATTACACACCAAAAATAAACTAAAATAAAAACAAAACAAAACAAAAATAAAAGAACATAATATAAAAAGGGGAGAATTTGATTCTACTTCCTGGATTTTAACAAAATTTGAGCTTAGAGAAGCTCTACCCCCCTCCAAAATTTTGTTGTCCTCAGCAACTGCAATCACTGCGGCGATGATGGTGGTGGTGAATGTTTCTTCCAATAGCTGTGCATAAACCGATGAAAATCTTGCTTTTGATCATCCACACACTCTTGTGGATTGTCTATCTTCCCCTGCATAACATCCAATCTAGCATTAACTTGATTAAGAACATCCATTACCTAAGATAAAGAAGGTTCTGTTGTGGGTGGTATTGTTGGATGCTCATGCACTTGCAGCTCATCTTCCTCCTCATGATGGTCATCAACTCTTATATTATTTAACCGTAAGTACTCAACTCGAGATTTCCAATGCAAATGAGGCTCAGCCCATAACACTTTAATGAATTTCAGCATCTCAAAATCAATACAAAGGAAAGGGCCATCAAGAGGTTTACCTAACTCCTAGTGGTTAACTACTTCAACTAGGACAGTGGCAATCAGTCCAATAGAGATTTCCTTGACTTTTGGAGATTTTTCTTACAATTCTCCAATCTTATCTATGATACAAGCCACTCCATTAATTACAACTCCCTCAATCATACATCTCAGCAACATGACTTGTGTAGAATTTATTGCACTAGGCCCTCCAACACAATTGAAGATCGATCTTGATAAAAAAAATGGTGTAAAATACGTAAGGCATGATCTTGTAGGAATGTGCTTTAAGCCTATTGCCCTTCCATGGAATTGGATCAAGAGGATCTCGTACAACTTCCCAATTTTTCTGCTTAGTGATGTTGGGCAATTCACCCAAACCAACAGTTGGAAAGCACAAATGGGCTGTGAACACAAGAAAACTCTTCATATACTTCATCTTTCCTAACTTAAACTTTACCGTTCTGGCATCATACTTACCCTTGATACAGTACTCAAATGAAGCTAAGAAATCTTTAGCTAGTTCTGGGTAGACAGGTGGATGATGCTTCACAAACTCTTCTCATCTATATTGATAAGCAGAGGCTCTATTTCACTCCATAAATTCCCTTTAGAGATATCCAAGTAAAGCGAAGATAGGTAGAATGGCTTGACATACGTGCAGTTACTAAAGAACTCATATAAGGAACATTGTGCTCGTTCTACATCTTTCTTAGTATGTTGCTTAGATAAGCTTGAAGCTTTAGCATGCTTCGCTTTCTTTGGAGGCACTATAAAATAAGGAAAGCAGAAAGTTAGTGCATAATTAAAACAGTGAATAATCATGTGGAGAAATAAAAATTTTATGCACTAATAAATGGTATGCTGAAGTATGGAGTAATGGATGTGTGAGAAAAACTTTGAACTAAAGTGTGCACAAGTTAATTGAAGTGAAAAAAAAACATTACTTGCCGAATTAAATACCTCACCGTGTGCATTAGCTAGAATAGCCACTTTGATTATCATCTTTGAAGCATAAACAAAAAGTATATTTGATAATTAAAAGTGCTTTGTGAAAGATACAACCAAAAATTAATGCAACGGCTAGGGTATTTTTAAGGTAGCAAGTGAAAATTTTCATTGTGTCATTTCATTAAGCAAGTTTTGTGCATACTTTTGTCAAGCAAAAATGAAGACTATTTGAACTCTAAATTGAACCAAAATCCTCTCAATTTCAACAATAACATGCATGTTCTAAGCTCAATTGAAAAAATTGTTGAAAGAAATAAGTAATGAAGCTCAAAAGAAGTGCAAAGTAACCTAAATATGCAAGAGTAAAACCCAAAATATAAAGCAAAATCATCAATTTATAGTGCTAATGTGAAGAGTACAGAGATGAAGTAAACTTACTTGTTTTGGAATAACACAAGAAAATGAAAGAAAATGGGGTTTTAGACTTATTTACTTGGGAGAGCTAGAGAGAAATTTGGGTGAATGAAGGAGTGTGTGAAGTGAGTGAGTGTTAATGAAGTGAGGTGTGTGAGTTTAGTGAATTATATGGGAGTGAAGTGCTCGAGCGAGTGAAAAAGGGCTTGGGAGAGCACAGGAAAATTGCTGCTGCCAGCAGCGTGGCGCGCGGGAGAGTGAAAATCGCTCTTGGGCAAGCAGCTCCATGGGCGAGCAAGGTGCTCAGGTGAGCAGCTTTCGGTGCGGGCAAGTAGATATAGCCTGCTAATTAGGCTTGATGCTAGCAGGGGAGCAGGCTATGCTCGGGGGAGTGCAGCGCTGCTGCCTCCTGTATGCTATTTAGCTCGGCAAAGCACCAATATGCTTGGTAGAGCATAAATATGCTCTGGAGAGCAGAAAAATACTCACCCAAGGCATTTTAATTCCTGCACCATCAAAGAAACACAATTTTTAGATGAAAACATAGAATTTTTAAACTGAATTAGCTACATGAAATTGTTCACTAAGCTTATCTCAGATTTTGCATTTAAAGTTAGTGAACTAAAAGTGATAACAACATGTAATCCATGCAAAACATAATATAGAGCTTCTCTTAAATGGTTAAACTACAAACTAGCTAAACTAATTACTTAAACAATTAAGATATGCATGACACAGCTAAAAGGGAAACAAATATGCTATAGAAATTTAAAAATTTAGGAGTGAAGGAAAATTAGTTCTGAGTTTTAAAAAAAAGTCCTCGGCTAGACTTTTATTATTACATCCCTTTAATGGTCTTGAGATACCATGGTTGCCTCAGCAACCGTCTTTTGCCCAACTTGGTATGATTTCAATCTATGACCATTAACTTTGTATTCATTACCATCTCTGGGATTTTTTATGGTCACCACTCCACAATTAGTGCTGGATATGACTTGATAAGGGCTGAGCCAACTTGATTTTAGTTTCCCTGGGAATAATCGGAGTCTACTGTTGTATAACAAGACCATCATACCTGGGGTGAAATCTTTTATTTTTAATCTTTTATCATGCCACTGTTTTGTTTTCTCCTTGTACATGGCAGCGTTTTCATAGGACCAATGGTGGATTTCCTCAAGTTCATTGAGTTGCAACTTTCTTTTTTCACCTGCACTTCTTAAATCAAAGTTAAGCAATTTTGTAGCCCAATATGCTTTATGTTCTAATTTCACTGGTAGATGACATGCTTTTCCAAAGACAATTCTAAAGGGAGACATGCCTATAGGAGTTTTGAATGCAGTTCTATAGGCCCATAGAGCCTCATCTAATCTAGGAGACCAATCTTTTCTAAAATTGTTGACTGTTTTCTCTAAGATTGATTTCAACTCTCTATTAGACACTTCCACTTGTCCATTTGCTTGAGGATGGTATGGGGTTGTGATTTTGTGCTTAACACCAAATTTTTAAAGCAAAGTTTTAAATTGATGGTTAACAAAATGTTTGCCACCATCACTAATAATAGCTCTAGGTGCTCCGAATCTAGTGAAAAATTTTTCCTAATGAATTCAAGCACAATTTTTACATCACATGTCCTAGTAGCTATTGTTTCTATCCATTTACTCATATAATCCACTGCTACCAAGATATACTCAAAACCAAATGAATTTAGATATGGTCCCATAAAGTATATTCCCCATACATCAAAAATTTCTACCTCTAGCATATTGTTCATAGGCATCTCATCTATTTTGAAAATATTTCCTGCTCGTTGGCATCTATCACAAATTTCTATAAAAGATTTCACATCCGCAAAAAGAGTAGGCCATAAAAACCCTAATTGAAGATTTTTCTGGACTGTTCGATTTGGCTCGTGATGACCTCCAACTTTGCCTCCATGGCACTGTTGCTTGATAGCTTCTTGTTTTGATTCTGGTATACATCATCTTAGCACTTGATCTGAGCATATTTTTGATGAGGTACAAATCATCCCAAAGGTAGTGCTTGGCATCCGCTTTAAGCTTTTTCCTTTGTTGCCAAGTAAACTCCTTAGGAAGATAACCACCTATAAGAAAATTAGCTATATTAGCAAACCATGAAGTTGAATTTTCATAAGCATAGAAAGCACAAATGTGTTCATCAGGGAATAGGTCAGAAATTTCTCCCTTTTCAATGCTAGCATGATCCAATCTAGAAAAATGGTCAACTACAAAATTCTCAGCTCCTTTCTTGTCCTTAATCTCAACATCGGATTCTTGGAGTAGTAAAACCCATCGGATAAGCCTCGGTTTGGAATCGTTCATTGCAAAAAGATGCCTCAATGCCGCATGGTCCAACCACACCGTAACTTTAGACCCTAGGAGATAAGATCTAAATTTTTCGAAGGAAAAGACTATCGACAAGAGATTTTTCTCCATGGTTGTTTAATTGACTTGGGCTCCAGTGAGTGTATGGCTTGCATAGTAGATGGTATAGAAATCTTCTCCTTTCGCTGTCCTAAAATCGCTCCGACTGCATAATCACTTGCATCATAAATAATTTCAAATGGCAAGCTCCAATCGGGTGATGCTATGACGGGTGCACTTACTAAATTTTTCTTCAATAGATTAAAAACCTGCAAACACTTAGCATCAAAGTTAAATGCAGCATCTTTAAGAAATAAATTAGAAAGTGGCTTGGCTATTTTAGAAAAATCCTTAATAAATCGACGATAAAATCCGGCATGACCAAGGAAACTTCTAATGCCCTTAACACTAGTCGCTGGAGGTAATTTTTCTATCACATCTACTTTACCCTTATCGACCTCAATGCCTTTTTCAGAAATTTTATGCCCTAGGATAATTCCTTCACTAATCATGAAATGACATTTTTCCCAATTTAGAATAAGGTTAGTCTCTTGACACCTTTTTAAAACCAATGCAAGATTGTTTAAACAAGATTCAAAATCATGACCATAAATTATGAAATCATCCATGAAAACTTCTATAATTTTTTCAATAAAATCATGAAATATGGCCATTATGCATTGTTGAAATGTGGCAGGTGCATTACAAAGACCAAAAGGCATTCTCCTATATGCAAATGTTCCATAGGGACATGTAAATGTGGTATTTTCTTGGTCTTCCGAGGCTATAGGTATTTGCATATACCCCGAATATCCATCTAAAAAACAATAAAATCTATTTCCTGCCAGTCTTTCTAACATTTGGTCAATAAAGGGCAATGGAAAATGGTCTTTCCTAGTGGCATTATTTAATCTCCTATAGTCAATGCATACTCTCCATCCTGTTACCGTGCGTGTAGAAATTAATTCATTATTCTCATTGATTACTACAGTCATTCCCCCCTTTATAGGCACACATTGAATAGGACTCACCCAATTACTATCAGAAATATGATAGATTATACCTACATCAAGTAATTTTAATACTTCCTTTTTCAGTGCTTCTTACATAGTTGGGTTGAGCCTTCGTTGGGTTTGTACCACCGGCTTGAAATTATCTTCCATGGGTATCTAATGTGTACAATAGTTGGGGATAATCTATTTTAAGTTGGATGTTTCCCAACCAATTGCTCCTTTATGCTTTTTGAGGACTTTAATGAGCATTTCTTCTTCCAAACCTGTCAATAAAGATGAAATAATTACTTGTTCATCATTATCTTTTAAAAATACATATTTCAAATGAGATGGGAGTGTTTTAAGTTTAGAATCTCTCTTAGGAGGGGACGGTTCATCCTCCATTTTATCACTTTCACCGTGTTCTTTTTCTAGATTATGTATCAACTTCTTTTCCTTTGCTTCCAATTCCTCCATTTCCTTAGGATGCATCAAGCATTCTTGAAGTTCATCATTGAGAATGATCTCCTCTTGCTTTGTATTGACACACTCTTGAACATCATCAACAAAGTAAATAGACTCTTCAAAATCATACGAGGGATGTTTTAAAACCTTATTCACATTGAAGAACATTTCCTCCTCGTTGAACCTTAAAGTAATCATTTGCGCATAAACATCAATGACGGCTCTTGCCATGTTCAAGAATGGTCTACCCACTATCAATGGTACCTTTCTATCTTCTTCCATATCCATCACTACAAAATCTACCGTAAAGATGAAGTTTCCAACTTTCACCAATAAATCCTCAATGATACCCTTTAGTTTCTTCACTGATCTATCCGCCAATTAAAGTGTCATTCGGGTTTCCTTTAGATCACCTAGGTTCAATTTCTTACAAATTGAATAAGGCATTAAGTTAATACTAGCACCCAAATCACATAGAGCATGTCCAACAAAATTTTCTCCTAATTCATAAGGCAATATAAAACTATCAGGATCTTTTAATTTTTCTGGAATTTTGTTTGTTAATATAGTACTACAATTACTGGATAATTGAACCATTCCTATGCCTTCTAGCTTTTTCTTATTAGTGCAAAGTTCCTTCATAAATTTAGCATATTTAGGCATGTGTAATAAAGCTTTAGAAAATGGTAGATTTATATGTAGCTTTTTAAACATGTCTAAAAATCTACTTAATTGTTCATTTTGCTTTTCTTTTCTAGCTAGAACAGGAAAAGGTAAATGAGACTCATCAAGCACAGTAGAAACAAGTTTTTCTTTACCTTTACCCTTCTCAACCGTAGGAGGTACTTTCTCTACATTTTCAAAATTAGGAATACTTACCTCCATTGTCGGTTCCACCCTTGGGGAAGAATTCTTACCAATTTCAATTTTTTTAACACCTTTCCACTCCTTAAGGTGATTGCTTTAGCTTTCTCCTTTGGATTGCGGTCCACATTAGATGGGAATGTTCCTTGAGTCTAGTTGGATAATGAACTAGCAAGTTGCCCCACTTGGTTCTCTAGATTCCTAATGGATGCCTCTTGGTTCCTTATCCAAATGTCTCGTGATTACTATCTAGCATCTTGATTGGCCAAGATTGAGTTTTGAGAGGCCATGAAGTTTGCAATCATTTCTTCTATGTTGGATTTCTTCTCTTGTGGAGGAGGAGGTTGAGACTTTTGAAAATTAGGTGGTTGATGGTATGATTGTGATGGGTAATGGTTTGGGTAATGTGTTTGAGCTTGATTTTGGTATGGGGGATGGTTATTGGAAGGTTGATGATGGTTAAAAGGAGGTCTAGGATGAGGGTTAGAAGAAGAACCTTGATTACCTTCCCTCCATGAAAATTTTAGATGGCTTCTCCATCCCAGGTTGTAGGTATTGCTATAAGGGTTCAAGGCATTCACTTCTTCTATCAGTCCTTCGTTATTCTTCATTTCTGGAGATCCTTGAATTCCTGCATAAGCATCAACTTCATTAGATAACATGGAAATATTCTTAACTTTAAGCTCATTTATTTCTCTTAAATGTTCTTTTCTCATTAATTCCATTTGAGCTTTTAACGTAGCTAATCATCAATATTATGAACTCCTTGTTTCTTTTGGGCTGCTCTAGAGGTTACCCATTGAGCATCATTGGTAGCCATCTCATCTAGAAGCAAGAACGCTTCTTCCGAAATTTGGTTCATAAAGCTACCGTTTGAGGCTGCATCTAACAAAGATCTTGTTGATTGATTGGCACCTGTATAAAAAATGTACATTAGTTGATAAATAGGAAACTCATGATATGGATAGCTTTTTAAAAGTCTCTTAAATCTTTCCCATGCTTCATGAAATGACTCCTCATAAAATTGCTAGAAATCATTGATTTGTTTTCTAATGAGGGTTGTTTTAGTAGGTGGGAAAAATTTGCAAAGGAGTTTTTCTTGCATTTGTTACCAAGAATGGATGGATTGATTAGGTAGCATTTGTAGCCAATCCCTAGATTTTCCTATAAGGGTGAATGGAAAAAGTTTCAACCTAACTGCATCAGTCGATACATTAGGAATTTGCACAGTGTCACTAACTTCTAAGAACATATCTAAGTGTTGTGCAGGATCCTCTATGTTCGAGCCCAAAAATTGGTTTCTTTGTATCATCGTGATGGTAGCGGATTTAATCTCAAAAGGCTGGTGGTGAGGAATCCTAATGGTTCTATGTTCTTCGTTCCACCTAGGAATAGCATAATCCCTAATGGTCCTAGGTCTATACCCATTCCCGGGAGCTTGTTGGTGTACGTCTTGCTTTTCGATCCTAGGCGATGGTGGATCATTCATAGGTTGTTCTATTTTTGGGTCATTCATGTTGCCTCTTAGCCTTATAATCCTATGGAATGTCCTCTTAATTTCAGGGTCTACGAGTAGAATGTGGTTGTTTCTCACCATAAACCACTAGCACCTAAAAATGAATTAAAATAAAAATCAAAAAATAGATGAAGAAACGAATAAGAACACATAAAAATCCACTTTAAAATCAAAATAAATAAAGAAATGCCAATGTGTCCCCGAAAACGGTGCCAAAAACTTGATCGATGTCTAGAAAGTGTACTAGATCGGCTAATAATATAGGAAAATATAATTATGACCCTCTAATATTGAACCCAAGGGAAACCTGTGTTTGTATGAGTGATTTTAATTTTAAAACAAAATTTGTGTGAAGAAGAAAGAAGAGAAATCCTAAAGTTGTGATGGTTGTAGGTGTTAAAAACTAAAAAAAATGAATCTTTAATACTTAAAAAAAAAGTAAAAAAGTTGAAAGAGTTGAAAAGATTGAATGTCAAACAAAAGCAAGCAATTAATTGAAGTAAAAAAATCAATATTAAAAAGCAACTTCCACTAATAGACTATCCACCTTAACCAATATTATTATGAATTAATTAAAAGAGAAACACAAGTGATTATGAAGAATTCATATTAATAAAACCAAATAACTTTACTCAAGATTATCATTCCAAGCATCAAAATTCTCTTATTTAAAACAATCCAACACTTAGCATAAAGATCTGAATTAATCCTCCTAGATGTCTATTAAATCCTTTCTCAAGTAATTCAACTTTCACCTATTCTTAGTTACACCCTTCTTAATCTCAACTTACTTCAATTAACAAAAAACTATAACTTATTCAGATTATAATCATGCATTAATCCAAATAATTTAACCTAAGAACATGCATATCAATGATCCAACCAAAACCAATTACTAACCAATGCTTAATCAAGTTAACAATCAATTTTTAGTTAAATAAAGATAAGAATGAGTTTAAGAACTAAGAAATGATCAAACTTGCATTAAATTGAAGCACAAGCTTAAGTTATAACAATAAAAGTTAAGCATTCAAGTATCCTTTAGTAAAAGTTAAAAAAAAACTACTCACTAGACATGTTTGAAAACCAAAAAAAAAATTAAAAAAGAAATACTGAATAAGAATAGAAGAAATAAAACTACGTAAGAAAAAACTTCAAGTGCTAAGCTCTATCTTTTTCTCTTCTCCCCCTCTTCTTCCTTAGCTTTGATGTTTTTTTATAGATTGGAGTCATTGCCAAAGAAGAAGTTTTGCTGGTTAAGACTTTCTTTTCTGAAGTTGAGTTGGAGTTTCCCCTGAATAGGAATACTTTTACCGACAACTTTCTGTTTTTGCATGGGAGAGTAGTCAAAACACTTGGGAGAGCACGTTTCCTACTTAGGAGAGTAAAATTATGCTTGGGAGAGCAGAATTTATGCTCAAGAGACACTTTACTTCTATCCTTCATGTGTTTCATTTAAATCAACTTTTCCACTTTTGCACTTTTGCCCCAAGTCTTCTTTCTTCTTACATTTAAATCCTTCTTTCTTGGAATTAAACCCCTAAAAATATCAAAATTCTCAATTAAGCCCATAGATAACTAATTTAACAAATTAATCATAAAATTAACTAAATAAAAATCAAATTAACTAATTTAAACACCTAAAAACATACTAAAAATATAGTTTAATTCACAGTTATAAAAAACCATAGACAACTATCCCTCCAAGATAGACATTCGTTTATCATTTTTAGAGGACCAAAATCAAGGTTTTTTTTATATTTTACTCAAACTTTTGGGAATTCAAATCGAAACTCATAAAAACATTTATAAAACATTAAAATCAAGGTTAAAACTTTGAGATTCATGCTTTGTGTCAAAAATATATTGATTTGTCATCATCAAGTAACCCTGATCTAGGCTGGCTCAGGTCACAGTGTTTACAATTATGCCTAATTTTGGGGAACTAGTGCTCTAGTGCCCAAGTGAGCCAAAATTCAGAGTAAAAAAGGAAAAAAGACACATACCTAAGGTAGCAAATCTCTGGTTGATTATTTTAAAACACATATAATTTGAGGCAGTGCGTCTTTGATTGGGTAGTTACTATTATCTTGTCAACATGTTAACCCTAGTTTGGATAGTTACCACTAGTTTGTCGACGTGTTAACCCTATTTGACTATCTGATTAGCACCAATTGTTAGTATACAAAATTGAAATGAGTTATTGTATCTGATTAGCACCATCCATCGACATGCAAAATTAGATAAATGGATTGCTTGATGCCATCTGTCAGCATGTCTAACCTTATTATTATGGTGATTATCGCCATCTCTTAGTATGACTAACCTTATTATGGTGGTTGACACCATCTGTCAGCATGTCTGCCCTTTTTAAATCAATATTCTTGTTGGAAAATTTTTGGCAAATACACATTTGTGAAGAATCATTGATAGCATATTTCATAGTTTACTTCTTATTTGTAAATCTATCTTGAAGATACTATAGCATAATTCTTTCCCTCATCATTGGAAGTTAAAATAACTTTTTGGACTATACCTCTTTCAGTGTGCTTCTATTTTATATTGTTATCTTGGCTTCAGTGATGTGGATCAATTATTGGTAAAGTATTTCATTTCTCTTTATTATGCATCTCTTTTGATTTCAACCTATTCAGGGGGCTTCTTATGGCCTCACATGTATCTTGGAGCTATGACCAAGGAAGAGGAACCACCATAGATTCCCATCCATTCCCTATTCACAAATACTTTATCCTCCTAATCCAGTTTAGTGTGGGTATCATCAACAAGTTTCTCCATTCAATAAATAAACAATATGTCACTATAGGCTCTGTGGAGTATGAGATTTGTGTGCCTCTTGAGAGGGCTTTGGTACCTATGAGAAAATGTGTGGCATCAATACCTTGAACTTGGAAGAATTATTATCTTACTATGTTTGTTTTATTCAATCATGATTAATTCATTCTTTTACTATCTATCTTGTTATTTCTATTCATTTATATTGTTGGAATTTTGTTATTATCATTTAGCTATTTTTGTTATTTTCATTCTTTTTTCTCATTCATTTTTTTGTCATTTTCATCATACATCTTAATCTTGAGTAAATAATATAAATAATGAAGCATAAATAAATACATGTCATCATTCTTATATACATTAAACATACCTAAAAAGTTTTGAAACCCCTGAATATAAAGAATAACTACTGTAGTGGATTGGGTGGCCTATGGTATGTTCTCTCTAATGATGATGGGAAAGGTATGGATTACAGCAATGATGACGAGCATAAGGATGATCATCTCAAAGATAATGGTCAAAAAGTTAAAGGTCTCGATCATGATGATGATGATGATGATGATGGTCGTAAAGATAAAGGTCTAGATGATGATGGTGGATCAAGCTGACGATACAGCTACATTGTTATCAAAAAAGGCTCTAGGGGTAAAGACGGTGCCTAAACTAGAACCCCAGTATATACCTAATCGAAGGGTGTAGAATCTGTCTGATCATCTCAGTAACCTACTAACACCTATGCTTAGCTTCCTGATGGTTGAAGTCTACTAGCTCGCACAAGCCCTCAAGTAATCTCTCATCTTACCGATACGAGTGTCCAATGCCTCTTTGGCCTTTCTATGGCATCCAAGGTCCTTTAACTAACCACCTCTATCTTGGTAGTCTGCTAACTCACCCAGGTGACTGAGGTATCCATGAGCTATAATGCAATATCAAATCTAGCTCCAGTGGCTGCTAGTCCCCCAGTATCTTGTCCACATCCTACTAATGTTTCTAAATGAGGGTCTGCATGGTGGCCTCTAATCTATCTACCTTCTGGATCAACTCTACATATGTGGAGCCCTTAGGGATTTATGTAGGCTAAGATTTTGGTGGTGTACTAGAAGTGGGGGCTCCTAAATGGCCATACGATGAAAATCTCCTAGATACTCTAGATGGTGATGGTAGTGGTCGAATGGGAGACTGTCGAGGTACTGGAAAGGGAAGTGACTTGCCAAAAAGATCATTTAGATCAATTTACCTGTTTATCTCATAATCCATATCCATATATTTCCCTTGAGGCTTTTACGTCTTGTCCTACTGAGAAGGATGATCAGGATGAACTAGCAATGCTGGAGGTACCTAAGGTGGCTAATCCTAGTCTTTGCCTTCTACCAACGGCTCTGGCATAATAGGATCCAATCTATATTGCTCTTTAGCCTCAAGGACTGTCAATAGCTTGTACTATCCTTTCTGCCCTCGGATTGGCTCAACCATTCTCATGCTAAGTATAGCTCGTAAGTCTATAAAAACATCTTTCTTGAGTGCCTAACCAAAAGTCCCTTCGTCTGCCCCCAAGTCCAATAGCAAGTAGGTCACCACTCCCCCAATGCAAATCTATAAGGTCAGCTACGTGGCTATTCTGAGCAATATAAAAATAATCTCATAGGTGATGTCATCCTTCTGCTAGTATGCATGGGCCAAAGACAGACTATGTCGACTATATTCACCGACCCAGGACTGTCAATCTAATATGACGGGAACAAAACTGTCTGGATGTATTTGAATACTTATGTGGCCAACATAGTGCTCTTGGCCTCTCTGGATTGTATACAGGCCCAAAAAATGTGATTGCCGCCTAATGCTCCCTCATAAATGCCCTCTTTAGGGTCAGGACATCCGGTCAATAGGAAGTCATATGGCCTCTGTGAAGCGGTGATGTATGATGTTATACTAAATGCCCTGCACTCTGAATCTAATCACCCTTTCCTTTGTAATCGATCTCTAAAAGCCTCTATATTGGAGGGTCACTAGAAACTTGCATGTAGCATCTGGATAAGTGGGAAAGGATAGGCCAAAAAAGATTGTCCATCCTACGGTGACTAACAATCCATCGACCTCATCCACCATACCCAAGGTCTGCAGGAACTGTCGTGACATAAGCTTGCTAGCACGGTATTAAACTGGAGATAGGGTTCAATATCGCTCGACCTCTTGGGCAATCATCCATCCTAGAGTAGGAAGAGTCGGCCTTGCAATGTGACATCCTGTAAAAAATTAAATGTTAGTTTTCAAAATAACTTGCATCGTAAATAACAATAATAAAAATTAAACCCTTATAGATCTTGGCAAAATTTTGGCAGCATGCTAACTTAAACCATTACTAGCCAACCTGCATCGAAATGCTCGTTAAATGCTATAAAAAGTATTACAAAATCCTAAGCCTAACAATGGATGTTCTAGCGAACATATATGACAAATGAGACATTAAAATTAAGACTTTTTACAAGATTTTTAGCAAAATATTGGCAGTATTTTGGCTAGAAATGTGTCTGCCCCGTGCACAAAAAGGCATTTAAAACAACAACACAAGCCTCAATGGCCACTAAGTAGTTTGTCTAAAAGACATGCACCTAAGTTTTCATGGTTTGATCAATTAGAGCAAAGTCTATGAAACTAAATAACTTATTCAAGTCTAAAAGAACTAAGAGCCACATATGGCAACTCACAATACTAGAGTAAAATATATAAGCAATGCAATAACAAAGTAAAAAAAATCATTATACATTAACCAAGGTAGGATATATTTATTATTTATTTTTTGGGCATTTACATTTTACAAAATCTAAAAAGAAAGATTCCTAAATAAGCAGTTCAAAGAGGGCCAGTTTAAGAAGAATAACTCATTAATCTATACATTCAATTGAGATAAATAAATAAATAAATAAATAATAATAAAAATAACAAAAGAGAAATCGGGAGCTTACCTTATTTTTCATAAAAAAAAACTTGAAATAAACACTCCCTCAGTGTGTGCATCAACTGCTAGGGAATTTTGGCACAAATGGCTTGCAAAACAGAGCAAAAATAAAGGAGAAAAGAAAAAAAAAGAAAAAAAACCTCAAAAGTTTATGTTAATGCCAATTTGTGAGGAAGAAGAAAAAAGGAAGAAAAACTTTATTTTTCAAATTTTCAAGCAACAAAAAGGCAGGGCATCTATCGTGAGTAAGCTTTTAGTGTAAGCCCTAGCCTAATACATTGTTATAAAATATTTAGATTAATAAATGAGGAATTTTTTTTATCTATTGTATTCCTATGCATATCAAATGATAAAAATATCCAAGAATGTTGTTTCAGTTTAAGTTATCATGTGTGAGGCACATGGTTGTAAGACCTTGAAGCAATTGAGACTTCATTCTAAATATCCCTAGTCTATCATTGTTATGGGAATAACAAATGAACTAAGACTAGCATGCTCTCTCTGATAAGTTGAGTTCCGTCTTATGGATCATAAGGACTAGAGTGTCAATCAGAGATCATAGATACATGTTTAGAACATGGTATCTAGATTCGATCCGTTTATAAGAACACTACATGGTACAAGTCATAAGTGTTTTTTATGTGCAAGTTTTGCATCGGAGTTCTTAGACCTAAAATCTCTATAAAACTCTTTATGAATTACTGTGTACTTTGACATAAACCTAACGTACTTGTAACAGGGTGACAAGTATGGATATGATTAGACATGCACTAATTCATGTTAAAGAACATGAGAGAAGTACAGGGATTACCCCTCTCGATAAGAGAGAAAATATCATCGGCTACTTGTTCAATGAAGTAAGAAGTGTATGGCCATACCGAGATGAAATAATGAGTAATCATTATTTATCTGAGAGTTCAATGTCACTGGAATATTAAGAAAGGAATTAGTATATATAAGGATGACTAGTTCCATGCCTTATATTAATTCTGATATTTAAGGGTAAGGGACTATGCAAAATTGCATTAGGTCACTAAATGCCATTTGCATTTTCATTTAATTTGGAATGCTATAATATCTTGCTAGAGAATATATATAGCCTTTGGATTATTTATTAATTCTTTGCCAATATTAAATGGACCTATAGGATCGCACACAAAGCATTGGACTTAAGATATTTAAAATAAAGTATTGGACATTAATTTGGGCTTTTATTTAAAGTCAAATTAATGTGGATAATGGGAATTAAAATTATTAAATGGACCTTGGTCCATGAGAGAGAGAAAATGGCATTTACTAGGTTTATTTTAATTAATTAATTGTCTTTAGATAATTAAGGTAATTGAGTTTAAATCCTAATAGTATTTGAATCACGATACAATACTTAAATAGGAAATATTATGGCTAAAATTCAAGCTAAATTCCTAGTGAATTTCAGCATGTATAATATCCCTAATGACGTGATTTGTTTTGATTAAATAACTAATGCCAATTTAAATTAATTTGAATTTGAAATACTAAAGGAATTTTAATTAATTTAATCACTTAATTAGGAAGAGATGGAGGCTAAAAATACTACCTAATTCTAAGGGATTTCGGCATCCATATGATTTCCTAAACAAGTGATATAAATTGATTAAATTGTTTTTGCCAAGTTAGGTTTTTTCTCTCTCATTGCCGCCACTCTTCAGGAAAAAGAATTCTATCTTCTTCTCTTGGATTTTTGGCAGCCATTGGTGAACCCTAGAAAGAAAAAGATCATATCTTGTGTCTTTGTTTGAATACCCATTGCCAAATACAAAAGGATTAGAGCTAGCACTCTAGTTTTAAGCCATCCTTGCAAGTGTGTGTGTGAGCATAGAGTGGTGTGGTGCAAAGGCAGCACTTTTGGCATTAGGAATCGAGATCAAATATATATAAGTCTATCTTATATATTTTCCATTGCAAAATCAAGTTTTGAAGAGCATCCAAGGTTGTAAGTTTATTCAAACCCTAAAATTACATGTTTCGATTCTATATTGTATATTGTGTGGCATGTATGATCAAATTTTTTAATTTTTCTATTGCATGATCATTATGTTTATGCCATGTAATATCCCTTCAGGGGTATTAAAGACTGATCATGCTTGTTTTAGTGCTTGGGATGCATTACAACTTGATTAAAAATCATTCGTTACATTAATCATAATGCTGAAATTTTCTGTTATGAGTTTTTTGCATTGGTTGAGTGTAAAAATGATTTTAAATGTTTTATTAGGTATTATAATTATTATGAAATGTTAATATACTGTCCTAAGATGTTCTTAGAGCTGTTCATGGTCAGTTTTAATTACATATACCTGATTGTACATGTTAATCTTCAAACTAGGTGCTAGTTTGCATTATATGTGTTTGTAAACAACTAGTTTCTCAAAATTAAATGTAAAAACATGTTGGGAATGTTTGTATGTGATTTTTAAATATTTATAACAGGTCTGGACATGTTTTAAAAATTTTGGTCCATGAAAATTTAATTGATTAATTTACAAATCACTTAAAACAATGACTAGTTTGTGTTAGTTGCATGTTTAATCAACATTGTTTGTTTTGTTTTGATTAAAATGGAAAAAATCCATTTAGATCAGATCTGAACAGAACCTTAACTCAATTTTTATGACCTTATTTAAGTTATTAAATGGCTTATAAAATTGTTTTAAGTGTTTGTGCATCGTTTGTGGCATTATGTGAGCATTAAATAACTAGTTTCATGTTGTATGTTTGTATTATTATCAATGCCATATGTAGTATATTTTCTTCATGAATTTTTATGTTTTAATTCATGTTGGTTCATATTATTTGTATTTTTAATGTTTATGGGCTGTATGACATAATATTAAAAATGGAAAAATTGGAAATTATACTAGAGTTGATTTATAGCACAAATCTAACTAGTTTGTGTTTTGGGATTTTAAGAGAGCTTATTCAATAAGTAGATTTAGTCCTTTGGGCTTCGGCCCAAGCCCATAATGGGATCTTCTCTTAAAGGTTTAAGTACACAATTTCCACTAATGGGCTTGGCTTAATTAATTAAAAATTGGACTTTTTATCCATGAATGTTATATATATTTATTTGCTTGTTTTGTGTGATGAATGAATATACATGGTGCATTCATGGGCCCTGGGTTATGTAATTAAATATGGTCTACATGTCATTATGGATTATTATAAAAGTTTCATTTATTTCTTAGTATAGAATTTATTTGGAGACTTTGTAAATCAAGACGAAGCCTACTAGAGTGGAGAAGCCAAACTTGAAGATTCATATGTAATAGTATAGAATCTTAGTTATAGGCTTTTGGGCCTATATTTGCCATGCTTTACTTTATGCAATTATATATATACATGCTATGAATGGATGATAAAGCATATGCAATGTAAGCCATAATAAAATAAATCCCTAAAATAGTAAGTCAAAAAGTTGCCTCCCTAATTTGAAACATGTCAAGGCATCGATCATCGATCACGTAGACTAGGAGTCCTAGATTATCTTTGTGAGGCATGGGTTGTGAATGTAAGTTGGACTTAACATGGAAAGGGATGCCCAGACCTAGGCAACAAATAAATGGGTTGTGCTATAATATTTTAAGATGTTAGCCCATTTGATCCAAGAGTTATGTACGAGACATGATTGGAGTTTTCCTACCTAAGTAACTTAACTCTTTAGGTGTATAAGCTCAGCTTGACTAATGAGTTGTTGTGAAAAGTGGATCTTGGCACATATTAAATCACTAATGCGAATTATTTAAAGGGATATTAATTCGGTTTGTGGGATTTTATTAAGACCTCATTTAATCTTGCTAAATTTATATTTTGTAGATTGAAAAATGGCTTCTTCAAACAAAAATTTTTCATTGCGATCAATTTTTAAAAAGGACAAACTGAATGGCACCAATTTCATAGACGGATCTCGAAACTTGAGAATTGTTCTTAAGCAAGAGAAGAAGTTATATGTTTTGGATGCACCCTTGCTCGAAAAATCTGCTAGGAACGCCTCTGCAGTTCAAAAGAAAACTTTTGAGACTAAGAAGAGTGACTCTAATGATGTGACCTATCTAATGCTAGCCACTATGGTGCCTGATTTGCAAAAGCAATTCATGGACCAAGAGACCTATGCGATCATGGTGCACCTCAAGGAGATGTTCCAATAACAAGCTCATCACGAGAGGTTCGTGACAACAAAGGCCTTAATTTCTTATAAGATGGCTGCGGGTACTCCTGTTAGTACCCATGTACTCTAGATGAAAGGGTATCTTAATACTCTTGAGAAGCTTGAGGTACAAGTCCTAAAGGAATTAGCCACTGACTTGATCTTAGGTTCATTGACTAATGACTATGATCCATTTGTTATGAATTATAACATGCATGCAATGAACAAGACAATCACCGAGCTTCATGGGATGCTTAAGAATGCTGAAGAGAACATTCGAAAGACCAATCCCGTACTTATGGTTCAAAGGGGCATTAAAAAGGGACCCACTAAGGGAAAGAGGAAAGGAAAGGCAAAACCCAAGAATGGCCAGGCACGGCCTAAGTCTAGTGGAAGTGCACTTCAGGCCCAACCCAAGCCTAAGGCGTAAAAGCTCAAAGAGAGTGAGAGCACGTGCTTTCATTGCAACAAGTTAGGGCATTGGAGGAAGAACTGCGCTCTCTTTAATGAAGAACAAAAGAAGAATGGAGCTAAGGCATCCAATTCTGGCATTTTTATTGTTGAAATTAACCTTTCTATTTCTACCACTTGGGTATTAGATGTCGGTTGTGGTTCTTACATTTTTTCAAATGTGCAGAGGCTATGAAATAGGTGGTTACTTGGGAAGAATGAAGTATAACTCCGTGTGGGGAATGGAGCACGAGTTGCAGCCATGGAGATAGGCGACTATCGACTCACTTTACCTTAGGCGACTATCAACTCACTTTACCTTCTAGACTTTGTTTAGATTTAATAAATTATTATTATGTGCCTGCTATGAGCAGAAACATTATTTCAGTTTCATGTTGGGATATGGATGGATTTGACTTTGTTATTAATAAAGGTAATATTCATATTCGTAACCAAAGCATTTTATATGGCAATGCTATGTTACAAAATGGCCTTTATATCCTTGATCTACAAAACAAAGAGTCCATATACAACATTAATACAAAGAGGGTTAAATCAAACGAATTGAACCCTACTTACTTCTGGCATTGTCATTTAGGACATGCAAACAAAAAATCCATTTCAATACTCCACAAATCTGGAGTGCTTGGGTCATTTGATTTGGAATCTTATGACACATACAAGCCATGTTTGCATGGAAAGATGATGAAGAGTCCTTTTAACAAGAAAGGTGAGAGGACTAGTGACTTATTGGGACTAATACACATCGATGTATGTGGACCATTAAGTACATAGGCTAGAGGTGGTTTTAGTTACTTCGTAACATTCACAGATGACTTTAGTGGATATGGCTACGTCTATCTAACGAAGCATAAGTTTAAGACTTTTGAGAAATTCAAAGAGTTCAAGAACAAAGTAGAAAAACAACTTGGCAAAAGTATAAAAGCTATTTGATCAGATCAAGGTGGCGAATACTTAAGCTAAGAGTTTGACAGTAATCTGAAGGAGTGTGGAATTATTTCACAGCTCACTCCTCCTAGAGCACCACAATGGAATGATGCGTCCGAAAGGAGAAATCAAACTATGTTAGACATGGTTCGATCAGTGATGATTCAAGCTAATCTTCCTGTCTCTTTTTGGGGTTATGCATTAGAAACTATTGCGTTTCTACTGAACCGTACTCCAACTAAAGCAATTGAGAAGACACCATACGAGGTATGGACTAGGAAAGAGCCTAATATGTTGTTTCTCAGGATTTGGGGCTATGAAACACATGTTAAGAAATTAACATCTGACAAACTAAAGTCAAAATCTACTGTCTACTTGTTTGTAGGTTATCCCAACGAAACAAAGGGATATTACTTTTACTCACAAGCCGAGAACAAAGTGTTTGTTGCTCGCAAGGCTATTTTCTTTGAAAAGGAATTCCTTCTCAAGAAAGACAGTGGGAATAAAGTAGAACTTGGAGAAATTCAAGTGCCACAAACTCCTATAGAGGATGAGCTGGAAATGGGATCAAGTTCACAACCAGTTGTGGAACAAGAACCCATTGCACAAGAACCTAAAAGGTTTGGTAGGGTACAATGGGAGATTAAGAGATATGAATTTCTAATCACCGACAGTGACACTATCGAGTTAGTTGATCGTGAGGATCCAACTACGTACCGAGAAGCTATTGAGAGCCCTGACTCGAAAAATTAGCTTGAAGCTATGAAATCCGAGATGCAATCAATGTATGATAACCAGGTTTGGACATTGGTTGATCCACCGAAAAGTGCTAAGGTAATTGAATGCAAGTGGCTATTTAAACTCAAAGCTGACATGACCTACAAAGGTAGACTAGTAGCAAAAAATTTTCGGCAAACTCATGATGTAGACTATGATGAGACCTTTTCGCCTGTAGTCATGCTCAAGTCCATTAGGATTTTGCTTGCCATAGCTGCATATTATTACTATAAGATATGGCAAATGGATGTCAAGACTGCTTTCCTTAACGAAAATCTACTTGAGGATATGTATATGACACAGCCTAACAATTTTGTTAATCCCAAGCATCCTAAGAAGGTTTGCAAGCTTCAAATATCCATTTATGGATTAAAACAAGCATCCCGGAGTTGGAATCTCCATTTTGATGAAGCATTCAAAGAATTTGACTTCATCAAAAATGAAGATGAGTCTTGTGTATACAAGAAGGTTAGTGGGAGCATAATAATATTTTTGGTCCTATATGTGGACGACATCCTTCTCATTGGGAATGACATTCCAATATTGCAAAAGGTGAAACAATGGTTAGGGAAGTGTTTCTCAATGAAAGACTTAGGTGAAGCCGAGACAATACTTAGTATTCGGATCTATAGAGATAGATCACATCGGCTTTTGGGACTAAGTCAAAAAAAGTACATAGACAAAGTATTAAAGAGTTTTTGTATGGGAAACTGAAAGAAAGGGTACATACCTTTAGCTTTGGGAGCTCCTTTGACTAAAGAACAGTGTCCTAAAACCAAAGAGGAGAGGGATAACATGAGTAAAATCCCATATGCATCTGCCATTGGATTCATCATGTACGCTATGTTATGTACTAGATTGGATATTGCTCATACACTGAGTATAACCAGTAGGTTTCAGCAAGACCCTGGTGAGAAGCACTAGTCTGCTGTAAAGGGGATTCTAAAGTATCTGTGAAGGAATAAGGGTCACTTTTTGGTGTATGGTGGTCAAGAAGAGCTCGTCATACAAGGTTATATCGATGCTGCTTTTCAGACCAGCACTCAAGATTCTAGATCGCAATTTGGCTTTGTTTTTATTTTGAACGATGGTGCTGTTAGCTGGAGAAGCTCGAAGTAAGAGACCATTGCAGACTCAACTATAGAATCTGAGTATATTGCAGTGAGTGAGGCTGCAAATGAGGCTATTTGGATTAGAAATTTCATTTCTAGATTAGGAGTGGTCCCAAGCATCCTAGATCCATTAGAAATTTTATATGACAATAATAGGGCCATCACATGGGCCAAGGAGCCCCAATCACACTAGAAATCCAAACACATACTCAGAAGGTACCACCTAATCAGAGAAATCATTGATCGTGGGGATGCCAAGATTAGCAAGATAGCAAGTGAAAATAATGTAGTAGATCCTTTGATGAAACAGTTGAGCCCAAACTTGCATAAAGCTTATTTGAGAGCATTCGGTCTTAGGGCTATGGCCAATTGAGACTAGTGCTAATGGGAGATTATTAGTGTAAACCCTAGCTCCAATACATTATTATAAAATATTTAGATTAATAAATGAGGCATTTGTTTTATCTATTATATTCCTATACATATCAAATGATAAAACTATCCAAGAATGTTGTTTCTGTTTAAGTTATCATGTGTGAGGCACATGGTTGTAAGACCTTGAAGCAATTGAGACTTCATTCTAAATATCCCTAGTCAAACATTGTTATGGGAATAACAAATGAACTAAGACTAGTATGCTCTCTCTGATAAGTTGAGTTCTATCTTACGAATTATAAGGACTAGAGTGTCAATCAGAGATTATAGATACATGTTTAGAACATGATATCTGGATTCGATCTGTTCATAAGAACACTACATGGTACAAGTCATAAGTGTTTTTTATGTGCAAGTTTTGCATCGGAGTTCTTAGACCTAAAATCTCTATGAAACTCTTTATGAATTACTGTGTACTTTGACATACACCTAACGTACTCATAACAGGGTAACAAGTATGGGTATGATTGGACATGCACTAATTTATGTTAGAGAGCATAAGAGAAGTAAAGGGATTACCCCTCTCGATAAGAGAGAAAATATCATCAGCCACTTGATCAGTGAACTGAGAAGTGTATGGCCATACCGAGATGAAATAATGAGTAATCATTATTTATCTGAGAGTTCAATGTCACTGGAATATTAAGAAAGGAATTAGTATATATAAGGATGACTAGTTCCATGCCTTATATTAATTCTGATATTTAAGGGTAAGGGACTATGCAAAATTGCATTAGGTCACTAAATGCCATTTGCATTTTCATTTAATTTGGAATGCTATAATATCTTGCTAGAGAATATATATAGCCTTTGGATTATTTATTAATTCTTTGCCAATATTAAATGGACCTATAGGATCGCACACAAAGCATTGGACTTAAGATATTTAAAATAAAGTATTGGACATTAATTTGGGCTTTTATTTAAAGTCAAATTAATGTGGATAATGGGAATTAAAATTGTTAAATGGACCTTGGTCCATGAGAGAGAGAAAATGGCATTTACTAGGTTTATTCCAATTAATTAATTATCTTTGGATAATTATGGTAATTGAGTTTAAATCCTAATAGTATTTGAATCAACATACAATACTTAAATAGGAAATATTGTGGCCAAAATTCAAGCTAAATTCCTAGTGAATTTCAGCATGTATAAAATCCCTAATGAAGTGATTTATTTTGATTAAATAACTAATGCCAATTTAAATTAATTTGAATTTAAAATACTAAAGGAATTTGAATTAATTTAATCACTTAATTAGGAAGAGATGGAAGCTAAAAATACTACCTAATTCTAGGGGATTTCGGCATCCATATGATTTCCTAAACAAGTGATATAAATTGATTAAATTATTTTTGACAAATTAGGTTTTTTCTCTCTCATTGCCGCCACTCTCAAGGGAAAAGAATTCTTTCTTCTTCTATTGGATTTTTGGCAGCCATTGGTGAACCCTAAAAAGAACAAGATCAGATCTTGTGTCTTTGTTTGAATACCCATTGCCAAATACAAAAGGATTAGAGCTAGCACTCTAGTTTTAAGCTATCCTTGCAAATGTGTGTGTGAGTATAGAGTGGTGTGGCGCATAGGCAACACTTTTGGCATTAAGGATCGAGATCAGATATATATAAGTCTATCTTATATATTGGCCATTGCAAAATCAAGTTTTGAAGAGCATCCAAGGTTGTAAGTGTATTCAAAACCCTAAAATTGCATGTTTCGATTCTATATTGTGTATTGTGTGGCATGTATGATCAAATTTTTTAATTTTTTCATTGTATTATCATTATTTTTATGCCATGTAATATCCCTTCAATGGTATCAGAGACTAATCATGCTTGTTTTAGTGCTTGGGATGCATTACAACTTGATTAAAAATCGTTCCTTACATTAATCGTAATGCTGAAATTTTCTATTTTGAGTTTTTTTCATTAGTTGAGTGTAAAAATGATCTTAAATGTTTTATTAGGTATTATAATTATTATGAAATGTTAATATACTATCCTAAGATGTTCTTAGAGCTGTTCATGGTCAGTTTTAATTATATATACCTGATTGTACATGTTAATCTTGAAACTAGGTGCTAGTTTGCATGATATGTGTTTGTAAACAACAAGTTTCTAAAAATTAAATGTAAAAACGTGTTGGGAATGTTTGTAAGTGATTTTTAAATATTTATAACAGGTCTGGACATGTTTTAAAAATTTTTTTAATTCTGGTCCATGAAAATTTAATTCATTAATTTACAAATCACTTAAAATAATGACTAGTTTGTGTTAGTTACATGTTTAATCAACATTGTTTATTTTGTTTTGATTAAAATGAAAAAAAAACACATTTAGATCAAATTTGAATAGAAACTTAACTCAATTTTTATGACCTTATTTAAGTTATTAAATGGCTCATAAAATCGTTTTAAGTGTTTGTGCATCGTTTGTGGCATTATGTGAGCATTAAATAACTTGTTTCATGTTGTTTGTTTGTATTATTATCAATGTCGTATGTAGTATATGTCTTCATGAATTTTTATGTTTTAATTCATGTTGGTTCATATTATTCGTATTTTTAATGTTTATGGGCTATATGACAATATTAAAAATTGCAAAATTAGAAATTATACTAGAGTTGATTTATAGAACAAATCTAACTAGTTTGTGTTTTGGGTTTTTAAGAGAGCTTATTCAATAAGTGGATTTAGTCCTTAGGGCTTCGGCCTAAGCCCATCACGGGGTCTTCTCTTAAAGGTTCAAGTACACAATTTTCACTAATGGGCTTGGCTTAATTAATTAAAAATTTGACTTTATTTTATCCATGAATGTTATATATATTTGTTTGCTTGTTTTGTGTGATGAATGACTATGCATGGTGCATTCATGGGCCCTGGGTTATGTAATTATATATGTCCTGTATGCCATTATGGATTATTGTACAAGTGCCATTTTGGCATCTAGACCACTTGACATGTTTGTTAGTGTAAACCCTAGCCCCAATGCATTGTTATAAAACTCTTAAATTAATAAATGAGGCATTTGTTTTATCTATTGTATTCTTGTGCATATCAATTGATAGAACTATCCAAGAATATAGTTTCAGTTTAAGTTATCATGTGTGAGGCAAATGGTTGTAAGACCTTGAAACAATAGAGACCTTATTCTAAATATCCCTAGTCAGTCATTGTTATGAGAATAACAAATGAATTAAGACTAGTATGCTCTCTCTGATAAGATGAGTTTTGTCTTATGGATTATAAGGATAAGAGTGTCAATTAGAGATCATAGATACATGTTTAGAACATGGTATTTGGATTCGATTCGCTCATGAGAAACTTTATGGTACTAGTTTTAAGTGTTTCTCATGTGCAAGTTTTGCATCGGAGTTCTTAGACCTAAAATCTCTATGAAACTCTTTATGAATTACTATGTACTTTGACATACACCTAACATACTCGTAACAGGGTGACAAGTATGGGTATGCTTGGGTATATACTAATTCATGTTAGAGAGCATGAGAGAAGTAAAGGAATTACCCCTCTTAATAAGAGAGAAAATATCATTGGCCACTTGATCAGTGAATTGAGAAGTGTATGGCCATACCGATTTGAAATAATGAGTAATCATTATTTATCTGAGAGTTTAGTGTCACTAGAATATCAAGAAAGGAATTAGTATATATAAGGATGACTAATTTCATGCCTTGTATTAATTCTGATATTTAAGGGTAAGGGACTATGCAAAATTACATTAGGTCACTAAATGCCATTTGCATGTTCATTTAATTTGGAATGCTATAATATCTTGCTAGAGAATATATATAGCCTTTTGATTAATTTATTAATTCATTGCCAATATTAAATGGACCTATAGGATCGCACATAAAACATTAGGCTTAAAATATTTAAATAGAATATTGGGCATTAATTTGGGCTTTTATTTAAATTCAAATTAATGTATGTAATAGGTATTAAAATTGCTAATTGGACCTTGGTCCATGAGAGAGAGAAATTCAGCCCACAAGGTTTAATTTCAATTAATTAATTATCTTGGATTAATTAAGTTAATTGATTATTAAATCCTAATAACATTTGAATCAAAATAAAACACTTAAATAGGAGAGAGAGTGCCCGAAATTCAAAGATAAAATCATAGTGAATTTCGGCACATGTATATCCTAAATAAGTGATGATTTTTTATTAAATATCTTATGCTATTTTAAATTAATTTGAATTTAAAACCTAAAAGCAATTTGAATTAATTTGAATCACTTAATTGGGAAGTGATGGAGGCTGAAAATACTACCTAATTCAAGGGGATTTCGGCATCCATAATATTTGCTAAACCTAGTGATATAAATTAATGAAATGATTTTTCCAAGTTAGGTTTTTTCTCTCTCTAAGCCGCCACTCTCAAGGGAAAAGGACTCTTCCTTCTTCTCTTGGATTTTGGGCAGCCATTGGTGAACCTTAGAAAGAACAAGATCAGGTCTTGTATCTTTAGTTTAATACCCATTGCCAAATACACAAAGATTAGAGCTAGCACTCTAAGTTTTAAGCCTTCCTTGCAATTATGTGTGTGAGCATAGAGAGGAGTGGCATAAAGGCTGTTTCTTTGACATTGGTGATCAAGATCTAAAGCATATAAGTTCATCCTATTTGCTGGTCATCATCAAAATCAACATTTGAAGTGCATCTAAGATTGTAAGTTTCAAAACCCTAAATTGCATGTTTTCGATTCTTGTTGTGGATTGTGTGGTATGTATGATCAATATTTTTATTTTTCCGCTGCGTGATCATCATTGATATGCCATGTTATATCCCATCAATGTTAACCCCGGCTATGATGAAATTGTACAAATTGTTAAATGACCAAAAACTTGGGAGATTCCCATTTTGACCCTTTACTCTAGCCTGAGATCTTAAAGGAGAACGAAGATGGATAGGACTAATTTCCTCTATCATTCATTACTGAGATCTGAGATTCTGTATCTTTTGATTTACTCATCAAAAGTTATGCCCTCTAGCAAAGGAATTTGTCGAGATCATTGAAGCTAGATTTGCACTTGACACTTTGCCCTATTTACCTTTTAGTGTTCTTAAATATCCTAGGGAAGTGACAAGTAAGCCTTAGGTCTTCTCCCTTCTAAGGCTATCAGGCTAATTTCCCGAGGGAAGACTTTTTCTTTGGAGGGATTGATCGATGCTTTGGATGACTTCTCTGACATGCCCATGCTGATCCCATTTCTCATCTCATTGATAGCCCCTTATTGCTTTAGGTAGGTCATTGTTTTAAAAGTCAATGTGTCCCTTATGGGTTTTCACACTAGCTTTTCTCATTAAAAAATATGTCCTTTCAGATTTTCACGTATTTAAGTTTATCTACATGAGAAGTTGAGCTTGCTAATAGAGCCTCCACCTCGAGCTATAAGCACTTACCCCTTAAGGTACTATATTTTTAGACAGAGATTGTACGACTTTCACTCGCCTTACGAGGGAGGTGTCTGGATGGCTACTATAGTAGATGGTGATATCAACTTTAGGTGTCCTTGGCTATCTATTACCTTTATGACTAGGTCCATTGTGTGGGTTATACAAGGCCACTTTTTGCATTATTACCCACTACACTCGTTAGTTTGGAGAGGGGCACAATATCATCATGTGCCTCTTGTCTTTCTGTGGTGGCATACTTTTTCCTGGATTTCTCACCCACTATTACTAGCTTTTGTTTGAACTTCCTGTGAGGACTATTTTGCCAGAGACTGCAACTTGCAACTTTTCCACTACTATTTAGTACAAGAGGTGGGTTACTAGCCTTGTGGCTAACAAATGATCACACTGGTTGAGGCTTACTGACAGTAGCTGAGGACATACAAAGAGTTAGATGTAATAAAGACATTTGTATTTTTTTTTCATTAAACTTTTTCATTTTTAATGTATTGGTTGAATTCCTTTTGATCATATCAATAAAACATTGCATACAGATATGACATTTCTATTTCATTTCAATACACATGATCGTCATTTAACATTAATTTTAAGCATAGTCATCTAATCTCGGAATGAAATCTTAAAAGCACCAGAAATCCTATCATCAATTAGCCCTCTTGGGTTTTTTAATTAATTATTTTCTCTCAGCTCTTAATTTTTTCTCAAGATGCCTATTTTTTGTTTTCATCCTAATAGAGTGCCCAATTTTAGCAAGGCCGCCATTTTTTTTAGTTTTCAACCTATGGGGCTTTTATTCTCTTCCTTTTCTCTTTTTGAGTCTTTAACCATGGAACCACTTTACCTTGTCGATGTTAACTAACTCTCTGAACTTATTACTATCTCCATCAGTCTGAATAACAACTCTTTTAGATAATAACTTTTTTATCACAAAAGATCCTTCCTAAGTAGGTCTAAATTTTCCTCGGATATATGGAATTATTGTCTCATTTGCTTAAACACTAGATCCCCCTCCTTTAAAGGATGTTTCCTAATCTTCTTCCCGAATAAACAAGCTAACCTCTTTTGATAGATCTGATTGTGATATTAAGCTCACATCCTATCTTTATCTAACAAGTTGATCTAGATTATAGCTTTGAATTATAACTATACTTTTTAGTGTGTTTAAGAGTTGTTTTAGCGTCAATTTAGTTGGTTTTATGTTTAATTTTGTAATTCTTTGTTTTGTATGTGTTTAATTATATTTTGGTGTTTTACAGGGATTATTTAAAGAGAAGAAGTAAATCACCTCGGTAGGGTTAGAAATCAACCCAACCAAATTGCCTTAAGGGAGAATTTTGTTCATTTCATCCAATATCTATCACCTCAGTTGGGTTGATTTTCAACCCTACCAAGGTCCTAATAGAGAGAAGGCAGAGATCATCACCTCTGTTGGGTTGATTTTCAACCTTACCAAGGTATATGGCAACTTTGAAGCAAACTTTATCACCTTATTTAGGTTGAATTTAAACCCTGCCGAGGCATGTGTTCCCAATTATGATTTTTATCATAGTTTTGCTAATTTAGAAAGTTTAATGGAAGCAAAATTTCTTCTATTTGAGGACTTGCAAGTATTGATATAAAAGGGGCAATAGGAGGACAATTTGGAAAAGAGTTTTTTAAGGCTTTTATTCTTTTTTTTTAGTCTTTGTAAATTAGGTTTTTTCTCTCTTTTTAGTTTAATTTTAATTTAGAGATTCAAGGTTGAAGAAGAAGGAACTTCAAGTTTTATTTTTGCTTCATTAAAGATGTATTCTAAACTTAATTTTTTTCTATTCCATGATTAGATTCTTGATGTTTGAGTAGTTCTTTTGCTTAGGAATTTTTGAACCATAATTGCATTGGAATTTTAAGTTTAATGAATATTTGTATGTTTTTCTCTATTTTCCTTATGATTAATTATGCACTTATGTTGATATTTGGTTTTGATTTTTAATGTATTGACAGATGGTTAATTATGAAATTCGAATGTTAATTGTATGTGTTTATATCTTGTTCTTTTATTTTCTGCATCTAGTTATCTTTATGTTCCAAAAGGAGGTTTTGATTCCTATGTATGGATTATATTTAGTTCAAGTGTGTTGGGAAATAGATGGATTTTTAAATAGGTTTTCCAAGAAGAGATTCATTTAAGATCTAGGAATTTATAAACCCGAGCTGATGCTAGTTATTAGGCTATTCTTAATTTGAAAGCATTGTAATCTAAAATGGCGTTTTTAAGTAAGAGACCTATTTTGAGTTGGATTTTTCCATATATTCACGTTAATATTGTTTTACTTGTTTCCGATGACATTTAAGAGGATAAAATTTCCTAAGCATTAATTTTAATTTTGTTAATTCCCTTAATAACCTTGTTTTAATTTAGTTGTTAATTCTTAGATTTAATTTCTTGGTTAGCTTAGAACTCCTTTTAATTCAAAAACTTGGGAATCATCTCAAATTAATTCTGCTCAATTATAAATATTCTATTTAGCAATCCATGTTACCTTGGGTTCAATATTCTTGGGATCTTAAATATAATCCCCTATATTACTTAGCTGATCTAGTACATTTGCTAGACACCGGTAAAGTTTTTGGCGCTATTATCGGGGAACAATGGTGCCATTTATTTAATATCTTTAGTTGAGTTAGTATAAGATTTTTATTTTTATTTGTTTCTGATTTGGTGTTATTCTTTGCAGAAAGATTTTAAAGCCCTTTTAAATGATGTACGGTTTTGTCCAAGATTATGAATTAGTTTTTTTAAGAGCACAAATGAAGATTTGAGGAGGGATTGCA
The DNA here is from genome assembly GCA_037975025.1 of Excoecaria agallocha. Classification (NCBI taxonomy): domain Eukaryota; kingdom Viridiplantae; phylum Streptophyta; class Magnoliopsida; order Malpighiales; family Euphorbiaceae; genus Excoecaria; species Excoecaria agallocha. Next base: position 27,913,357 of record CM075821.1, on the reverse strand, counting down.
TTAACCTTCAACAATCTATTATACACCATCCTTAGAAGATTCTTATTCTCCATGGTTACCATAAGAGTCCACCACTTCTAAAGTTTAAAGTCTTCTAAATTTGTTTAGTATTCGGGAGAAACAATTTAAGGCGAAAAAGGAAGAGTGGAAGGCTACATTTAAATTCCAATAGGAGAAGTTAAGGAATCAATAGGAGAAGATTAAGAGTTAAGAGAGTATATTTAGAAATCAAGAAATGGAAATTAAAAAGTTAGAATTCAAACTAGAACTCTTGAGTGTTTCTATACAGATTCAAGGTGGTGGTGATAACAAGGATGAATTGAGTCATGTGCTAATGGAGGATAATAAAGAAATTGAGTATAGGGTGCATGCATTAAAGGAGGAATTAATCATTATTGAAGATAAGTCTTGTAGCTTAGAAGATGAATTTGACTCTCTTGTGAAGGATTTTTCACCAAAAGAGCAAGAAGTGTTTAATTCTCAAGTGGAGGTATTGAATTTAGTTCACTTAAAGAATTTATTAAAGCGAGAAAAGCTGGAAGAGTTTATATTTGAAGAACCCATGGTAAAGTCATACTTTATTGAAGACACAAAATTTCTAGCCTTGGTGAACTTTGACAAGTTTCTCCTACAGATGGGAGAAAATGAGGAGCAAAGTCCAGAGAGACCATTATTTGGATCACAAGGTCAGCCTCTAGAGAGTGATATGAGTCGAACTGGGACTCGATAAACCAAAACTTTTCTAATCCTTCTCTTTGAATTTCTGTTAATTTTTCATGTATGTCAAGTTTTTGTGTTTTGTGTGTTATTTTTAATGATTTGCTATCTTATCTTTATTTTAATTTCGTAGGCTTTTACATTTGAATTTATGTTTTTTGTGTTTTCTTGGTTTTACTGTATTTTTGTCATTCAATTTATGAGTTTAAGATGTTAGTTTACTAAATTAGAGGTTGAAATGTGCAATTTAAAAAAAAAGAAGCTACTTCTATAATTTTTGTGTTTAATTATTGTATTTAAATTAGAATGTGCTTCTAGATTAATTGAAAAGGTCATATAGTTTTTGGGGTTTCAATTAAGGGGAAGTACAATTTAGTTGAACCTAAGGTGGAGTTATGCTTTTTGAGTGTGTGGAAGTTGACAGCAAGTGCAAACTTCTAGGTATGTGTTCTTTTATTTATTTCATGTTAGTTTTCTTGGCTTAGTAAAGGTTAAGTGTTTAAGGTTGGTGAAATTTAGGCTTTTGATGTAATTAATTTTGGGGCTTTGTTTTGGCTTAAAGAGCAATTTTAAAGTGAGTTTAAGGGTGTCTATGAGGAGAAAAAAATGTTTGTTGTGGTAAAAAAAAATTAGATTTTACTATGAATGAAATGTCAAAAATTTAGTGTTTGTGTAATCAACTCAGTAGGTTGATTTTCAACCCAACCGAGGTGCCTCATAACCCAGTCCCAAAGAAAACACCTCGGTAAGGTCGATTTTCAATCCAATCGAGGTGCCTCATCACCCAATCCTAAAGAAAACACCTCGGTAGGGTTGATTTTCAATCCAACCGAGGTGCCTCATCACCCAGTGCCAAAGCAAACACCTCAATACGGTTGATTTTAAACCCAATCGAGGCATCAACACCCTTTAGTCTAGTAGAAAAAACCTCGATAGGGTTGATTTTTAAACCAACCGAGGTCATTGCCTTATAAAAGCTACCCACTCCCTTCCCAACCGAGACACCCTTCATTTTCTCCGAAGATCTATCTTCCTAATTGAGACATACACACACCTAATTGGTCATTCATACTCTTGCACTTTTCTTCTTTATCATTTGGCACCCACAACAAAATCAAATAAGTTTACTCTCTTTAGTTACTTCTTCATGTGTAATTTTGATTCTATTTTGATTTGATGACTTAAATAGAGGTTATTCTTCTTGTTTTCTCTTTTGAATTTGGTTCTCAAATGCTCATTTTTTGTTGTTTTGATGCTCACATTGCAAGGCTTTAGTTGTACCAAATTGAAATTTTATTGTTTGTTTGGTTATATCTAGGTTTAATTTCAATTTTGGCATGAGATTGGTTTATATTTCTCTTATTTTAGCTTGGTTATAGTTATGCTTACCATGTGCTTGATAAAATTCCACAATGACCAATTTCAAATCTTTACCTCAATTTCTTCGATCAAACCATCTCTGACCAATTTTAGATTTTAGAACTCACTTCACACACTTGATGTCAATTATTCAACATATTGATCTTGTGAATTGAAGCATTTTTGACTTAGGTGCATGTTTTCATTTAGCCACTATGATTGTGAAGCCTTGTTTTCTACATTATCTTGGTTTTAAAGGCATGTTGAATGTTTGAATTAGCTAAAAAATTATGTGAGGTTGATTTTCCCTTGGTTTAAATGTTTGAATTATTTAATCAATTCCATTGGTCCCATGTCTCCTCTTGGCTTGATCGTGGTCATTTACCTATGATAGTATTGCTTTGATTCAATTGTGGTGATGCTTTAATTCCACTTTTCTATGGCACTTACTTGTTCTTTAAAACTTGTGTAGTGAGCTGATATTTTTGCTACCTTAATAAGGACAGCAAGATCTTAGAGAGGGGGATAGAGTGCAATTGAACCTGATTTGGAATATTAATTCAGGAAAGTTCTTTCATCTTGCTCATGAATTATTTCAGTTGTTTTGTTTTTATTTTAATTTATTTAGTTTGGTTTGTAGTTTGAATGCTAATTGAGTAGGTTTAGTTGGAATATCATGTATTGTATATTTAGTTTAGTTCACCCATTTATTCTTAAAAATGAACTATTTGAACTTTAACTTAAAATATGCAATGTTCAAAAGTTGTGTTTAGCATTAAGATAGCCATGTTACTTGATGAAATTACAGCTAAGTTAGGGTTCAATTTCAAAAATATTTGTTAGTTTCCAACATTTTGAACACTAAAACCAATTTTGAAATAAGAAGAAAAACCAGTGCATATTTGTTATTACACTCATTTTTACCATATAGCTTAAAAATCCTTTATCTCCCCTTCTAAGAATTGGCTACTCTAGGATTGGGATGGATTAACATTTGTTGGGTAATTAAAGAGTGTAGTTAAAAAGGGTTTTTGGGATATTATCGTCAAAGGTTGGTATTAAAGTCAAGAAAGTAATGGAAAGTTGAACTTGTAAATACTCAGGTTATCATTTGTTGCCAACAATGAAGCTAGCAAGTTCTTGAAAAGAAAAGAAAGAAAAAGAAAAAGAAAAGAAAAAAAAGGTTTGAATTAAAGCTAGCAATTTATGGCAAAATTTTAAGTGCATGGTATTTATAAAGGAAAAGAAAAGAGTCATGACTTCTAAATATGGTTGATTTGTGAAAATTGAGATGAGTGTCAGTGAATTTTTTTCTCTTAAAATATTTTATGAATGAAAGATTAATTGAGCAAGTATGGTTAAGTGGGGTGTTTTTTATTAAGTGGAGTGAATTTTGGAAAATGTTGGTCTATACAATCAGAGAGTGGCTATTTTTCGTGTTTACTATTGTCCATTCTTTGTTAACCATTCCCATGACCACATTACAACCTAATGAAGTCTTAGTGATTCTATATTTGATTTTGAGTTGTTTAGTAGAGATGACCTTTGAGTTTCGGTGCTAAAGGAGAGGCTTATGGTGTTTCTAGAGTTTCAAGTATAAAATCGTTTGTACATTTAGATGTACATTAATTCTAAAGCTTGACTGTGAAATTGCATTGGTGTTTTGATTTTTGAAAAGACTTAAAAAATTTTGGTCTTACACACACACAGAGAAACTGGCTCATATTTTCTTGATTGAATTTGATCTAGTTGGAATTTTATTAAGTGCTTCTGTTAATTGTTAAGCATGATTTTTAATTGTATAATTCTTTGGTAGAAGTTTAATTATTTCGAGAATTTGGTTTGTTCAATTTTGCTCGAGGGCGAGCAAAGACTAAATGTGGGGTATTTGATAGCTATAAATTATAACTATATTTATTAGCGTGTTTAGGAGTTATTTTAGTGTCAATTTAGTTGGTTTTATGTTTAATTTTGTAAGTCTTTGTTTTGTGTGTGTTTAATTGTATTTTGGTGTTTTACAGAGATTGTTTGAAGACAAAATGTAAATCACCTCGGTAGGGTTGGAAATCAACCTAACCGAGTTGCCTAAGGGGAGAATTTTGTTTGTTTTATCCAATAGCTATCACCTCAGTTGGGTTGATTTTCAACCCTACCAAGGTACATGGCCACTTTGAAGCAGACTTCATTACCTCGATTTGGTTAAATTTCACCCCTACCGAGGCATGTGTTACCAATTACAATTTTTATCAGAGTTTTACTGATTTAGAAAGTTTGACAGTAGCATAATTTCTCCTATTTGATGACTTTCAAGTATTGATATAAAAGGGGCAATAAGAGGACGATTTGTAAGAGAGTTTTTTAGGGTTTTTATTCTTTCTTTTAGTCTTTGTAAATTAGGGTTTTATTTTCTCTTTTCAGTTTAGTTTTAATTTAAAGATTCAAGGAAGGATTCAAGGTTAAAGAAGAAGGAACTTCAATTTTTATTTTCTCTTTATCAAGGATGTATTCTAAAATTAATTTTTTTTCTATTCCATGATTATATTCTTGATGTTTGAGTTGTTCTTTTGCTTAGTAATTCTTGAACCATAATTGTATTGGAATTTTGAGTTTGATGAATATTTGCATGTCTTCTTCTATTTTCCTTATGATAAATTATGCACTTATGTTGATATTTGGTTTTGATTTTTAATGTATTGATAAATGGTTAATTATTAAATTCTAATGTTAATTGTATGTTTTTATGCCTTGTTCTTTTATTTTCTGCATCTAGTTATCTTTATGTTCCAAAAGGAGGTTTTGATTCTTTTATGTGGATTATATTTATTTCAAGTGTGTTGGGGAATAGATGGATTTTTAAATGGATTTTTGGAGAGGAGATTCATTTGAGATCTAGGAATTTATTAACCCAAGTTGAAGCTAGTTATTAGGCTATTCTTAATTCGAGAGCGTAGTAATCTAGAATAGTGTTCTTAAGTAAGAGACCTATTTTGAGTTCTGTTTTTCCAAATATTCATGTTAATATTGTATTACTTGTTTTCGATTACCTTTATGAGGATAAAATTTCCTAAGCATTAATTTCAATTTTGTTAATTCCCTTGATGACCTTTTTTAATTTAGTTTTTAATTCTTAGATTTAATTTTTTGGTTAGCTTAAAACTTCTTTTAATTCAAAAACTTGGGAATCATCTCAAATTAATTCTATTCAATTATAGATATTCTATTTAGCAATCCTTGTTCCCTTAGGTTTGATATTCTTAAGGTCTTAAATATATTCTCCTATATTACTTAGCCAATCTAGTACACTTGCTAAACATCGGTCACTGGAGCAGCCCTTGTCTTGCCCACTCTATTTTTAGCAATTCAGCCTCCAAACTACCCTTAAAGACTAATGTTGCAGCCTCTATCCCATGAACTGGAGAAAAAGAAGTAGCCCTTGTTAAAGTTCTAGCTACAGTTTTATATTTTCACAATGCAAAAGGTAGCTTGTTAGCCTAGTCCTTCTAAGTTTGAACCATTTTAGCCAAAATCCTCTAGACATTCTTATTAGTCGCTTCGACTGCCCTATTTGCTCGAGGCTGATAAGATGACGACCTATAATGTTGGACCATATACTTCTTGAGCATCTGTTAGGCTTTGGCCTGGAATTACATCCTCTTATTTGACACTATGCGGTGGGGTAATCCATACCTATATATTAGATTATTCTCAAAAAAACTTGGCTATATCACTAACATCCACCTTCTTGAAGGATTCTACTTCCACCCACTTCGTGAAGTCATTTATGGAAACTATGATGAATTTGTGCCCATTTGATGCAAGCAGATGGATCGTACCTATGATTTCTATACCCCATGCAAGGAATGGCCAGGGCAATGTAAGGTTGCATAGCTCAAAAACTAGTAAATGTTTTTGGTGTGCATACTATTGGCACAACTAACATTCCTTCACATACTTAGAGCAGTCTGTGTCCATTGTAAGCTTAAAGAATCTTTGGTGCATTGTCTTCTTTGCTAAGGTAACTCGTTGATATAAGCTCCACATACACCAACATGTACCTCATCTATGACTTTCTTAGCCTCTTTCTCATTTAAAGATCTCAATTGGATACCATCAAGTTGTCTCTTAGATAGCACTTCGCCTACACTAATGAATTGAGCTGACAGCTTGCAAATCATTCCCTGGACCATTTTCATAACCTCTTCTAGGAACACTAACTTCTCTAAGTAATTTTGGATATCGTAGTACTAAAGCTTCCCATCATCCACCTTAATATCCATTACTTGCTCAGCTTTGAAATATGGCTTGTCAGAACTGGAGATTAACACTAACTTCATACTTACCCTCTTTAGATTATCCCATATTGATACCAAAGTGGCTAAGGCATCAGCCAACTGATTCTCATCTATAGGCATGTATCCAAAAGTGCACACTTCAAACTGACTGCTCAAAGCCTTCAGACACTTGATGTAAGGTAACAGCTGTTTTTTCCTTATAGACCATTCACATCTTACCTGGTAAAGTACCAAAGATAAGTCCTTGAATACATGTTAAATCACACCAAAAAAAAGATAGATTAATTAGTATCCTGAAATAATATGACAAAATAATCACATGCTCATTTACACAAACAGAATAAATTCAGGAATAGAATCACATTATATAAACACAAAATTGCAGTAAATAATGCATAAATAAGATAAGAAACAAATAAATGGTATAAAAAATCCATAAAAGCATAAAATGTATGTAAAAATACCTCAAAATTCACTCAAAGATGGCCAAAAAAAGGGTAAGGGACAGCCTTAAGGGAGCGAGGGATAGGACAGAGAGACAGGTCCAGGATGTCCTGTCTATTAAATCATAGATGACCGTCTATTAGACTATCTTCCCGTCTGTCACCTTTGGAGAGAAACAAAAATGCAAGTTTCATGCAGAAAATCATGTAAAATGTATTTTTAGCCCTAAACATGCAATAATACATGTTAAAATCAATTTGTAACAACAAATCATGCATGGCATGTATTACAACACATGTTTACAAAATTAAAACAATATAAAACAAAGCTTTAAAAATACAACAATGGAAGAATCCCATTCTAAACACACCATTAACATGCCAATTCAGTCTAGATTCATGATTTAACAAATCAAATCATGTGAATAAATTAAGTACAGTATATAATCACAAGTACTCTAGTAAATTCATATGAATTTTAGGCATTATCATGCTAGAGAGAGAAAATTACAAAAGAAGAAAGAGAGCCTAAAATATTACCCTCGGGAGATATTCTAACTCTAAAATCTCTATAGCCCAGATCTTCATTTCGATTTGATCCTTTATTTTAAGAACAATTCAATGAAAATCGTATGTATTTATGTGTTTTAATCAAAGAGAATATTAGAGAATGAAACTTTAGAGAGAGAAAGAAATGTATTTTCTTCTTCTCCAAAGCCTTTTTTGTTCTGTAAAACAATTATCCTTTTTTTTGTAAAACAATTATCCTCCCCCCCTCCCTTTTTGAAACCCTAAATTTAATATTTTATATCTCGGGAAGAGTTTGAGTTTAATTCTAACTCAAAACTCTCAAAATTTGCAGATAAAATCCCCCCAAATCCGAAATCCCATTTTTAGAGATAAAACTCCCTTTTTGAAAACCCAAAAATGTGGAAAAACTGGGATTCAAGCCAAGGACAGGCGTCCTTCAATAGGGGTTGACCATTCCTCATCACTAATCCAGAATTTCCCAAAATGCCTTCTTGTTTGGCCTGTGTAGGAGAAAGGAACCTACAAATAGGCACCCCTCAAGTGACACATGACCATCTTCCACCACTAAAGGTCTAAAACTAGGTTTTTATGCACATTTTGTTAGAACATTTGGCAATATTTGAAAATACTTGAAAAATCATGAAAAAGCTCTGAGAAAAAGTGAGAAATTCACGATCGAAGGTCTGAGATCCCAATCTTGTTGTTAGTAATATGTTGTTTCCTCATCAACAGGTAACCTTAATCTAGGCTATCTCGGGTCATGGTGTCTACAGCAGGAATAGGTAACACCATAAATTCAATTTCAATTTCAACTGGCTCTGTCTTTACTATAACCTTGAAGGTTCCAGTAGCTTACCTCTTCGAGTTGCCATAAGCAGAATTAGTTATATTTGACTTGCTCATCATGCTCTCTTTCAGCCCAAAAACAAGAATTGTAACCAAAAGAAATACATTACTAGAGGACACATTATCTAGCATCACACAAATCGTGTGCTTGCCATTCACTTAAGCGTTGATGTAGAGAGAACGATTATGGTTTCTACCTTCAGCGGGTAGATTAGCATTGGAGTACACAACATTTTTTTCAATTTCTCCCTTAACCAGATCTAGCAGTTTGGATGGTGAAATGGTAGTAGCAACATTAGACTTGCATAAGGCCTCCACTAACTTTTGGCTGTGTGATTGGGATTGTCTCAATAAGTCCCAAATGAAAGTATAGGCTTAGGTCTTCTTCAGTTGTTTTATGATCTAGTTTTCCTTAATCTCTTTCTCAATAGGCACTGTAGCAGGGGCTAGCTGCTTTGCAACTTCAGGCACCATCCTTCCACTTCTAGTGACTACGTTTACCTTTTTCTCTTCCCTCACCTCTTTTTTACTCTCACTAGCTGAATTCTAAATATCAATGGGCACCATTACCCTTTCATCATTGCTCTCTATAGGGGAATCCCAACAATCAATCATGGAAGTTGGTTGGTTTTCTTCACTTGGCTTTATTACTTTAGAGGTGGAATGAGTAATGGTCCCATACTCATTCCCAAACCGGTCCTTTATCTCATACCATTCAAGTAAGTGAGAATCGATTATGAACACCGAAGGTGGTACAGCATTGTACCCTTCTTTCTTTTTCTTCTCCTCTTCTCAGGATTTAAAATCTATTTACTATTATCGGATCCTGAATTTTGTTCCTCAGGGTGTGGTAATAATCTATGAGATGCCTTGTGTTCTGGTGATAGGCACAGCACTAATCTTCTTTGTGGTTAGGCATCCCTTAACTATTGGCAATCCTTAATAGCAATGGCTATAACTTTCCTTCCTTAGTTAGCCGATCTAGCACCCAAGAAAATGATTTACCCAAGTTAGAGTAATACCTTTAATTAGCCTCTATGGCAGACACTTCAGCTATCTTACCACTTCTGTTTGCTCCACTACTATTCTTAACTGCCTTGTTATTGCCAAAGTTTCTCCTTGTACCCTTATTACTGGCCCTCTTGGCTAAGTACTCTCCCTCAACTTCTATAGCTATATCCTTTAAGGACTTCCAATCCTTCAATCCCTTCATCTTTAGTCCATCCCTTAGGTAGGGACTTGCATTCTAAATAAAAAGCCTAATCTAGCCAGCTATATCAAACTTTCTCTTCATCTCCATTACTTGGTTCCTCCACCTAGTGAGGTACTCATGAAAGGACTCATCATGCTTTTTTTGGAGCAATTTGAGATCTTTTAGAGTGACCTTTACCCTTACACAACAATCATACTGTTTGAGGAACTCCTCAGTTAACAAGTCCCAATCCTCCTTTGTTTGCCTGTCTAGCCTATAATACCAGTCTATTATCAAGCTTATTAAGCTTAAATAGAAATACTCAACCTTTTGTTATTTTATTAAGGTGGTCCCCTTCATGATTAGGGTATACTGCTTAATTTGTGTTGAAAGGTAAAAAATACTGTCAAATTTCGGCAATTTTGGCATTTTAAACCTTTCAGGGAGTGGCTTGTCTCTAACTAAATCTCTATCTTTAAGTTTCATCCCTCTTCCATCCAATAACAGTTTAAACACAGCCTCAATCTTCTCCTCTATCTTCTTAAAGGCTATATCCTTAGCACTAGGGCCTCTATTCTTCACTACCATGGGAGGCTCTTCATCTTTTTCCTCCTCTTTAATATAGTCATTTTCTGGCTCATACCTCCTCTCTCTCTCCTTGGCTCAACTAGTGGGACTCAAAGCTCTAAAATGGTAGTCTAGGTAGCATCCTTAACATATGTTGGTATTGTCGGTCCACAAATAGGTGCTCTATGCTGAGTTCTAGAAGGAGGTGCTAAAGGAGCCATTACCCACCAAGCAGGGCCATCATCATTTCCCCAAACTGCTGGAATCACCTATCCAACCTTCTATCTATCTCATCTTGGGGAACTAGAGGAGCTGAAGTAGAGGCCAACCTATCCCTTATATTAGACATCCTTACCCTAAAGTCATCTGCTTATCTCATTTAGTTGTATATCATCATTAGCCATTTCTTCTAATGTAATTTCTTGACTATTTTATGAAAGCTCAATTAAACCAAAATCAAAACTGATATTGGAGCCTAACACTGAACTCGACTTAGATCTCAACCTAGACAGCTCATGTATGTGTCTACAAATAAGGCGATCGTCTGACCCTTTGGACCACCTAAATGAATCGATGATGGCTGCAAAAGTCAAATGTTAGGAATGATGCATAATGACTGACATATGAGTATGATATTTATATGATGCATGAATACAAAGAATGTTTTCGTTAGATATCAATTACAATTACACATAAGTAAGATAAAGCCTTCAAACCTTATACTCCCACACAGGAGGTCATGCAATCTCTTTCCTAGATAGGCTTAGCCTATAGGTCAACAAGGAACCCAATGGATGCGTATGGTGTACGGTGAAAAAGCCAGCAACATAATTTCTCTTAATTAAAAGCACAGGTGCATTGGTTCTGGCCATTAAGTATTTTGAGTAATTCATACAAATCAGGTTGGGCCTGTCGGGGTATGGTAGCCTTTAACTGGTACCCTCCTAATTTGTTTGAGGCCCATATAGTAAGCATAAATTGTTATAGTTGTACAACCTAGGCAAAGTAGCTATTATCATTACATGGGCTATAGTCAGGTGATGAAACCTTAAAGCTACCCAAGCATGGTCCCTGACAATAGGTATAACTCATCACAAGCATAACGATCAATGGGTCACCATTTTATATACCAGTTGGTACTAGACTTAGGCTGGTGGTTCTTCTTGACACCTTCTTACATTGAGTGAATGTAGGGCGTGCTTAAGATAACATCGGCTTTAGAAAAGGATGCCTAAGTTAATTCTAAGGCTCTAGTATGTATGCAAAAATGCAATTTCGAAAAGAGATAGGATTAATAAGAAAAACCTAATTATAAATAACTTTACCAAAATGCTTTTAGGAGCAAGGTATCTTAGTTCCCAATAAAGTCGCCACTGTGACGCACGTCAAAGCCTGCTCGATATCTTATATGGGTTTTAGAGGCTCACTTTTAAGGTCTAAGACCGGATGAGGCTCAATATAAGCCATAAATTGGACACTTCACAATAAAAAAGGATTAGGCCCAAATTATTATTATGGTCAATTTATGGAGGCATCCAATATGAGTTTAAAGAGATAAGTATCATAGAGTCACTACCCAATAAAATACTGAAAAATGAATCTCGACCTTTTGATGCCTAAACAGAGATTGGTGTTTGAGACATCATTCTTACTTGGAATCTCGGCTAGGAATTATTTTATAATTAGGTTTAATTTATAAATCCACTACCTTCCTTCTCACATGATGTATTGCAAAAAGATTAAGTCAACACGTCACTCAAATAAGTAAAGCGATAAAAGAAAATAAACATTTCCTACTTAAATCTATTATAAGAGCAAATCGTCCATTAAAAGAGGATAAAAAAATATCATGCATAAAATGGGCCATCCTTTAAATTTGGGAACATTAGTTCCCACATACATATTTATAAAAGGGAAAATGAAGAGTCTTTATCAATTTTTTTAAAAGACACATGATGAGTGATCCCAATTTTTACGAAAATAAGACTCGTCTTTTATTGTGTGATTTTGGGATGAAAACTAAAAATTGATCCATTTTGTTAATGAAAATACAAATTAATTAAGGATAAAACATTTAATGACTTTTATCAATTAACGTGCTAAAAATTATTTTTACTGAATTATTACATTCACAAAAAATTAAAATACATTCAAAAATGAATAAAGTACCAAAAATAAATCAATAAAGCAAACCCATAAATGAAGTATAATAAATCAAAATAAAATATAATATAAATTAAATGCAATATAAAGGAGAAAAGAACCATCCAAGGGGTGAATCCCCAAGGTCAAATAATTCTCCCAAAAAGACTCCACAAATGCATGAAAATAATAGCTCACAAAAATATACAAAGAAAGCAAATTGATTAGCAATGTTAAAATGAATTAAACATTAAACAAATTAATTAATTAAAAATAATCACAAAAGACATGTTGAAATAAATAAATAAATAAATAAACAAAAGAAAACATAATGCAAACCATGCCATACAGAATCAAAAATGAAGCTAAAATGCATCTCAACATTTGAAATGACCCAACCTAATAAAAACAACATTAAAACATATTAAAAAAAGGAAAATAGGGCCATAAACACCCTCAAGACAAGGACAAGAACCCCGAACAATGAAAAGACACATGACGAGAAGAAAGCATCATGACATCCTATCTGTCATGCTAATAGACGGTTGTCTATGATGTCTTTTTCCCTTTTATCACTCAAAAAATAGACACAGGAAGCAAAAATCAACTCAAAACAAGCACATAAATTTTAAAGTCTACACAAGCAATTTTAAGACCCTAAATCATGCCAAAACTACAAAAATGACAACAAAACACAGCTTAAATACTCTAAAATAAATTAATCATGCAAAATACAGAAGATAAATTAAATAAATTTATTAAACATCAATGGAAGAGAATGCATAAAATAGAATTTAACATACCTTTTTACATGCTTAAATAGTCATTATATAATCATGGCATCACAGACGTCATAAACATACATAAAATAACATAAATTTAATATCACAAGGTAAAACTAAAGACAGATAACTACGTGATTATGTGATAAATCCTAGAGAGAAAAAAAGGCTTGAGGCCTAGAATATTGCCCTCGGGATTTCTTCATTTCTGTAAAACTAGAAGCAACTTTCTCTGCTCTTATCCTTAATTTTTATGTTTAAAACAAAAGAAATATTTGTGTCTTTTTTTATAATAATGATTACACAAAGTCATGGTTTTTCAAAGAAGAGAATTGTTTTCCCTCTCTTAAAAGCCTACTCCCTTTTCCAAAATTTTGGATCCCCCAAAAAAACCCTAAATTTTTTTCTATTTATTTCTGGAGAAGAGTTGGAAATAAACTTTAACTTTAACTCTTGAGAAAAGGAAGATCAAATCTCCAAAATTTGATGTCAATCAGATCTTCAAAAATCTTATCCAAATCCTAAAATTTTTAAAACTGGAAAACATGAAAAATTTAGAAATAATCTCCCAAACGGACATCCATCATTGACAGACGGCCATCCCTCACACAATTCTTTAGAATTTACGAAAATGTCTCTGATCTAACCTGGACTAAAGGAGGACAGCCACAGACGGCCGTACCTCTATGACAAACATTCGTCTATCACTACTAGAGGACCAAAATCAAGGCTTTTCTAATATTTTACTCAAACTATTGGAAAGTCAATTCAAAACTCATAAAACATTTATAAATGTGAAAATCAAGGTTGAAGCTTTAAGACTTGTGCTATGTGTTAGAAATATACCGATTCCTCATCATCGGGTAACCCTGATCTAGTCTTCCTCGAGTTCGGTGTCTATAAAAACTTTATAATATCACCTTTAGTGTGTTTTTTAATTGCAAACAATATATTCAAAGTCCAAGTGTCTCCTTTTACTTGGAAAAATAAGCTCGAAAATGGATTTATAGAGCTTATAAGTCTAAAAAGTTGAAGAAAGGAAGGCCAAGGTCATTCTAGAGTCAAATTTCCAAAATTTTTGCCTTTTTCCTTTTACCTTTCATAGCTTTTTGGAAAAAGCCATGTCATGATAGTAACTAAGCTTTTTTCCTACTTTAGAGTGTAACCAATCATTCATAAGCATAAGTTAAAGTAATGATTATGACTCATTAAGTTGTGGCCATGACTAGAGCTTGATCATCTGTAAACTTTAGTTTTGCCCCCAAAAAGTGGTTAAAAGGCCCAGAGACCTAAAATATTTTCAAAACAAGATCAAAACATATAGAAACTCTAAACCTCTCTACTCCTTGCCCTTTTTAAGGGAAAATTTTTCTCATTAGGTAACTCTAACAAAAGCTATCCTAAGATCCAGTGTTTACAGTTACCTGTAACTTTAGAGAGGCAAATGCACTAAATGATTAGGTGAGAAAAATTTCAGAGAAAAGTTAGAGATATTTACCTAAGAAGATGATCTCTAACATGTTTCTTAAGAAGACTTGGTGTTGTAAGTTGTGATTTAACCTTATAAGCTAGCTTATAAACTATGATCAAACCTTATAGTCTTGAGTTGGCCTCTTAAGAGGGCTTTGGTAGCAATTATGGCAAACCTTACAGACTAATTCCTAAACTATGATTACACCTTTCAACTCTAAATGCTTTTTAAGGAGACTTTATACCATTGTGGTTGTACCTTGCAAGGTAACGATAGTAGATTGTTGTGGAACCATGTAATGTGTTGTGACAACACCTTGTTGACTAGCGTAAATAGCTTATAATGGAGCCTTACAGATTTTATGCCTCTTGAGAGGGCTTAATGCTTCTCAGAGACTATTTTTGTGCTTTTTAAAAGGGCTTGATGTAAAAATTTACTTGAGTTGGAGATAGGTTCGAAAGGTTTCTATATGTTGGGGTTGTTTGTGTTAGAAGCCAATGCATGACCATTTACACCCCACAAAGGAAAGAGTGTCCTCATAATGGGTAGTTATGAGGTTATACCAATCCATACAGGAGATTGATAAGAGTAACATAATAAGCTTAAAAAGCTTATTAGCTTGCCCCTTGCCGTCAACAAAGCTTGCAATGTCACTGCAATGGTTTGGCAAGCACACATGGTTTGAAATAAGAGTTGCCCCATGTATCAGGTTAGTGAGAATGTCAGCACTACACGTAACATGTTGTTGTATATGTTATGTTCATTTTGTTTGTTACTTGACTTTCTTTCCTTTTATTATATTTAATTTATTATTATTGTTATATATTTATCATGATTAGTTCATGTTACATTGTTTGGTATGATCAAATATATTGTATCATTATTATTAGTAATTTTTCTCATGATTATATTCTTATTTTAATGATTGTGACAATTAGTAGCCATATTGATGTGATTTGTGAGATAGCATACAGATAACTGAAAACCATGAAACAACATAGTATGTATAAGCACATAAGGTAAACATGTAAGTGTGTAAGGCAAACATACTTCAAATACTAAAAATAGAAATAGATTTCAAGAAATACAAAAGCATAACACATAAGTATTTTGTATAAGTATAATAAATGGTATGAAAGATGTCCTTGAATGTCCCCTCACTTTAGCCTGTAGCTAGGAAAATATGGTTATTAGTAGTGGTGCAATCTCGCTAGAAGTACATATGATCGATCATTTGGTCCTGTGGGTAGCCCATCTCTAGAGGATAAGTATGGTCCCTCATGTCACAAATTCTAGCCCCAATAGCTTTATACCCCATGTCTGTCCCCAAGACGTCCTCTATGTGTGCATCCTCGATCTTGGTGGTAAGAGGTGGATGCTTAGTAGGTCTTAGTGGCACAATACCCGATGCAACTCACTTGAGGCCCAAAGCTTCATCCATCTCCTTGAGGGCCAGGAATAAGTAACTAGTCAAAGAAGAGCCATCTGGTTAGGCCATCCTCATATGTAGTACCATCTTTTCATTCAAAAATACACTCTTTAAGGATGGATCCCCCATCTTCGACTCTAATACACCCTCTTCCAATAAGCTCCAAGAAATCACTCATCTATCATTATCTCTTAACCAAGCAAGTGGGCCATCTTTGAAAGCGACATCAAAATATAGTGGTCAATGTTGACTTGTTGCCTAGTCACCATCCCTTAAAGACAAAATACATCTTTGACATTGGCTACCCCTAGACTGCATGTCCAGCCTAGATAAAATGGGAAAAGTATGCTTTGTAGGTATCTCGATAGCTATGAAAATAAAGATGTGGACGTTAATAATCGGGGGTCATAAACTAACTTAATCGTCCAACTGCTGCCTACTATTTTGAGGTGATTTGATGGGGTGGCTATAGCACATCCTCACCTTCAAGGAATACCATGCCCTAAAAGAATCAATAAGTGGTGGCCCAACATCACGAACCGAATTACCCTTTTTCCTTTATGTTAAGGCACTCAACACCTTCATAATGAAAAGTGATGAAGAACTCATAGACCATATCGAGGTAGGTCCTGAATGTAAACCCATAGAAGTCAATGCCCTTATACGAGTGAGCATGACATCTGCCTCCTATAACAATCCTAAGAGCTTCAGCATTGTGCAACTCATAAACCGATTGGGTAAGCTTCACAAGGCATAAAGACTATCATATCTTTCCATCTCCTTTAAGGTCATCCAGATGGAAGCATCGTGTTGGTCTGCAAGAAGGGCATGTGTACATCAATGTGCCATGTGTCCTGAAAAAACAAAAGGAATAGTTAGTCCCTTGCCAAAAATTTTGACACAATTTGGACAATAGCACATTGTGCATGAATTTGAACAACATTTTGGCTTAATATTGATTAAACCAAACCTGTAATAGAATTCACACATGGTCACCAAAGCTCGATCAATAAGCAACTCAACATAAGCCTATTAATAGGAATCTACCAATAATTCACGAATGTCAATAATAATGATATACACATGTTCACATGCATATATACATCTATGCATTCATTGTTCATGAATCACTATGATTTACTATTATATCATTTTTCATTCACTTATTATTATTTTTTTACTATTATTAACAAAGTAGCCCAATTTATTGCATTATTACTTTATCCCAACAAAATATACATATTCTAATTGGAAAACCAATTCAAATACATAGAAACACTAAAACACACATGGCATGACAAAATTATTATAATTATTAACCATAAAAATGATCATGACACTAGCTCCACATGCAACATACACCAAAATGCAAAAAAAACCAAAAAACTAGGGTCATAATTCAGAAGCATAATGTTTAGTACCTTTCCAGTATCATTTATAATCAACTCAGTATAAATACATGTATAAAATGATAAGAATCGTGCCCAGAGGAAAAAATGTAAATACGAGAAAAATAATCAAAAAAGCTAAAAAAATCTAAAAATGTCCTTGGAATAAAGATAAACAATTTTATCAAAAGAAAACATGGAAAAACTGAAGAAAATGGAGCAAAATGGCTTGGAAACCAAACAAAAATGCTAGAAATTGTAAGAGAGAAGGAAGAAGAAAGGAAGAAAAAGAAACCATTTTTATAAGAAATGTCGAGTCATAGCTATGACTCAATTTTTAAATAAGAAAATGGCTCTTCAAAAGTTATGGCCAACCTACAAATGTCGGCTGTGACTTGAACGAGTCACACCTATTACTGGCGAGTTAAGAGTGTTCATGCTAGACTTAGAATTCAAAAAGACTTTTAAAAAATCAAAGTCTTTTTTTAAAAAAATACTCCTTAACTATCTACTTACTATATCACTTTATCTAGAGAATTATCTTTCTTTTTCTTGTAAGAAATGTATTCATGCATAAAAAATGTACATGAGATATGCATGAAACATGCAAATTTTATAGATCACATTCCTATCAATTAAAGGATCTAGTTACTAGCGTGACTCATCAAGTCACGGTTGTGACCTGACTACTCCTTATAAATACCCTTTTTTCTTGCTTATTTTAAGGCACCACAAGTCTTTTTATGGGTTATCATCTCTTTTTTAAGGTTTTATGACTACCAACTTTTTGACGTTGTCGATGGCATCTGTGTGGATAGACCTCTTTTCCACTAATCCTAGTAGAGACTTTTCTCGACTTAGTCACTGCATAAGCTAACCCATATGCTCCCTTCACTGTTAGCCTTTTATTAGTCTAAGTACCGGTAGTTATTTATTTAAAAGTAGCATGCCCTTTGTGGATTTTAACACTAACTTTTCTTAGTAGAAAATGCATTCCTTTAGAGATTTTCATAAGACCCCGTGCTTAATTTTACCTAAAGTAGACCCAACCCACTCCAATTTGACTCTTCAAATGGAGAGGCTATATGGTTAAGGAGAGTCACCGATAAGGATTTTAACTTTATATACCTATGGCTGAGGCTCCCACATGTGACTCAAAATAGTCGTTCCAGCTGCATACCATTAAGTGTTCTATGCATGGTCACTTTTTACATTTCATCTTATTATACATGGTAGTTTAGAGACACACGGGGAATTTTTAAGGATCTATTATCCTCTTAGGTTGGTGAGCTGACCACCACATTCATCTTGATTTACCATCAACTTTGGAGGCAACTATCAGTGAGGAGCAACATTTGAGAATTTGAAACATGTAACCTTAACACCACTATTGAGTATAGGCCCAGGTGATGAGTCTTACAAGAGACAACAAATCATTTTGGTTGAAATGGTAGAGTGGCAAAGGCAACAGCAAGAGACAAAAGATGTGATTATTATCTTTGTATGAAATACTACTTTTATTGCCTTTAAATCAACAGGTTCAAGCATATGTTCCAAACTTACAAGGGAGATAAGTATTTTCTTCACATGTTACTTATATGCTTATTCCCAACTTATGCATGCGTTCCTATCTGCTTGCACCACATGGCAATGGCGATAACCATGACAAAACACTCAATGCAAAAAAACATATTTTAATTTAATCTCGAAGGGTGACACCCCAAGTACATCCAAGTCCTATTATCATTAAGCCCTTATAGGTTTTCATGATTTAAAATTTTCTCTCTATCCCAAATTTTTTCTTAAGATGCCTTTTTTTTAAATTTTTGCCCTAGCAGGGTGCTTAATTTTAGTAATGCTGCCTTTTTTATTTTCAACTTGTAGGGCTATATTTTCTCTTCTTTTGATTATTTTTCTTAGTTATGGAACCTCTTCGGCCTATCAACATTTACTAGTTTTTTAAACTCATTTTCATCATCGTTTGTGAAAATAGTTGTCCTTTTTGTCACTTTTTCAGCACAAAAGATCCTTTCTAATTAGGCCTAAACTTGCTTATGTAATTAGTTATGCCTGGTCTCAATTATTTAAGGACTAATTCACCCTTTTTCAAATGGTAGCCTTTAACCTTTTTCTCAAAAGATCAAGCCAACCTTTTCTAGTGGACTTGGTTGTGAAAAAAGCCATTCATTTGGCTCTTATCCGGTAAGTTTAACTAGAGAAGCCTATGTCTTACCCATCAGATTTTGGAAACTTAGCCTCCAAAGGGACCCCCAGTAATTGGAGTTCGATTTCAACTGGGAGTATTGTATCCATCACATATATCAAGGAGAAAGGGGTGGCTTTTGTTGAAGTTTTGATGGTCCCATAGTGCATATGGTAGCTTTTTTACCCAATCCTTATAGTTCTGCACTTCTTTGGATAGGATCTTCTTGAGATTATTATTTGCTACTTTGACTACTCTATTTTCTTACGAGCAATAGGAAGAAGAGCTATGATACTGAACCCTATATTTTTGAAGCATTTTTTTAGTTTTTGCCTGGAATTAAACCTCATTATCAGACACCACATGGTGAGGTTACCTCACATGTACATAGCAAGTTCCCTTAGAAAAAATCAAGCCATTTCCCATGCCCTTAACCTTTTGAAAGATTCAACCACTACCCACTTACTGAAGTAGTTGATGGCCACCATAATGTACCTATGTCCGTACCAAGTTATCATGTAAAACCCCCTATACAAAATCTAAAACCATGTACATGTATCTCACAATCTTTATGCCAATCATAAGCATACAAACCTATTCATATATACTATATGCTTTGGGCAAGGTATTGCAACATATTATACATGTTCAAGTTCTATAGGTGTCATATTTGTTAATATTAAAAACAGGCATTCATGTTCTTTTTCATACTACAGAATTTCTTTACATATATATATTTACAAAAGCTAAATATCATAATTACATTTCTATATTTATTTTTATTTTATTTAGCACAAATTACAAAAGTAACAATTATCACATTACATATACTTTACAATACAAAAGGGCCATACATTCAAAAATCTTCACTCTAAGCTTACAGTTGGCCTGAGCTTTTGCAAATTCTATCCCTGTGGAAATCCTATTTCTTGACCTATATAGACAAACACCCGTGCTAAGTTTTAGAGCTTAGTGGGGAACACTTAATTTTGGACGACCACTCACATAGTCATCCCCAAGCACACATAAAAAAAATGATATAATATAGTCATAAAAAACCATTAAGGCATAATAAAAAAAACAATAGCATTATGAACATATCAAGTAATTTGTCTAAATATTATATATGATCATATATGTGTACTTATATATTTACATTCTTATGCATTCCATTCATGTCATATGCCAATTTCTTCCTTATCTAAAATTATGGTCACCTATTGTATCCACCTGCACATGCTTTATGGGTGTGGACAATAGGTGTATGTAGATACCTGAAGGTATCGCATATAAATATCTAAGGGTATTGGTCATATGGATCCTTAAGGGTATCGAACATGTAGATATCCAAAGATATCAAATATACAGAGGCAATAGTCTTGACATATACACACTATTAGTGTCAGTTAGCAATTGCACTGTAACCCTATAGGCATACCTATTTATCCACAACCAAACCCTATAAACATTTCTTGTGTTACTCTACATTATCATTGCTCATGTATTACATAATCAAAATAATATAGGCATATACATTCATAGAGATTATCACCATAACAAATTAACATAGGCATATACATTTATATATATATGTGTGTTCTTAACTATTTACATATAATTCTTGTATTTATTCATATACATATGAGATGGACTTAGAATCATAGCAATTACATTAAATTCCATTGTTTTCATATAAATTATTATTCATTTATTTTGTGCATTGTCATGTTTTAATGCATGGTCACATATTTCCAACTATATTGAGTCATAATATAACTTAATGCATGTGCCTGAAATCTCGAAATTTCGAAGGCAGATTCTCAAGTCCATCTAGTGTCACATTTTTAATCATGTTACAAGGGTTTTTATACCGAAGTACCTCCTTGAAATTTGTTCCAATATATTTATAATTTCTAATGGATAAAAAATAAATCAATTTGGATGAGTAAATTAGAAGATATACCCAAAATAATACATATTGCTACCAAGTGTTTTCCAAGGATAGATCTGATGATCTATATTTAAAAATTACTAGGCAAAATGGAGATAGAATTTGATCATTCTTTCTTCATAATAGGTTTTTTCATTATAAGTCTAATTTCTATTTAATTTTTATTCATATCAATTAGGGTTTTATAGTAAGAGATATTTTTATAGTAAGAGATATACTCAATTAATTATAGACTACTCTAGATACGAGGGCAACATTAGGTCATCAAATTCAAGCTCAATTTTAAAGGCCTTTAAGGGCAAAATTGAATCATAGTTTCTAATAAAATTTATAGTCCTACATATTATGGTTACTATAAAATTAGAATAACATATATTAGAGATCTATAGGCCAGGATATGGCCAGAATAAGAAAATTGGTCCAGGTGATCCAATGACAAAATTTTCTTAGATCATTCCTTATGGCACATTTTATCTTTTTCATGCAATTCAACACCAAAACAACATTCCAAAATTAATTTCACATCATTAGACCATGCATATAAATTCAATTTAAAGCAAGCACATGTAATAAAAATTAAGATGTTCCTATACCTTATTTTGGCCAAATTCCTCTTTAATCTACTTGTTTCTCCTTGTTTTTCTCTTTACCTCTTTCTTCTAATAGAACAAAACCAATTTACACATATTTGTGAAATTTCAATATCTCAATCAAGCTCCCCTCTCATAATGCATGAAGATGATAAAGAAATGAATGAAAATCAAACAAAAACTTACCTTTTTGCTTGAACTTCACTTGATTTAATTCCCTAGCCTTAAACAAGAAAATTAACAAGTGTAAATGGAGAGCAGAAGGATGAAGAATTTTTGTATTTTTTAGCTAAGAGGTGGCTGAATTCTTCCTTTCCTTTTATACTTGTTCTATGTAAAAATTCTAGACTTTAACACATGTTGACTCATTATTGGCCCAACTTTTATGGACTTGGAATTATTTAGTTTTAATCCTCCAAATTTTCTAATCCTGTAATTACATAAAATTCCACCTATATTTTCATGCTAATGATGCATGTCTCATATCTATTTATGCATGTGTATGCTATTTCAAATAAATTACCAATGTGCCCTATCATTTAAGTTAATTACTATTATGTCCTTCTCTACATATTAATTCACTTAATTCCTTATTTAACTCTATAATGCACCACAAACATACTCTAATACTATGAGGGTGTATGTTAGGGCCTAACATGTTAAGTGTATCTCCCCGATGATATCTATTCCCTAAGCTGAGAAAGGCCATGGAGACTATAAGTTACACAATTTCGAGATAGAAAAATGACTTAGATCTCTATATTACTGGCACTTATGGCATTATTATACATATTTTGAGCAATCATTATCTATGGTCAACTAAAAGAACTCTTAGTACATAATTTGCTTTATAAGTGTTAAACTGTTCGTGTGAGCTCTTATGGCATTTTTCCAAATATTAACTTTTCCAAATATTTATAAATGCCATAAAACCAAGGATTCCTATCAGCTTCCGCAATATTAATACTTGTTCACTTTCGAAGTAAGGGTTGGTCAAGCTAGTGATCGCTACCGGTCTTATAGCTACCCTTTTTGGATTGTCCCACGTGGATACCAATGTTACTAGGGTATCTGCCAATTGATTCTCATCATAATGCATATGCCTAAGTTACACATCTCAAATTAACCACTTAAGCTTTTCAGGTAATTTACATAAGGCACTAGCTGCTCTTTCTGAATAAACCACTCTCCTTTTGCTCGGTGGACCTGAACACTTCAACTATGTTTGCCCTCAAGGCTATTAGTGCCCTAAAACCCATAAATGTTGGCCTCATACCCAACTTTATTATTGATCACCTTATATCCTGATTTCTTTACCAAGGGAAGTTTTTCACCAGTGGTAGTGACGAGAATAAGCCTCGCCATGGCTTCTTTGTTGTTGGTGGCTCAATCGAAGAATATTACCCAATCCTACACCATTATAGTGGTGATGTTCTCATTAGGGAGTTCATAATCAATTTGATCCCATTCGAAATGCTAGTCAACTAAAAATTTAGCAACTGCTCAACCATTAATTATTTTCTTCATGATATACTCAACCTCGAACTCAAGTAAAAGCAAAAGCCACCTCTTTTCTCAAGAGAGATGATATTAAGTAAAGATACTTAAGAGGTTATGTTTAGCCATTGCTTATATCATATAGGAATGGAAAGAGTACCTTAGTTTCTTCGAGGCCTACACTACTATCAGAAAGATCTTTTATACACCTATGTACTTGGCCTCATATTAAAGAAACTTTTTACTTAGATAATAGACAGCAAACTCCACCCCCAAACTCATCTTCTTGAGCTAGCATAACACCTCCAGAGCTTTGTTCTACTGCAAGGTACATGATTAAAGTTTTTGCCATTTAAGGTGGCTGAAGAATCAGAGGATGCAAAAGATACTCTTTAATTGTGTCAAAAGACTTCTAACACTCATCATTCTATTTAATTGGCTGATCATTTTGCAAGAGTTTAAATATTAGCTTGTATACAGAGGTGAGTTTAGTGATGAACTGGCTGATATACTGAATTTACCCTAAAACCCCTCAAATCACATTTTCCTTCCTATGCACTAACATCTTTCTAATGGGTTTAACTTTGTCCTAATCAATTTCAATCCTCTATTAACTGACGATATGGCCAAGTAGTTTCATTGAGGTAACCCCAAATACACACTTCTTCAAATTGATGTAAAGATTATATATGTCGATCCTTAGGAAGAATTTTTCTAATGCCTCAAAATGGCCTTCTCTTATTGCAAATTTGACCATCATGCCATCCATATACACTTTGAATTTCTTGCAAATTAGGCCACTAAGTATCTTGGAGGCTATATTTTAATACGTTTCCTCAACATTCTTCAATTTAAATGACATTACTTTATAAGCATAAGTACACCATTTTGTGGAAAAAGTTGTCTTTATTCAATCAACAATCTTGTTAAGGATTGGACTTCACCCTGCATGCCTATCCATGAAATTGTACATCATGCATAAGATAGCACTATCAACTAGTAGGTTTATGTGAGGAAACGGGAAGTCATCCTTAGGATCGGCTTTTTTTTAGGTTTTAGTAGTCCACACACATTTGAACTTTTTATCCTTCTTAAATGTAGGGACTACATTGGTTAACCAAATAAGATACTAAACCTTAACCAAAAACCTATCTTCGATCAGTTTACACACCTTTTCTTTCACCTTTTTTTCCCATTTGCTTTGAGTTTTTAAAACTTCTATTTGATCGACCTACTGTTTGCGTAGGTTGGAATAATGTGTTCTACAACATCTTAATCAATTCTCAATAATCTTCATAGGTCTAGGTAAAGACTCGTTCATATTTTTTCAGGTTGACCTAAGTCTAAGTTGGATAACTTGATCATCATCTCTTTATCCTAGAAGCTAGGTATTGGCTTGATAATCCCTATGACTTAGTTAATGACATCATCAAATATCTCAAATCTAGGTACCACTTTGTTGTTAACTATGACAAGTTTAACTTCCCTACAATACTTGGATTCTTGGGAGGCTAGCATAAAACTCTCTATAATGTGTGAGATGCTAACTAGCTTTTGGTTCCCCTTTTCTCTAGTTGTTTTTTTTCATTCTTATTCTTCTTTCTGAAAAAACAAAGAAGGGGATTAAAAAAAAGGAAAGGAATATTTCATCTTGGATAGTCATTTCTTTAATCGGTGGGTAGGAGCATACTCTTGATCGAAATCATGGGAAGTACCACCTTGTCTGCTTTATACCCCAGGCCTCTCCTATCCTTCTGCTTGACTAGTGTAGCTCTCTAAATTGCCCATAAGTCTTACCCAGGTATACTCCTAGTAAGTAATTCATCTTTCTCACCATGTTAACCACTGTAGGTTTTCATACTCTCCTTTATCCTTCTCAACATTGAAGCCGGCTATATAAAATCCATTGAAAGACAAATTGGCAATCTCTAATCTAGAAACCTAGTTTTCACGTGCTGCCTTAATAGTTACTATCCTGCCCTCATGTAGTATTTAGACCATCTGATAGAAAGTGAAAGGAACACCTTTCGATGTGTGGAACCATTACCTCAATCTACATACGTTGTCTTTACTAATGCCTTGAAAGTTCCTGTGGCTTGCCTTTTTAGTTATCATAGACCATAATTGTAAGCCTAGACTTGTTGAGCATCGATTCATCAATGCTGTAGCAGTCATAGCTATGAAAGGGCACATATTGATGGAAGAGCCAACATCCACCATTACATAGGATGTGTGCTTCTCATTAACCTTAGCCCTTATATGAAGAGATATATTGTGCTCACATGGCTCAATGGGCAAATCTACATTGGTGAATGCAATCTTCTCATCAGAATCCCCCTTTACCATTTCTAATAACTTAAAATAGGAGATGGTCATACGACCGTCGACTCACATAGGGCCTATACTAATTTTTAAAAATGAGAAAGTGACTACCTCAAAAGTTCCCAAATTAATATTTGTGCCAGCTTCTTCTTCAATTACTTGAGAATTTGATCATTTTGTACTACCCCCTCTACTGTAGGCACAACCGATGCAAATTGTCTTTTGAGCTTCGAGACCACTCATCCACTTTGTATGATAGCATTAATTGTCCCTTTCTTTTCTTTAACCTTTCCTTCTTTGGACTCTTCCTATATGTCTTTCAACTATTCTTTATCATTATCCTCTTTTTAGATTGACTTCTCTTTACTAGTCCATGACCCAATATCTACTAGTTGACAGATGCCCTTACCTTATCCTTACTGACTAATGCGATTGCATTTGCACTTAAACTAGCCTTATCCTATTAGATGCCCTTGACCAAACCTTTGGTGTCTTTTTGAACCTTACAGGTGATAGCCAAATAATCATTATCGTATAAAGCCTAAACCAACCATAAAGACCGATGGTAGCACAGTATTGTAAGCTTCCTACTTCTTTCCCTTGTTCTTTAGGTCATCCATCTTATGGAATCAAATCCTAGTGAAGTTGTAAGCAAGATAGCTGGAAGTATAAATCTAGGATATGCTAAACCTTTTGTGCTTAAGCAATCACTACCAGCAAGGGGACTAGACCTTGCTTAGAAGAATTAAGTGTTAACACATAAATTAACTCAATTAATAGATAGATTTACTGCCATATAGGCTCCTTCAAATGTAATTAGAATGCGAGGAATAAAGGATTTTAGGGGTGCCCCTATTTATAAGTTTAATGTAACAAAGTTTTAGTTAGAGAAGATGGAAAGAATATCACAAGAGATCAATTATCCATAGAAACAATGGGTGCCTTGTGTAGCCTTTTTGTTGTAAGGCTTAAATTACAATTGGTGGAAGCTGGTACTCCAAAACCCTAGCAATCTGCTAAGCTAACCTAAACCTTCTTTGTTCAGGAATTTGGAAAGAAGGTATTACATTTAGTGGTATCATAAATGTAATACCCAAATTTTTTAAACATAATAATTAGCGTAATTAAAAGTCTTATTTAGTTAAGGGTATTAGGTGGGAATTAATAGTTTATCTTTAATTTAAGAGAAATAAAATAAAAAGGAAGTAATGATTGAAATAATAAATAACAATAGTAGCTCATTTGTATTATGCCAAGGTTAATTAGTAACAAAGAATTAGATTAAGATAATTGAGATTTATTAAATTTAATAGGGCTTAAATTAGTTAACAAGTGGCATCCATGCATATATCTTTCTACTAAGTCTCTCTCATAGGAAATGCAAGAGATAGAGGAGAGCAAAAATTCATTTTCTCTATTTCCTTATCTCTCTACAACTCGGCTAAATTTCCACCATCACCTAAGGGGAAATTTACTTCAATTACACGGCAATTTAAAGAGGAAAAGTGAAGAGTTATTAGTGTTGAAAGAACTTACGAAAATAAGATTTAATAAGGTAAGTAAAACTAATAATTTGCTAGTGCGTGATCAAATTTTCTTCTCCATCATTCTATTTTTGAATTTGAGTTAATAATAAGACATGAGATCGGTCTTGAGTTCTTGATTTGCTATCTTAATAGAACAAAAAAAAAAGATGAAACTTCAGAAAGTGAAGGGAAAAACTATGGTTTAAAGAGGGAATTGTTTTGGTTTCAAGAGGCTCCTTTTGAGGTTTGGGATATTTGTTTTGGTGTAACCGTTTTATGATTGAATTTCTGGTTTATTCTTTGGTGTTGTGAATTTGTTTTATTAAAGATTAGCTTGGTTGTTAGTTTATATCTTGACATAAAATGATGAAACAAATTGTGAATGAGAAAGTGAAATCAGAATAGTTGTTAGAATTTTGTTTTTAAATCATGATCTGGATGTGATATTTTGCTAATTCAAAATTTTGGTGAAAGTAGACACATAATGGAACTAAGTTTCATAAAGACCATATTACCTAATTTTATTTCTAATCTCATTAGAATTTAGCCTTAAACAAAGATAGAATATTTGTCTTTGTGTTGAAAAAACATTTGATGCAATTGCTATATTTCTCTCTATATAATTCATAATTAAGTGATTCTAGATTCTTCAAAAAGTGGACATATAGTGTTGCAAATTTTAAGCAAGAAGTTATGCTAAATTCTGTCAATAACCTATTTAAAAGTTTCATAAAAGTTAGAAGTTGAAATTTGCTAGGATTTGTTAGTGTAAATCATAGTTGAACAGTTTATATTAATCTAGCTATGAGTTCTTTGCTAAAGCTCAAAATTGAATGATTCAAAATTCTATAGAAATTAGACAAATAAACCTACAATTTTTATAAAAATCACTTAGCTTGATTTCATCTATAGAAGAGTCAAAATAGGGTTCCAAGTTAAGATTGGAAACTTTGCAAAATGTATTGAAGCTTTAGAGTTAGTGAATTAGATTAAAGAAGAAATCTTTTAAAGTTATTAATTAAATTTATAGAAATCCTTGATGTTTGAGTTTGATGTTTTAGTAATTATAGTTGTTTGTTTAAATTACGGAGCTAGTTTTAGTGAATAGTTTTACATGGAATATGAACATTATTATGAAGTGGATGATAAAATATATGAGTGTAAATATATAAAGTGAATTAGTGAATATAGCCTTCACTTTGTGCTTGATCAATAATATATTTGTGGATAAATAGACATGTCTATAAGAGATAATAATTAACAACTGTCAGTATTAACACTATAATTGTGTCTACTATTTCGATATCCGTTTGGTATCTAGTGTTTTTAGGACTAACATGTCCCCAGTATTTGCCTAGTCAATGTGCAGTGTTCGATACTATTTCTAGCATCCTTTGTTTCCTATTATCTACCCCCATTGGGAATTCAAGGTATAAAAGCAATTAATCACAGTATAATTAAATCTATAAGTGCATACTTATGAAAATTATTATGACTTGATAAATTATGGATATTTAATATATATTATTGTCTAATTATAAAATTTATTTTTATTTAATGTACAGGCAATTATGAAATAAATAAATGCAATTAATTGTCTTTATCTTTATGGCATATGCTTGTTATATGTCTATCTTTTTTTATTAATTTATTTGTGTGTTTATGATGCTATGAAAAAGTCAATTCCTTTATTTGAGATCTCCATTAAACCATTTATTTAGCATGAGTGTTTATTTCCATGTTAAGTATATAGGTATAGATGTGCAAGGTATCAAAAAGACAACATCTGTAGGCCAACAAGAGAAGAGCTCGAGTTTGTTTTTAATATAGTTTTTGTAATGTAAAGCCGATATAAGTATTGTAAGGCATTTTGGTGTATATATACAATGTTATTCTTTTTGTATTAAAAAAATATATAATAAAAATTGTATTTATAGTTTGAAATAATAATAATTTTTAATAGTGCAAATTTATTATTTATTTAGTTAGTTAAATTTTAGTTATTAAGATCATAAGGCGAAAATGAATTTATTTTAACAGAAAACAACATTACTTCAATTTTAAAGGTTGAAGAGCAACATGGTTCACAAATAAAATGAAGAGTTAAATTGTAATTATATATATATATATATATAAAGTAAGTGTTAAGATCAATAGATGGAAATTACTACGGAGGGACAATAAAGTTCATGATAACCCAGCAACTCTGCACTTTCACCATTTTTTTAATGAATATTTTTATCTATTGAGTCAAGTGTTAATTCAGCAAGCAATATTTAGTAATCGTGCATGCTGTGTACATCCAATCGGATGATTAGTATAGTACATAGCGTATACGCTGTCTAGGGTTATTTATAAGCCGTGTATTTAGTACAAACTTTCCTCTAGGGGTGAGCATTTGGTTGGTTCGGTTTGGTTTTGAACCGAACCGATTGAATCGAAAACCGAACTTCAGAAAATTTAAGAATCGAAATCGAAGTATATAGAACCGAAAACCGAATGAATCGAAATAATTTCGGTCGATTCGGTTCGGTTCTACCAGTTCTTGGTCAATATAGGCTTTTTTTAATTTAGCTTTTAACCTATATGGGTCCATAAATTAAATTAATTTATACTCAACAAAATAAATTCATTTAAAATAACTAAAATTAAAATAATATACATAAATTTATTATATTATATCTATAATAAATTTTTCAATAATTTATCAATTTGAATTTCATTTTTTTATTTATCAATTTCTCAATAATTTATCAATTTGAATTCAATTTTTTGTTTATATATTATTATTTATTTTTTTAAGCTACACATATATTATTTCTAACATGAAAAAGATAGTAACTAAAAAAACACGAAGAAGATAATTAAAAATGGTGATATAATTAATTAAAAATATAGGTAAAATTCATAATTTGAATTATATTAAATATATAATTCATATAAAAACTTGCATCTCTGAATAATCATTTATAACTAAAATCTGATTTTTTACAATTTTAGGGTATTCTATTTTTCTTTTTATAGTAAGACTGTTAGAAATGTAGAAATCATAAATAATTTTCCTCTTCGAATAATAATTTATAACTAAAATCTGATTTCTTGCAATTTTAGGATATTTTGTTTTTCTTTTTATAGAAAGACTATTGAAATGTAGAAATCAGAAATAAATTTCCTCTTCTCTCAAATTTTTAAATTGAATTTTATTCAAATACTACTAACTATATTTTTTAAAATAGCAATTAACATTTTCCATTTTTTAATAATTTATATTAAATTGATTTATAAATGAATATATTTCAAATATATGTTGGTAAAATATTTGTAGTCCCAATTAACTAATTAAGAATTAGAAAAAAAAAAACGAGATCAAGAAAACTATTAAAGTTCTTGGTAAAATTTGAATATAGGAAATTACATATTCATTTGTTAATTTTGCTATTGGCTGGTTCAAATATTAAGTAATGATAATTATTTGGTCCAATTTTTAATTTTTTTTTGAAAAAAAAATCTTAATAATTTAAATATTTTTAGTTAAATATAGTCATTTCGAAAACTTAAATTTTTATTTTAATATATACTGAATTTAAATAAAAATTGATATTATTTTATCTGAATTTAATAGCTCTAAATTTAATATAATAATTAAATAAAAATTTAAAAATCTAACGTGAGTCACCATTATGCAATTTCCCGAACCTGGGACGACCTCGTGGCATTCTTAATGCTTTTACACCACCAAGCCAAGTTGTGCTATCTAGTATTTTAACATCATAAAATATATATATATATATAAAAACTTCGATCGGTTCGGTTTTTTTAATTTTTCAATTTTAAAAATCAAACCGAATCGAATAAACCGATCTTTTATTCAAATTCAGAATCGAATGAACCGAAAATCAAAATAATTGAATCAAATATATCAAAATTCATTCGATTCGATTCGATTTTCGGTTCCGATTCGGTTTTGCTCAGCCCTACTTTCCTCAAATGGAAATAATGATAAGGCGCAAAGGATAAAATATGAAAATTTAAAACTAATAGAAAACCAAGCCCACCACAGAACAGAAACGGAACAACAATGACAGCACTCTCATCATCACTCCAAAGCCACCACTTCGTCTTCTCAAAATCTTCCTTTTCTCTTCTTAGACCTTTCCGTACACTCCCTCACATATCTTGCTCTTTATCTACTTCTTCTTCTTCTTCTTCTTCTTCTCTTCAATTCAACATCTCCTTCGCCCCTTCTAAACCAAAACCCAAACCACCTCCTCAATCCGACCTTCAAATCGACGCCGATGCCACCGGTCAGCTCTTCATTCCCTGGATTGTTCGTGGTGAAGATGGCAATCTTAAGCTCCAGGCCCATCCACCCGCAAGTCTCATCCACGCTTTCGCCGATGCTAAAACCCAGAACACGAAGAAGAAAAAGAATAAAAGCAAGGAAATTGCTGTCACTGCAATGTCAAATGGTGCGACAACCGCTGACCGAAATCTCTCAAAGGCTGCCCGGAGGTTTTACAATGAGAACTTTAGAGAGCCGCCCCAGCGTCTCAGTAAGGTTCTTGCTGCTTCTGGAGGTAATTTCTGACCCTTGTTGAATTCAATTTGTACAATTCGGCCTTAAAGCTTTTTGTGAACAGAAAATTTGCCACAACTTTGCATCTCTATTGTAATTATACAAAGAATCCTGAAAAAAATGATAACTTTTGGAGCTCTACTGGAAGAAATGGACCAAAAGTTTGGGTGAAGTTGTCCATTGACAAAAACTTGGGGGCCTGAATTGCACCTTTATCCTTCTATAATGACGTATTTATGTGCGGCAGTTGTTATGGACTTGAGTTGGGTAAAATACGTTTGCTTTGTTTCAAAATGTAACCAGTGGCATCAAGAAGGAATAGTGAAGAGCTTATTTTTGAAGGCAGAGTGACAGTTAATGGTTCTGTATGCAGCACTCCTCAGGTAAGCTGGATGGTTCTGCGTTAAGTCCGCACTGTTTTTCTTTTTTCTTTCGAAAGCCCTTTAAAGCTTTGTTTATGATAAGATACTGCTTTGTGACGTTGCTTGTTGTTTAGACTAGAATCGATCCTGCAAGAGATGTCATTTATGTAAACGGAAATCGCCTTCCTAAGAAACTACCTCCAAAGGTGTATCTTGCTCTGAACAAGCCAAAAGGGTTAGCAGCAATTGCTATACGCTTGCAGGATTAATAGTTTTTCTTTAATGTAGTTGGTACAATGTATTTTTATTTTATTATAATTGTTATTTTAGAATTGATGTAATTTGTTTGAGGCAGGTACATTTGTTCATCTGGGGAGAGAGAGTCCAAGTCTGTAATGAGCCTGTTTGATGACTATTTGAAGAGTTGGGTAGGTGCACTTGGCAACTTTTGATAGACAGTGCTGAAGTTGGTATTTTATTTGCAATAGAAAAAAAAAATTGCCATTTAAACATAGGGATAAAAGCTGGACAATAGTTGTGGTATATTGAGTATTTATGCATTTAAATCTGCAAATAGGTGACAAATTGTTTTCTTTCTAGGATCGAAGAAATTCAGGACTGCCTCAACCTCCACTATTTACTGTTGGCCGACTAGATGTTGCCACAACTGGGTTGATTATTGTGACCAACGATGGTTTGTATTTTTCCACCCTTGCCATTTTGCATCTGAACATTACGAATCAGAAATCAAAGAAAACTGATTTAAAACACTCAATTGCTTATACTTCAGGAGATTTTGCTCAAGCTCTTGTACATCCTTCATTTAAATTATCAAAGGAGTAAGGATTTGTGTTTTTCTCTTCTTTCAATACCAACTATGCTTCAGTCGGCTAGCTGTTGTTTAGAAAGATGTCAGTGCATAAAACTTTGCTTAAGAACTGTGCAAGTAAAGAGATTATGATTTATTGAGATAAGAAGTTAGGATCATTTTTGAGTTTAAGAGATTCATACAGTAATGTATATTGCAGATACATTGCAGCAGTTGAGGGTGCAATAAGCAAGCGGAATTTGATAGCCATCAGTGAAGGAACATTTATTGGAGGAGTCCATTGCACTCCAGATGCTGTAGAGCTGCTACCACAACAGCCAGATATATCAAGACCTCGCCTTCGTATAGTGGTACTTGTGTTCTGTTTCAGTCTGCTAGAATTATTTTCAATTATTTATTGTTCTGCGATTTTCACAGCTTTCATTTTCCATTGGCTTGCTGGAGTTATTTTAAGTTTCTTTGTAGTTGATTTTGATGCAACCAAATTCCATATAAGCAATTAATGGGGTTGCACTTGACTTGATGAGATTGTGTTGATCTTAAATCAATTCACATACATTTGCAATATGATAGAAGCTTGAGTATTATCACTTGTTGGTGGCTCCTAACAAAATAAGAAAGAGAGGAATAATCATTTCTTAAGGAGCATTGAAGAAAGTTTACACTTCTACTAAAATACAGTACCCTATATCCATAAATAACAAAAGATCACTTTTTCTTTCCAAAATATACTTTGGACCAAATTTTAGTGAAATAGTTTTTGTTGTCACTCCAACGTTGTACGTGATCTTCATGCAACTTTGTACTTGCAGTTGAGAAAAAGAGCATTAAATGGCTAATCTTTTCTTTTAAAACTGTAGATTTCTGCATAAAGGATGATTAGCGTCTACATTCTGTTCACTTATATTTGATACTTGTTATGATCTTGAGTTTGTGATCTAGTCACTGGGCGATTAACACAGAAATCAAGACCAGAATAAGGGCCTCTACCCGTACCTCGGTTCCTACCGTTGCCTATGGTTGTATGAAAGTTGTAACTTGTTAAAGGGAGCCACACACCTTGGAACTCTTAGGGAGTTTTCTACCTTTAATTTGCTGGAATTTTACTTGCTTTATTGACTAATTCTGTCTCTATAAGTAGAGATTACATATCTAAATAGGAATCCTTTTCTAACAAGGAAATTAATCTAAATAGGGATCCTTTAACATATCTAAATAGAAATCCTTTTTTAATTAGGAAACTACCAAAATAAATCACTAATTAAAGATCAAATCCTATTATGAGTAAAATACTATTACTAAAAATAAATCTTACTATAATTAAAATTAATTAGACCGTAACATTTATTCCCCTCTTAGAAACAGAGCTTGTCCTCAAGCTTGTAATGACCATGAGTAACTTGTAACGTAACCACATTCCTGAAGAACCGTAGTGCCAGCTTCATTATCCGCCATATCCAGCCAAAATAATTTTTACATTGATGGGTTGCCGTATAAGTTTTGTCACAGTTGTAACATAATCTTTTTGCTTTACGTTCAGCTAATTCTGCCCGGGTTAATTTTTTTTTATAAAGGGGGCTGGTTCAGTCCCTGCCTTACTGCCGTGGCCCATCTCTTTTTGAAGATTAATAATCTTGCAGGTATGCTGTTTTTGTTCAAATGCACGTGCAAGACTGATAGAGAACAAAAATCAAGATAATCAAAACAAGGTTTAAGAAGAGAATAAAATGAAGGAAGATAGCAATTTCATTGATAATGACTGTAATACAAAATTACAATCCCCAGGAAGCTAACTTCCCTCTCCAAATGGAGCCCTGCTCAGCAGCAGCTAAAACAAAATGATTCAAAAGATGATTTTCCTTTCCTCTCTTCCTAGATATATAATAACAAAACAAATGATGAAACCGTTTTTTCCCTACTGCTAGCTGGATCCCTAGGCCTAACTATCTCCCTAAACAGAATTATTCTAACCACAGCTACACTGAAATTCCCTGCAGTGCCCCTCCTTGCTGCTGTCTGGTTGTTGCTTCTTTTTTCCTGGTGTGGACTAACAACTTGCTTGGCCCAAGAGTGCTCTGATCCATCAGCCCATCTGTTATAGCAATTTCTTCATCATTGCCGTCCCCTTGAATTGCAGTCTTGTCCTCAAGACTGAATTGGGTATATTGACTTTCCATTACATGTTCATCTTTCCAAGTTGCATTGTCAATGCCTTTTGACCGCCATGGCACCAACCATTGGGATATACTTTTGCCCTTCTTGTGGGTAACTCGTGAAACAGATTCAATATGATGACCTTCCAGACTGAGCAAAGATTTTTGTTCCACTCTATTTAATTCCTCTAGGGGCTTGTCATTTTTTGGTACTGGATATTCTTTATCCCTTAGTTGGATTTGTTTGCCCCTGTATTCAAACTGCATCCACCCCTGATCCCAATGATGCTTAACAGTACCCAGAGTTTTAAGCCATTCAATACCCAACACGATTTCTAGTGGCCCTAAATCAAATAACAAAGCATCCAAACGCAACATGATAGTACCAAATTGCAGCTCAATATTTTCCCGTTTTTCTTGTGCAGGGACCCGGATTCCATTCCCCAGTTTAATATTCTTAGGCTGGATAAAATCAATGGGAAGGTTTAGTGATCGTACCAAATGTCGCGAAATAAGGTTGTGTGTTGCCCCCGAGTCAATGAGCAAGCTGATCGGTTTTCCGTGTATAAATCCCTCTAACCTCAACGTTCTTGGTGCTTGAGCGTGGTCCCTTGCTCCAAAAAGAACTTCCATGGCGTTGCACTCACCATCCCCTTCACCGTACTCTCCAGACTCAGCTTCACCTGCATTTTCCTCCTTTTGTGCGTCCGCATCTAAGAGCAGTTCGTTCTCCAAAATCGAGACCCATAGCTCCCCTACATTGCAACGATGTTGCGGGTTGTATGGCTAGGCGCACTTGAAGCATAAGCCTAGCCGTCGTCACTCTTCGATTTTCGTCAGAGACAGATGGCATCGCCCTCTGTTCGTGCTGTTGGGAGGGTGGGACGATTGTTGTGGAGGAGCTTCAACTTGTGTTAATGGGCCAGGGCCCATGTTTTTAATTATTGGGTTAGGTCGGCTCATCTGTTTGGGGGTAAGAGGACGCACCATAGGGTGAGAGACGCGGGTTACCTCAGATCTACTCCAAGCTCCTTCGTCTCTCTCCCTTACCGCTGCACAGCTTCCCGGTGGACTGAAAGTCAATTCGGCATCCCTGGCGAGCTCCATGGCCTCCTCATAGGTTCGTGGTTTGAGATATTGGACCCACCTTCCAACTTCTTCTTTCAATCCTCCCATGAAGTATCCAAGATATTGAGCTTCTGACGTTTTGGGGATGTATCCAATGATCAATTCAAAATCCTCGATGTAGCCATCCACAGTTCCAGTTTGAAAGAGGGTCCGCAATTCCTCATAGGGGTTCTGGGTCCTTCGTCTACCGAAACGTCCATTCAACTTGAGCTTGAATTACTCCCAAGTCAGGTCCGGGTTGTCACGAATTACCTGAGAAAACTAGGTGGTTGTTGCTCCTGTCATGCACATCTGCGCTATTGGAAGCT
This sequence comes from Excoecaria agallocha, assembly GCA_037975025.1. Lineage (NCBI taxonomy): Eukaryota > Viridiplantae > Streptophyta > Magnoliopsida > Malpighiales > Euphorbiaceae > Excoecaria > Excoecaria agallocha. The sequence goes on along the minus strand of CM075821.1, from coordinate 27,876,753 downwards.
TCATCCTCTCTGGAATTTGATGGACGCTGAAATATAACTCAGCCTTGGCAAGCCAACTATGTGGTTTTGGTCCAGAGAACTCTAGCACCTTCACCTTGGGTAGGGACATTGATCCAGTTCCAAAATGATCATTTCTGATGCAAGTATCCAATTGGGGAGAGCTGGGTTGGTTGGATCTGGTGCTGGACTGGATAAAAACTCTTCTCGGCATCTCATTGTTAGAGTCGAGTTCACTATCGGTATGTTCTTCTATTAGGGGCTGTTTCTCAAAATATTTTTGGAATTTCACATCCATCCGTGCAAACTGTTCCTCCATCGATTTTTGAAGTGCAACGATGGATCGTTGCATTACACCCATGGTTTGTTGCATTGCACTCAAGGCTTCATCATGGCTATCAACTCGCTCCTGTAAATCATTCTTGGTTTGCAAACGGGTTTTAGGTGGGTCAGCCATTGTTCTCGTTTCCCACAGACAGCGCCAATGATAAAGAACAAAAATCAAGATAATCAAAACAAGGTTTAAGAAGAGAATAAAATGAAGGAAGATAGCAATTTCATTGATAATGACTGTAACACAAAATTACAATCCCCAAGAAGCTAACTTCCCTCTCCAAATGGAGCCCTGCTCAGCAGCAACTAAAACAAAATGATTCAAAAGATAATTTTCCCTTCCTCTCTTCCTAGCTATATAATAACAAAACAAATGATGAAATCGTTTTTTTCCTATTGCCAGCTGGATCCCTAGGCCTAATTATCTCCCTAAACAGAATTATTCTAACCACAGCTACACTGAAATTCCCTGCAGTGCCCCTCCTTGCTGCTGTCTGGTTGTTGCTTCTTTTTTCCTGGTGTGGACTAACAGTTTGCTTGGCCCAGGAGTGCTCTGATCCATCAGCCCATCTGTTATAGCAATTTCTTCATCAAAGACTCATACCAGTGATAAATTTGGCAGCTTGAGCAATTGGACATCTATTCGAATAGAATCATCCAACCCAGCAATGAATAAACCTGTGTGTATATGTTACGGTACTATCTCATCCGCGCGTGCTAACTTTTCTTGAAATTGCCGTTGGTAGAGCTGCACAGTTCCTGTTTGCCAGGGTCACCCAATCCCCAATTGAGTTGTTGCTTTCAGGTGGTCCAAACCTTTGGAAACAAAATTTCAAGAAATCATCCCAATTTATTGATCCTTTGGCCCTCTGCGACTGGTAAAATCAAAATTGCGCTTCTCCCAAAAGATGAAACCCAGCTAAACTCACCTTTTCCACTTCTGACATTCTTTGATTCTCAAAAGAAATGCTCACAGCGATGAGCCCAGATCAAGGGATCCTCTGTCCTATCATATGTTGGAAAATTGAGCTTTGTGTACCATGGAACAATAGAATGGTGGGGGCCTGTTTGGATGGTGGGGGGTGCAGCACCTCCCATGGTGTTGGCGGTGGGTCGCCCCTTTGCTGAAGCAGCAATGCTGCTCTCGTCACTCCCACTGGGTATGTTTTGTTTGGTGGTAAGGCCCAAGCTCGTGAACTGTTCTTGTAGTATTAAAGTGAATTTCTCCCCCAAACGTTGTTCCATTGCTGATAATTTGGTATCTGTTAAAGAACGTTCTTCCTGTAATAGAGTTTGTATGTTTTTTCCCATTGTGTTTGGCTCTGATACCAAATTGTTATGACTTTGAGTTTATGATCGAGTCACTGGGCGATTAACACAGAAATCAAGACCATAATAAAGGTCTTTACCCTTACTTCGATTCCTGCCCTTACCTATGGTTGTATGAAAGTTGTAACTCATTAAAGGGAGCCACACCTTGGAACTCATAGGGAGTTTCCTACCGTTAATTTGCTGGAATTTTACTTGCTTTATTGACTAATTCTGTCTCTATAAATTGAGATCACATATCTAAATAGGAATTTTTTCTAACTAGGATATTAATCTAAATAGGGATCCTTTAATATATCTAAATAGGAATCCTTTTCTAATTAGAAAACTATCAAAATAAATCAATAATTAAAAATCAAATCCTATTATAACTAAAATACTACTACTAAAAATAAATCTTACTATAATTAAAATTAATTTAACCGTAACAAACTCCAAATAGATTCTGAGCTACATGGAAGCTCAACTAGTTTAAAGGTGGAGTGGACATAGGATATTTAGGTAGGATTATGAATCAAAAGAATAGATGACACTTGTGCATATTACAGTTTTATTTGAAACTTATTTCTTCTTTCTCTCTTGCTTTCTTACTTTTTTTTTTAATAATTTTTTTCTGTTTCAAGTCTGGAAGCTAATTGAATCAAGTGAAGGACACGCTGCTGATATGCATCACACTAATTGTTTGTCCACAGAGTAATGGCCATTAAAATGTTGTGTTTCCTCGTATTTCTTGGGTGTCATCTATAGTGAGATTGCATATTTCATTATCTAGATGATGAAGGAAACAATCAAAACCTCTTGTCTAATATTCCCATTGATTATGCTATTCTGTACTTAGAATTTAACTTCTTTAAGTCAAGTTCCTTTTCTCTTTATCAGATGATGAAGACATACGACATGACAAGGACTCATTTATATGCTTATATTATTTGTACAGGTTCATGAAGGGAGGAACTACGAAGTTCGAGAACTAGTAAAGAATGCTGGGCTAGAGGTCAGTTTTGCTTTATTGATAAGATCATTTTCAAATTATGGAAGATTATCTTTTAAAAAAGTTATGTTCGCTTATTTTCCCTCTTTCACTACAACTGATATATGCCTTTTATTTAAAAACCAAATCCCTATTTTCTATTATAAATGCTAATATTGAGTATATACTGCTGAAGTCCATAGACCAGACTTTTGATAGAACATTATTAGTGTTTTTGTAACACCTTTATGCCCCCTTTTATGTACATATGTACTAGCTAAGGTCTAAGGATGATACTATTCATGTCATGTTACATTCATGCTGGACTTGAGTCATAATTGTAAAAGAACTTGTTGGAACTGCCAAACATCACTTTAACTCCACATTAGAATGATATTGTTCGCTTTGGGTCAAGCCCGCACAGATTTGTTTTTGGGTTCCTCCCAAAAGGCCTCATACTAATGGAGTTAGGTGAACACTTTTATATTCAATGTGTTTCTCCCTTAATTTTCTAATGTGGGACTTGGATTGTACCCCAACAATCCTCCCCTCAAACCAAGGACCACACAGCTTATATCCTCCCATCGAGCGATAATTCATTTGATCCGTTAAATTATCTTGCACCACCACTATCAACCAATGGAACATGCCCCTGGCCACCATAATACCAGAAATACTTTCGACACAAGGCACCAAACACGAATCTTCAATCGTGAGGTCATATCGAGGGCCTTCCACATAACACAGTCCACCGTTGGTTCCATCTCCGAACCAAGCTCTGATACCATGTAAAATAATAGATTGGAGAATGATTTTCTGTATATTGAAAAGAAGGAAGAATACAGAATTTATACAAGTATAGAAATCATAACTAGGAAACTTCCTAAACTTCCTATTCTGTATAAGGAAAGAAAATAAAAGGATACAGAATAAATTACAACTAATTTACAGCAGCTAATCTTGTAACAATAATCAATAAACCTTTACAAACATATCACCATACGCATGATTCATCCATTAAGGATTTTAGTTAGACGTGCTTCACTATATATATTAACAAAACTTCAATCACCATCACGTAAGTGTCATCATATATACATGTACTGATACTTTCTTATACTTGTCTTTACAGAAATATAAAGTATACTTTGAACTTTTACTTGCCTTGATCATAACTAAACAAGTGCATACAAAACATTATATACAAGTTTACACAACCAAAATAAAAAATGGCAAGAAGATCTATTATGTGACCTCAGAGCTTGTGGATGTTTCCTTCTAGCTTTATCTACAACTTTAACCTGCCTGAGGAGGCAAAGCAACCCACAGGCTAAGCAATACTGCTTAGTGGTGCAATACTTAATGCAAGAGGTCGTTCTAAAAGCAAAAATTTCAAAGAAATACTATTTCATCGAACCAAATTAAGTTTTACATAGTCACATTGTCATCTTTAATTATATACACACTAATGATTTTATTAAATCTAGGTAAAGCCCTGGAAGAGCGGCTAACAAATGGACTAATTTACCTCTAATGAGACAGAAGACCACATGGCTGTGCACCCTTAGGACACGCCAGTAAATCTACCTGTATGGGACTGAAAGTCTCATGACCGTGTGGTCTCAATGTGATATGGCCCTGTGACTTAGCTAAAAATCAGGATGAGAAATAGAGGGGCTCACGGTCATGTAGTCTCAGTGGAACATGGCCGTGGGGCATTCTGTAAATTTAGTCTTTGCGTAATAGAGGATGGTATGGCCATGTAGCATATTGTGTGATCCTCCGTAACTCCAAATCCATCTTGAATTTGTCCCATTTGCTAGCTGCAATTCTAATGATATGATTCAAGACCAAATTCAACAATGCACTTTACATCAAACCAAGTATTTATAGTATGAGGAAACACATTCTACCACTTATGAGATCAACCATGACTCACATTACATGATAAATCAACATGTATATGCATATGCATATGTATGTATCATTCATGGCTTCTATGACCCAATTCTTACCATTTCCAAAAAAGGCTCAACTTGAGAGCCCAATTTAGCCTAGCCTAACTATTTGCAATGGATAACGAGGAGTGCCGGGAGCAACTATGCTAGTTATACTCAACTTACAAGTACCAATTCATGATACTTAAATATACATTTTCTGGAATGTATCAAATTTGATTGTGTTGTCAAAGGACACCAAAAGTAATATCAAAAGGAAAAGTGTAGTTTTTAACAGAAATCAGAAGCAAATACTGCTTATCTGAACCCAAATTGGCATGCCAACTATCTAAAGATGTGTTTTTAGTATAGGTTCTACTCGGGCATCACTTGCACAATTAAAGAAATCAAACTTCATATTTCAATATAACAGAAAATTAGCAAGTGAATGCATTCCCAAAAGCTTAACAAAAAAGAGTTCTCAACTCGATTATCATCACAAGATTCAGTGTAGTCTTATGTAATGCTTTTAAAACATAATCATAATAACAACATACAAATCTTCTAAGTATTGACTTTTGTCGTTATCTTCATAATCATTAAGATTAACGTATCAAACATATTATCATTACAAGAATACAATCATTTGCTACCAATTCATCAATATTATTCATTTGTCAAGATTAATATCATTATTGCACATCAATCTACACTTATACTTCTATTTTACCTTTAAATACAGCTCTTTTAGCCATTGTCATGGTTATTAAAATCAGCTGCTAGACTTAGTCATCAAACCATTTCACACTCAAATTCTCAACTTAAGCATCATAGCAACAAAATTTCACAATTAACAACATTAAACAACAATCATTAATCGCACACACTATCAAAAACATTCAGAAAGGCACTAACCCTTCCTAAGGCCAAAATCATTAAAAAAAGAAACCTTCTTCTCCCTACACTGGCTTCTTGCCCTCATCACTACCTTGATTCAACTTCTCACCACCATATTCTCATGCATGATATACAAACAACACTTAATCTCAATTTTCCATATCAATATCACAATTAGAAAGAAGAAATAGAAGAAGCATTTCTATAATCAAAACTAATGTTCCTACTTTAATCAAAATTGCTCATATCTCATTTGATTTACTTAAAAATCTTGAAAGATTACGCTCCTAAGATGAAATTCTCTACTCAATCACCATCTATTCTTGATTGTATGCAAAACTTTCGTAAGAATTTTACTAGTTTGAGAACGAAAGGAAGAGAGGATTTGAGAGAGAGAGGGAGACAAGTGAAAAAGGAAGAAGAGGAAGAAAAGAAAATGCTCTCTCTAGGTGGCAAGCTCTCATGAAGCCACTTGTCATCCTTGTTTACCTAGGCTTAATTTAGTCTAAATCTTGTTTATTTAATCAAATCCCAATTCATTGAGTTAATCTTATCTTAATTAAATGAGGTAGAGACATTTTTTAGAAAAATTTCACTTTTGGCCCAATACTTTATCTTTCTTTCAGAAACACCCACACCCAAACTAATAATTTTCCAATTTAATCCAGATTATACTATCCCACAATACACATGATATGGAAATTGGGGCCTTACAATTTTCTGAGTACTTCTAGCTGTTCCACATTTGTCTTATTTCCTTCAGATTTCTGCTCATGTATGTTCAGTACAGATCAGCTATTTATCTGTTTTATTTTTCAGGTTCATTCGTTGAAGCGTGTAAGAATTGGTGGCTATCGGCTTCCGTCAGATCTTGGGTAACTATATCTGACTTTCTTTGAGGCTATATTTATAGATTCTCTGTGTATGTGTCTGAGTCAGTTGTCTACCTCCCTTGCAATAAATTATTTTGTAGGGATGAAAATATATGTAAAATTAAGAATGTGAGGTGGAAAACAAAGGCTTCTTCAGTAGACTTGGAAATGTGAAACCTTCAAAATAAAGCTGACAGACGGAAGCAAATTGAGATTTATTAAGAATTACAAAATTATGGTGGTCTTGCCCTCTACTTGAAAATCACCCTTCCTTTTCCTTAACTCAAAGCCATCTTTTTTACCAGTCTCCTAAATGATACAGTCTCTTTCCGATCCCAGCAGCTGTAGTGATCTTGCTGATGTTTGCATAGCCGAAGCATGCTTTTGTTAGAAAAAACCTCTTTGTACTGATGCTGCATGCTGGATATCCAATCAATTATTATATCTTTTATAGTTCTACTCGATCCTAGTTCTGGAGCTAACAAAAAAACTTTTGCACTAATTGCTATGTGAATCTTAGGATTGGGAAGTACGTCCAACTAAAACAAACCGATCTGAAGGCACTGGGATGGAAGGGTTGAAAGTGGTTATTTCTGCATAACTGCTAGAATACAAGCTCTGTCCTTGACGGATTAAAAGATGCTTAAAGGATTCGGAAGGAATTGGCAGTCTTCGTGGTAGAGAGGTGTTTGGTTGCACTTGACTATCACCGTGTGGACAATTCATGAGATTATGAATTCAACTGCCTTGCTGATTTATGGCCAATACAAGGAGGCAAAGGTATGAAAGGCCACAGAGATGGAGCTTCGGCTGTAATGCATTGCGGACATAAGTCAATTTATCAAATTTGGGTATTTTCATTTTGAAATTTTAGGGATAGCATTAAACGGAAATACATACGAATCCATCAGTGGTTATCTCAATACATTGGCTGATGTAGAAATCGAAGTTGGGAGAATTGAACGCCCAAAACCATTTCTAGTTTTGTAGGAGTTTTCCATTTAGCCCTTTGCAATGATATAATTCTCTCCTTTTTAAGTTTAATACAAAATGACAATGCTATCTCTTGTTATTAAAATGATAACGCTTTACAGGAATTTATATTTTTAATCGTAACCTCAAGGAAACATTAAACTCTACTCCTTTGGTTCGTTGCATCTCATCTTTTCTTGATTAAACAAACTCTTGTTGCCATTGACAGCCATATACTGGTTGCTGCCCTCTCCTAGTTTCTTGATCAAAATTCTGGACTTTTAATCTCTGCATGTATGCACTTCTTTTTGTTTATTTATTTATTTATTTATTCATTATCACATTCATGTTTAAGGTGGCGACTGAGTTGGGCTCGTCAGCCATTTCATGTAGCCCAATAGATTTGAATTATTTTTATGAAGTTATTTAACTTTCTAGTCAAGTTTCAATTATGGTATCAGATTGAGTTCTTGTTACATCACCTATTGGCTCAAAAAAAAAAAAAAAAAAAAGAGTGAAAGAACAACAGATTGATAGAAGAACAGTTAAGAGTTTTAGCAAATGTAGATTTTTTGTTATCCCAAATTTTGGAAACGAACATAGCTCGAAAAAATTACTGGTGCCAGCAATTTTTTGAACAATGCTGAATGAATCCAAGAGAACTGAATGGATGGCTTTGACTTCATGTAATATTATGAGTCTACATTTATATTAACCTGTATAAAAATACAAGCACTGTAAAAGAGGCTTTCATTTCAAATATGTAATATCACAATGTCGCCTGTACATAATCTGAGCAAGTTCCTTCCTGACAACCTTATTCTGATCGTCTTTTCACCTCAATCAAACAAACTATCTCGTACAATGATACAAAATGAAGTGGTAACATTATCAGCATGTCTGATTGCTAATCACAGATATGAATCAAGATATCCATATGTATGCCTTCTGTTATACTGTAGCAAGCTTGCATATGTCCTATCCCAAATTCCTATGTATAATGATTCATCATCTGGACTTAAAGCTACCCCTGAAATCTCACCAAAGAAATCAATCTCTTGCCGCTTTTTGTAGTCTTCTTTGGTACTGTAAACGTGAACAAAGTCTGCAGGTTCTGCTGCCACCATAAATTGGCCATCTGATGAAAAGCGAATAGAACGAACAGCTCCCAGGTTTCCCTTTAGAACTGCTACTGAAGAGGACAAGTTTCTTACATCCCATACCCGGCAAGTTTTATCCTGATTACCCGTTGCAAACACATATCCATCCGGGTGCCATGCAGAGGCAAAGGAGTAATCAAGATGACCCTTGACTGTAGCCACCATCTGCAAAGACAATAAACACAATTGTTGTCAATAGCCACTTACCACTCTAAACAGAAACATTTTCCCATGTATACTAAAATCATATCTAAACAGAAATTTAAAACAGTGATTTCCCAAGCAGCATACAACACCATGACCCACATTCCGGAAGAAAAGATAAATCCCACCATGATTAAGTTATTTTCCTGTAACAGTATCTCTTTTTTTATCATCTGACTACTTTCTGATTTTTGAGTTGGAAGTGCGAAATAATGCTTTTTCTGCTTAGTAGTACAATAATATGAGCAACACCATAATTTTTAGTCTGAAAATGAACTTTCAGTGCCCCAAGAAAATGTCATCATTTGATTAAGCATCAGGTTTCTAATGACAAATAGAAGAATTAGGATGTAAAGATTTTGAGAATCTTTTGAGTTTGACCAAGAAGTGATGATTTCAGCACCTCAAGAGAATGTGATTGTTTGTACAAGAAGCTGCTCAGGGTTTTAAGTGACAAATAGAACAATTAGGATGGAAAGATTTTGAAAGCATCCACATTTTATATGCAAACTCTTTTTCTGCTATATAGCACGGACAAGTCAGCAGTTGACAACCACAGATTGTTTGATGAGCAGATTGAAACAATCGTTAATTTTCCCAACCCCCAAAGACTAATTCAAGATGTTTGATAAACTGAAAAAATCAATAATCAACAACGTGTAGCTCATCATTCAAAAATATCCAATTCATTAGCTAGCTGATTCTATTTTAATTTTACTTAGACAATATGGCCCTTTTAAAACGTGTTTAAGCAGAACATATTTGTTTCTTCAAATTAATTATTTTGCATCAATAGATTATTTATAAGTTGAGAAAGATAATAAATAACTACTAAAATATCATAAATGATAATTAAACTGGTTATGATATTTTAATTTGCAAACAAATATGCAAATAAGCATAAAAAAACAATTGTATATTTCTATATTCTTATTTACAATTTTTACATGTTATATAACATATTAATAAAAGAATGTCATATTATAAAGATACGTTCAAAAATAAATTATACTGCTAAATGTTGTTTAACATTTGAATGCTTATCACTAGCAATTTTTTACCCAGGGTTGGATTTCCTAGTGAGATTAGAATTCTATTCCTAATTAGAGTTTATTTTTTAGTTAGCTTTTACCTTTCCTTATTAGAATAGATTTAAGACTCTTTTTGATTTATTTATAAATAGCATGTACTTTTTTAGATTTCTTAAGATGAGAGAATTAATAAAATTTTTTATTCTCAAAAATCTTCACCCAGCACCTAACATTTTTCAACTACTAACTATCAGCAACCAGTATCAATTTCCAGTTCCTGCAAATCACTAAAATCGTAGTTCATAGTAAGGCTTATCACTCTGTTCTTTAAGGCTTCAGCATATGAGATGTTTGGCTGACAGTGAGCTTAAAAGAACCTATTTACAGGGGTTAAAATAGATGCCCTTTTTTTTTCAAGGAAGAATTCTTGTCATATTCTAATTTTTTCCTCCTAATAATTATTTTTTTCTGCAAACAAGTAGAGTGCTATCATGTTTCAGCCAACATGTTCACAGGTTTTCTCTGGGATGAGGGGAATGGTGGGGTGCAGGTTGTTGGTTTAATTGAATTCCGAATAAGGTTGCAGTTTTTTGCCCAAAAGTTTCTTTCTAAAGGAAATAAAAACAGTAGCAAAATTCAAATTCCAAAAAGACTTGGAAAAAAATAAATCAAGATCAAGAAGCTTCTTGTACCTTCCCATTATGCGCATCAATCAATAATCCATCCATGTGATCTCCAACAACAGCAATTAGTCTACAGTCAGGACTCAATGATGTATGCTGCATCAAAATAAGCTAGTCAAGGCGTGAAGCTTGAAGTAAAAACAGAGTTGTTGCAGCTATTAAGTTCCTCAAGAGATGAAAATCAACAGACAGATGTATTACTCTAGCAATTTCACACACTATTAGTTAGAATCCAGATACACTCCGAAGGCAAAGTGATGATTTAGATTTTCTCTGTCAGTGAATTTTATTGGCTAGCGTCTTCTAAACTGCCGAACAAGGTTGCACATGAATTTGAAAACAATCTAAATTGGATGCAATTCATATTCATTAGCAAAGCTATCATGATTTAGATTTTCCCTTTTTTTTCACATTCATTTTGTCACTGATTTTCATTAGCTACCTTCTTCTCAACAACCGAACAAGGTAGCACGTGAATTTGAAATTGAGTCTGAAACAAAGTAAACTGGATGCATTCATATTTATTGGTTCCAATGATTTATTGATTCACATGGTCAACCGCTCTTCCTAATAATCAAACACTCTGTGGCATCAGTGTCTTCTATTCAGCTATTTAATAAGAAAAGGAAGGGGCAAAAGCCCCTCCTTTCAGATTTATCATTCACAAAAGGTAAAAGTCTACTTGGTTCTTCCACGCAAACCAATTAAAAAGAAAAATGTATTATCCTATTGTTTGCAGTCTTCAGTGTTAAGGGTAAGGAGGTCTTACATTCACTGGCCAAGAAAAGCGGAAGTGATTCAAAAGCCGAAACCTCTCCATGTCATATTCTCTCACACCACAATCATTATTTGATGCCATGAAATGAGTCCCTCCCCTGCAAAATAATTTCCACACTAAGCTGCAGCCACGGCATATAACTAATCATGCTTTGAAAATCCAAAATAAAATCACCTCAAGCTTTCGTATATCTCAACAGCATTGGTTATGGCATTATCATCATACGTAACACGGGTACAAAAGCTAATGCCTTTTTTATCCAAACGCTGCAACAACAGATGAATGGGAGTCAAAAAAAAAAAAATATATATATATATATATATATATGCATATCAAAAACATTTATCCATAATCACACATATATGCACATATATACTCTGCAAAATATTGCTTGTGTACATATACGAGCACGCACAAAAATATATAGATATATAACTCCAGTACAGCTCCCCATGTGTACACACACACAGACAAAATTGCATAGATATATATGCAGCCCAACATATTCGTTTCCTTATTAGTTGCTGCACACACATGCACACAGGTACATGCATATATAACCCCAATGTGGCAGTCACTAGCCTATGCACACAATCACACGCTGGCACACACGTGCACCCAAGAGAGAAGTCTCTAACACACAAAAGCACGCATTTAGAGAAGCAAGCATTCATCTTTGTTTTGTATTTTATGGAACCACCTTACCCATTGGTTTTCATAACAAAAATATAATAAACAATCTTCAAAGAAAATAAATCAAAAATTAACAGATGGAAACAACTAAATTTATCTATAGAAATCATAAAGCAGGTACAACCCCTTCAAAGCTTGTCATCATTTTGGAACTGTTGTAAAACAACTAGCAATCCTGTCATTAATAATGGATGTAGCAACCATGAACTACAAGTCCCGCACACTGAGAAGGATTTTGATAGTCAACGCCAAACACACTCAACAATTATGAATAATGAAGAACTGCATGTATTGATCTGTAGTGATTCAAATACTAATGAGCAGTTCTGTGTTAGGTTTAATTCCCAACAAAAGATGGATTGAATAATAAATTCTGGGTTGAATTTCAGAAAAGAGGTTAGGAGTAGAGTTTGATAGACAGAGTAGAAGATTAGAACGGAAGAGAGAGCAGAAAAGAGAGAGAGAGAAGAAAGGAGAAAGAGAATCATGAGAATTGCCTTTTCTGATTTGGTAATCATTAGTGGTCCCAAAGGACTAGTACAAATAGGCATAAGCAAAGCATGAGCAAAACAACTTCTGCTGAGGTGCAAAAACAGCCAAAATGGCGTGTGCACCTAAAAAAGAAAAACTTTAGTAATTCTGAAATAACAAACTAACAGCCAATAACTAACTTAACTAACTTTTGGCAATTTTACACCTTTGCCCTCCGTTTATACCTAACAATACCCTCCCCTTTTGCACATTCTTGTCCCCAAGAATGATAAAATTCTGGGAATTGTTGCTGGATGAAGGCACTGTCTTCCCATGTAGCTTCTATAGTTGGAAGGTGCTGCCATTTGATGAGGAGTTGTGGGATGGGGAAGTCATTAATCAGAGCTGTTCTTGTGTTAATGACCTTTTCGGGTAGAACAACAAACTCAGTATCATTGTGGGGAGGGAGAGTGACCTGTACTGGATGATTGGGTTCCACCCTCTTCTTGAGCAGTGAGACGTGGAAGACAGGGTGGATTTTGCAATTGGGAGGGAGTTCCAACTTGTAAGCTACCTTGCCAACTCGTTGTAACACCCGGAATGGCCCATAGTATCTTGCAGCAAACTTGAGAGACCTTCTTAAGGCTAGGGTGGTCTGTCTATAGGGCTGAATTTTAAGATAAACCCAGTCACCTACAGATAATTCCCGCTCAGTTCTTCCCCTATCAGCATATTGCTTCATCTTGTTCTGAGAGTGCGCCAAATGATCCCTTAGATAGGTCGTCCGAGAGTCTCTAGCTTGTAGGAAATCCTCCACTGCTGATACTGAACTGGTTTCGGTTGGCAGATTGGGTAGATTAGGGGCGTAGCCATAAACAGCTTGGAAAGGACTCATGTTGATTGTTGAATGGTAACTGGTATTGTACCAGTACTCTGCCAAGCTAAGCCATCAGAACCAGTGGGTGGAAATGTGGAAAGTCATGCATCGTAAGTAGGTTTCAAGGCACCGATTCAGCCTTTCTGTCTGGCCATCGGTTTGAGGGTGGTAGGCTGAACTAAAAAGCAATTTGGTGCCTAGAAGCTTCATCAGCTCTCTCCAAAATCCTCCTGTAAACGCCTTGTCCCTATCCGTAACAATTGAGTGAGGCATCCCATGTAGCTTAAAAATCTGATCCAGGAATAGTTGAGCCACTTCAGCAGCCGTGAAGGGGTGTTTGAGGGCAAGGAAGTGGCCCATTTTGGAAAACCTATCAACTACTACTAGGATAGTATCCTTGCCAGCCGATTTAGGAAGTTTCTCAATGAAATCCGTGAAGATATCTCTCCAAATGTGGGAAGGTAATGGTAGGGGTTGAAGAAGTTCCGGGTATGCCACTGATTCAGACTTGCATCTCTTGCAAACATCACACTGTGCTATCCATTTTACCACCTCCCTTTGCATGCCAGGCCAATAAAAAGTCGCTGCAGCCTTTGGAGTGTGCCCCTAACTCCTGAGTGGCCACCTATGGTAGAATCATGGCAAGTCGCAAGAAGCTGCTGCCTAAGGGATGTTGAACAGCCAATATACAGTCGGCCTTTGTACTTAACCAAGCCTTTAGAGAGAGAGTAATTAGGAAGATCCTGGGGTGTGATAGATAAAGTAGTAATCAACCCTTGAAGGACAGTATCTCCTTCATAAGAATTGATAACTTCAGTTAGCCAACTTGGGGTGTATGTAGAAAGAGTGAAGTGATGTATGGAAGACCCTTCATGCTATCTAGATAGTGCATCGGCCACTTTATTTTCAGTCCCCTTTTTGTAGTGGATGGTATAGTCCAAGCCGAGCAACTTAGAGATCCCCTTCTGCTGGATGTAATTATGTAGCCGCTGCTCTAGTAGGTGCTTTATGCTTTCATGGTCAGTTTTGATGATGAAACTAGACCCTTCTAAATAATGCCTCAATTTGGTCACAGCCAGTATTATGGCCATTAATTCCCTCTCATAGGCAGATAATTGCTGGTTTCGAGTACTCAATGGCTTGGATATATAGGCTAAAGGTCTTCCCTTCTGCATTAGAACAGCCCCATCACACTCTAAAACAAAAGGCTCCTTGAAGTCTGGTAGCGCCAGCAATGGTGCTTGGGTCATGAGGTTCTTTAATTCTTCAAATGCTGTTTGGGCAGCTAAGGTCCAAAGGAACTGATCCTTTTTAAGTAGATCAGTGAGGGGTTTGCAAATGATCTCATAACCAACAATAAATCTTCTGTAGTACCCCGTGACTCCCAAGAATCCCCTTAAGGATTTCAGGTTTTTAGGAGTAGGCCATTGGAGCATGACTGTAATCTTGCTAGGGTCAGTAGAGATCCCTTTAGAAGATATCACATACCCCAAGTAATTCACCTTGTCTCTGCCAAATTCACACTTGGTCTCCTTAGCAAATAGCTGATGTTCCTGCAGCTTATTGAAGACTAGCTGTAGGTGTTTGATATGGAGCTCCAAGGAGGGACTGTAGACTAGGATATCATCAAAGAAAACCAACACAAACTGCTGTAGATAAGGCTGGAAGATGTGGTTCATGAGTGACTTGGAATGTTGCCGGGGCATTGGTGAGGCCAAAAGGCATAACCCGAAATTCATAACGCCCTGAGTGAGCCTTAAAGGCAGTCTTGAATGTATCCTCCTTCCACATTCTGATTTGATGGTAACCAGACCTCAAGTCTATCTTGGAGAAATAGGCTGCCCCATGTAACTCATCTAGGAGGTCCTCTATAATGGGAATGGGGAATTTGTCTTTGATGGTATGCTGGTTGAGCTCTCTATAGTCAGCACAAAACCTCCAAGTACCATCCTTCTTCTTGACTAGCAAAACCAGATAGGCATAGGGACTAGTACTGGGATGGATGATGTTGTTCTCCAACATTTCGGCTACTAGTCTTTCAATTTCAGTTTTCTGTTGATGTGAATACCTGTAGGGTCTGATATTCACTGGCTCCGTGTTAGGTTTGAGTGAGATTTTGTGGTCACATGATCTAAGGGGGGGTAAGGATGTAGGCACTTGAAAAACAGCCTGGTATTGCTTCAGCAACCTTGAAATTTCCGTAGGAGTGGCACTCTCTTCATGCTGCACCTTCTCCTCGATGCTAGGCTTCAAGCTAATGATAAACAGCTTAGTAGTGAGACCCTTCCAGCCTTGTTGAACTGCCTTGGAGAGTCTTTTGGCTGTAATTGCCTTGAGGGACACTTGTTTTGTCATCCCTTTAATTCTGAAAGGTCTGCCGTCCTTCTTGATTGTTAGTTCATTGGCACTATAGTCAAGGGTTATTGGAGAGTAACACTTCATCCAATCCGACCCTAGTATAATGTCATACTCTCCTAGTTCCAAGGGCCTCATATCAAACTCGAACTTGCTGCCTTGCATTAACCAGCTCACTCCCTTGCATTTGACTGCCACCGTGACTCTCCTTCCATCTGCCACTGCGACTGTAGCAGGAGGTACTGTGGTGAATGAGAGTTTGAGACTCTTAGCCACCTTAGAATCCACAAAGCAGTGAGTACTTTCACTGTCAATCAGTATCATTACCGGTTTCCCACTGAGCTGCCCTTTAACCTTCATCGTGCAATCGTTGAGTCCCCCTTCAAGAGCATTCAAGGACAGGGCTATGTGCTCATTAGAAAGCTCTTCCACGATAGGCGGCTCCTCTTCTTCCACTTCTTGCCAATCCTCATCACCCGATTCATCACCTTCAGTCACTTGCACTGCCCTCAATCACCTAGGATTGCATTGGTGGCCTAGTCTATACCTGCCTCCGCATTTGTAGCAGGATCCTAGGGTTCTATTCATGTTGGAGGGGTTGGGTTTAGGCTGTGTATAATGGGTGATAGCAGTGTTTGGCTTATGATCTTGGGGGGTTCTTGGGTTAGTAGTTGATGGGGGCTAGTTGTGTGGTCTAGGTGTGGCCATGTTTGGAGGGAAATTTCTGCTGTGGAAAGTCTGGTTGTTTGGGTTCCATGGTTGGGTGTTGGGTTTGTAGAAATGTTTAGGTTTAAGGGCCTCCAAATGAGACTCTTGCAGCTTGGCTTGTTCAATGGCAGTATACAAGTTTGGGGGTTTGAACATCTTAACAAGGAACCTTATCTCATCCTTAAGGCCTCCAATGAAGCTGTAGACATAGTAGTTTTCGGGCTGGTTGGGGTATAACCTCTCCATTTTGAGCTTAAGAAGCTCAAATTTGTCCAAATACTCATCAACCGAGGTGGTTTGTCTGAGTCTCTGCATCTCTTCTACTACATTATCTTCTCCAATCTCCTTAAACCTTTTAGCAATTGCCTCCGCAAATTCATCCCAGTCTACTGCTCCCCTTTGTCTACTCCAATTCTGGTACCACGTTTCTACCCTTCCTTGTAGATACAGGCTAGCTAATTCCACCTGTCTCTCGCAAATAACTTCATACACAAGAAAATATTTCTTGCACTTAAAGATCCAGCTCTGGACATCAGTCCCTTCAAAGATATGCAAATCCAGCTTTGGTAGTAACTTATTATAATAAGTTTTCCCTTGGCACACTTCCTCTACTCCTCTTTCATGAGGAGTAGGCAATAACCCCCTTTTGTTCCTAACATCTGAAGTGAAGTTAATAGTGTCCTTACCTCTGTTAGCCAAAGGAAGTGGAGTGCTACTGCTGGATGCCGGTGCTGGAGCTTGGCCTTGGATTAGCTGAGCCAAGTAAGCCACCGATCTTTGGTTTTCCAGCTTGAGCTCTTCATATTGGTTTTGGTTCTTCCTTTGCTCGGCCTTCATACCGGTTTGATCCAGCATCATCTCTTGTAGCTTAGATTCCAAGGAACTGAATCTAGTCTCCATTTGTTGTTCAAACCTAGAACTCAAAAACCGAAGTTGTTCTTCAAGTTCCCCCATAGACACCATCGATTCCTCAGCTTCCTTGTTTCTCTTAGCTCCTGTGTTCTTTGCCATCTGACCCAGAGATAGTGGCTGCTTTGATACTAGTTTGTTAGGTTTAATTCCCAACAAAAGATGGATTGAATAATAAATTCTGGGTTGAATTTCAGAAAAGAGGTTAGGAGTAGAGTTTGATAGACAGAGTAGAAGATTAGAACGGAAGAGAGAGCAGAAAAGAGAGAGAGAGAGAAGAAAGGAGAAAGAGAAAATCATGAGGATTGCCTTTTTCTGATTTGGTAATCATTAGTGGTCCCAAAGGACTAGTACAAATAGGCATAAGCAAAGCATGAGCAAAACAACTTCTGCTGAGGTGCAAAAACAGCCAAAATGGCGTGTGCACCTAAAAAAGAAAAACTTTAGTAATTCTGAAATAACAAACTAACAGCCAATAACTAACTTAACTAACTTTTGGCAATTTTACACCTTTGCCCTCCGTTTATACCTAACATTCTGGAATTTGATTACGACCAACTGGAAAAGAAAAAATAACAGTAAATGACAGCAATGAACAACAAAGAAGAAGAAATAACCGTAAGGGCCAAATCCTCAAGAAGAAGCGGCCTAACAAGCCAAACAATCTGCTCTCTCCTTTCCCTTACTCCCCATGACACCACCAGCCAATAGTTTCTCTGCCTCCCCTCTCCTCTAACAAAACTCCCATATATAGTCCCCTATCCTACCCCTTTTCTAAAGCCGTTTGCCAACTCAGCCTCCCCTGTGGGCCTATGGGCTTGAGTCTCTTCTTTACTAGCATTTTCTTCATCATTGCCACCGGGTGGGGAAGCAATCTTGTCCTCAAGACTGAATTAGGAAAACTGTGTGCGAAAGGCCATTTTCCCAATATCAGATTTGCATACCCGCATTTGATAATAACCCAACTTTAGGTCTAGTTTAGTGAATGATTGCGCCCAATACACCACATTTTTCTCATAGAGACCAACATGTGCCATTGCCTTCCTATTTGAATAGCATTCAAATGGCCCTCTTACATACCACGTAATCTGGTCCATCGATTTGTCAAAGTAAAACTCAATTCCAACCCTTGGAACACCAACATAAGTTTCAAGACTATGAGCAACAGCTGGCCTCAATTGCCGATTCATAATTCTACAAAGATCAACATTCTGTGCAATATAGGAATAGGCCTCATCAACAATAGCCAGATCATGATTGCCCATCCAAGTTATACTTTCCAGCAAACCAATTGCCCTAATTATGAGAGCGAAATGAGTGGGTATCCTAAGTGGATAAGCAAATGTCATTTGTGCCAGATCTGACGCTAACTCCTGGAAGTTGATGTGTTTTGCTCCTCCACCTTCAATCGCTTGATCACAAACCTTAGCTAGGACTGGCAAGATAGATTCCAAATTAACACCTTCAAGAATGAAATCAAATTTAACCAATTCCTTGACAATAGCAGGATAGTCCCTATGTATGAGATGGCCAATTGCTTCAATCATTCCATATTTTTGATCATTTGTTAGTTTGGTGGATATACCCACGTCAATTATGGCTAGCTTCCCATATGGTGTACGAATCAAGTTCCCAGGATGAGGATTAGCATTTTCTGTGCTTTGTGAGTGCTTTTCACCATCAATCCATGGTGTAGTAAGAACCTTTCTAAAAGTATACTTTTCATATGTCTTCGGTGCAACACTTTGTGGAAGGTCCTTCCTCCTCATTTCAACAAGGAGTGTTCCATTTTCTCCTTCGATCACATAATACAGTTCTTCAAAACAAAGAGCAGCCCATTCATCAACCAATCCCACCACAGCTATAGATGCCTGAGAAATCCTACGGAGAACTAAACCCAGATTCCGTATGATGAATAGATCAACTGTTGCAGTTTCAAGAACAAAAGGTTTTTGTACTTTGACGGCCACTAGATCCCCATTCTCCCTTAGCCGAGCCTTATATATCTGTCCAAGAGATGCGGCAACAATTGGGGAAGAAGAAAACGCAGAACAAATCTGATGCCATGGCTGACCAAGCTCTTCCTCAAAAGTGAAAGACCCGAATTGATGATTAATTCCATGTAATTCCAGAATCTTACACTCCCCATCAGCTCGCACCTCCTTTGCTTCAGTCTCAACTTCAAAAATTTCTTCCTCCTCTTCACTTTCGTTCCCCTTTCCCATCAACATTACATTCAGTTGTGCCTTCGGCTTTTTTTGTTGCGGAGAGTCCGCCTGGCCGCATTGAAGACCAAGCCCCTTCCTGCGCTGCTCCTTCCACTCTGTTTTGGACAGTTGAAGAATTCCCGGTCCCTTTTGTTCCCAGCGATGCAATTCAGCCGAAGGAGAAGAAGTTGGTTGTTTGTGGGTTGGGTGGTTTGGTTTTTTTTGTTGGTTTGGACCCGGTATGGGATTGGGTAAATGGTTTAGAGGCCCAAAACAGCCTGATCCATTCCATCCGGCCTAGTCCACCTGGGTTTGAATGGTGTCTTCTCTTTTCTTACGTGAATTTTGCAGCAATGGAGTGGATCCTCCTTTTTCGATCTGCAGCGGCGCCTCCAAGAAGCAAGCCGATCTCTCGTTCTGCATCTCCACCAGTTGATTTACAGTCAATTCCCCTATGTCCTCGTCCATCAACCTACTGATGAGGTACCTGATAGGGTGTTGTTCGGCCTGCCCAAGCACTGTAGCGGCCACCACCTCAACAGGTCTGATGTACTCCTCTTCGTCTTCTGTTTGCTGTAGATCTGCTAAACCTTCAAAGGAGTTAGAAGAGGCACTGCTAGTATATTGTCTCTTCATCTCCTCCTTAATTTGTTCCTCCTGATGGAAATCATTTCCCTCCATTCCCGTTTCTCCATGTGAGTTAAAAATCTCAGTTGGATTGGTTTGTTTGTCTTGACATTTGATCCAGCTGAGCACATAACTCCGGAATTCATCTCTCTTCTCTTGGTCTGCTAGATAACGAAGTTCAGACGTGGCCAAACAAGTCTGGATCTCGGTGACCAATTTGGTTAGCTTCTTCACACAATTAGCCATCTCTCCGACTCGGTGGTCAATTTCATCTAATTTGGAATTCAAAGTTTGTTCAAAAGTCTTCATTATGCCTTCGCTCCTTCGGATCCGGCAGGTCGGACCAATGATAAGGATTTTGATAGTCAACGCCAAACACACTCGACAATTATGAATAATGAAGAACTGTATGTATTAATCTGTAGTGATTCAAATACTAATGAGCAGTTTTGGAATTTGATTACAACCAATTGGAAAAGAAAAAATAACAATAAATGACAGCAATGAACAACAAAGAAGAAGAAATAACCGTAAGGGCCAAATCCTCAAGAAAAAGCAGCCTAACAAGCCAAACAATATGCTCTCTCCTTTCCCTTACTCCCCATGACACCACCAGCCAATAGTTTCTCTGCCTCCCCTCTCCTCTAACAAAACTCCCATATATAGTCCTCTATCCTACCCCTTTTCTAAAGTCGTTTGCCAGCTCAACCTCCCCTGTAGGCCTATGGGCTTGAGTCTCTTCTTCACTAGCATTTTCTTCATCACACACCCACACGAGGAGTTCCCTAGGACTTTGTCTTTTAATTTCTGCAATACGCTTATTTAATTATACTTAGATCTAACACCACTCCAATTAGTGTATGCAATGAGGATAACTGAGGATTGACAGAGAAGCTTAGTTGTGATTGAGTTTGTTAGACCCAAATCACAGATAGATTGACTCTGCCAAAGTTCAAGGAGGACTGTTTTTCATTTTTGGCTGTTTTGATAAATATGTTGAATAGTTGTATCAAGAAAACACTAAAGATGAAACACTTCAAGACAAAAAAAAAAGCCACATTATCATCCATAGGTAAATAAATTTGATCAAAACTCAAGTGTTCCAAAAAGTAATGATGAACCTGATAACCGATTCAATTGAATAAAAACTAGTTTGTGTACATTGGAAATAACACGACAAAAGGTCATCTGTTAGCATGTTGGCCATTGGTACAAGACCTAATTTGGGCCCTATTGCTCCTCTTGTTTTCTTTCTCAACTTAATCAAGAATAAAAACTTTTCAGCAAGTTATGGTTTGGAATCATGGATAAATCACCTTCAATCATCAACTAGGGCTTGCTAAATATTTTTACAACGCATCTTTCCACAAATGCTATTTGCATAATTATGTAGGGGCCCATGTGCATACAGAGAGAAGTCCACAAAGCAAGCTAAATGTTTTTAGTTTATCCAAAAAATATAACAAGAGCAAAACAAGTTGTCTCAACATTATATAATAGCAAACAAATTAAAACCAACTAGATGCAAAGATATAAAAGAATGTGGATTCTTAGTTAGAAAGTTTACATATATTCAAAAGAACTAAACAACATAATCAGATATATCTTAATAAACATATCAAAACTTAAAAAGATTTGCTAATACTCACTTTGCAAGTAAGCTCTCCCTGGAAGCCCCCTGCAACAAGAAAATTATCCTTGACGGCCAAAGTGCTGATTTGGGTCTGTGTGAAACCTTCTAACAAACTACCTGCATGTTTCTACATGACAAGAAATTAAGCGTGAGCAAGCAAATATGCAAATGCTATTTCACATGCAAGAAAACAAGGATGCAACAATCAGAAGCCTTTACTAAAAACTACAGACACAACCAAGAAGTAAACGTAATACCTCAGAAGGTGCTACGTGTCTGGCAAAATTGATGACCTCAGACAAATTGCAAGATAATGACGACCAGTGCATGACAGAGTAATTTGACATGAGATAGACATCATGTTTAGACTTTGCCCAAACTAAGTTTCTGAGCTGCATAACCGTTGGAATTTGAAGAAAGAAAGGATCAAGGGGTTATCAAACAGGTAAAAAAAGGAACCAAATCAAATCTGGCATTTTGTAAGAACACAAACCTGAAAATGAAGAATTGTAGGCTTCACCAATCTAGTATTAAGGAAGAATTCATAGTAATTACCTCCCTTCTCCACTTGTTCGCACTCCTAAAAGAACAAGTTTAAGACAAGAACTCTATTACCAAATTTCAAATAAGAAGAAAATTTAAGAATCATAATAAAACTATTTTTAACAAAAGAAACAAACCTTATCTACAGCTTGACCAGACAAAGGGATGTTTTCATAATTCTTGTATTGTTCAAGCCTAGTCAACCTGTACTTTTCCCTGGTTATGTTCAGCCTTTCCCATGGAATACCTTGTATATCTTTGCCCTTCCTAGCTTGGGCAGAAGTTGTATCAGTCACCTTGGTGAGCTGCTTCAAGTCCAAAAATTCATGTTTTTATCACGAGGAAGACAAACAAAAATGAACAAAACAAACAACAAATAATGCAAACAGCTGACTAAAGGAAAAAGAAGAGACCATGTCATATTCATCTGCTTCCATATCTACATTGTCTTCTCCTCCATAGTTATCTTGCTCCATTTGCTCGAAATCATCTGTCATTTCTCCTTCATCTGCCATGTAATTAAATTCCCCCAAATGCCGGTATGACATGCTAATTTCTGCAGATACGCAACACATTAGAATTACCAAATCAAAAACATCAACAACTTTTTCCTTTTTTCAAATATACGCAAATCATCACCAATCAAAAAAACTTGTATGCATATTTCACATATTCACACTCCAAATTAAATTGGTAAAAAATCCAAAAATTACGTAGAAAATTATTACCTACAAATACGTATGAAAATCTGAAATATTCTTAAAGCACTGAACAAACAAAAAAAAATTCCGAAAATTCATGTATGAATGAATTGAATAAAGAAAAAATATAGAATTACCTAGAAACTGTTATGTATCGAAACGAGAAGATGTGAGAGAGGTGGAAAAGGAGTAGCAGAGGGTTAATAAAAGTTGGGGTTTAAGAAATGATGTCGGCAAAAACCGTATCCTTCATTGATTGCAAGAGCACGCAACCCATCATCATTTTCTTTTCTTTTCTTTTCTTTTCAATTTCAATTTTTTTCAGGTTTTTGCGCAAAACAATAATTACATTGATAATTATATTTTTACTTCGAACTATTTTTCCACTTGATCAAAATTCAAATTTCTTTATTTTTTTATCCCAAATAATTTAATTTTTCATTTGACATGATCCAAATTACACCATCTATTATTCCCAAACTGTTGATCCTCATTTTTCCCAAACTGTTGATCCTCATTTTATTACAATTTAAATTTCATCTAAAGATATATTAGAAAAAATAATTATTATTTTTATTAATAAATCTTTTATTTGCAATTTAATTTTATAATAATAAGCAGGTAAGAGGAAAGGATAAAATAGAAAATGACAAAGGAAAGCATAACAGAGTGTCATCATCCATCCATTGCCTGACTATGCTATATACCCAATACGTGGCTTGACATTAGGGGTGTTCAAAATCCGACCCTACCCGAATAATTCGAATAACCCGATTCGAACAAGGAATTCGAGTAGGGTTGTTAGGGTCCGGTAGGGTTGGGAATTTGGGGGTTGCTCGGGATCGGGTCGGGTTAAACCCTTATTAACCCGAACAATCCGAAAAATAAATATTTCCCTCTAAAACACACCGTTTCATGGAGATAGGTCAAGTTTGGGTCGGGTTGACCCGACCCGAACCTCATTTTTAAAAATTAAAATAAAAGAAAAAATAATTTTAAAAACAAATTCGGGTTATTCGGATGGAATCCAAAATTTTGAGGGTTATTCGGGTAAGAACCCGAATTATTTGTAGGGTTGGGATATATGGTGTTGTTTGGATTATTCGGGTCGGGTTGATCCGAACCCGTCCGATAAACACCCCTACTTGACATCACTAGACCATGTGATCAACTACATTCCACAGCCAACCATAATTTTATGTCCCTAGAAGATTTTTATGCATTCGTATTAATTTTATTATATGCTAATTAACATTTTTTTAATTATTATCATGTTTCTATGGTTTGGATTCAGCCAGCTGGGCTAACTTAACACATTTGTCTTCTGGTCATATTAGCCTATTATTATCCTTTAAACTTCCAATAAAACAAACTATAAAATAAATTAGAAAAAACATATTTTCGATTTTTCAATTTCAATATTTTTTTACATTAAATTTCTAAAACAACTTTTAAAACAAAAATTAAAAATGGTGTGAATGAAAAAATATTTGAAAAGTTGAGATTTTTATAGTACCAGAACACTTTACTTCGATTTCTATATAGTAGGTCTCATACATCTCTAAAAAATTTTGCACTAAAACTACAACAATTTGCTATCATTTTAGTATCATTGTTAGTCTAAAACCAACATTGGTAAAAGTTTATATATGAATGGCTATTATTTGATATGTTTTGATAACGGTTCGATTTTATGAAGCTGTTACTTAGTCGTACTTGAACAACAACACTCTTCAGAACTCCTCAGATACCTGAAAATAGAAAACTCCGATGGAGTTTTCGACAAGAAAAATTTTCGACACTCAAGTCAGTAAAAAGCTCTAAAGAATATGTTGAAAGTAAAATTGACTAAGAGAAAAAAAAATATCTGATATCTTGCCTATTTATAAGGATAAAAATTGTATTCTGGTTAGGATTCCTAGTGTCAACAGGACTTCTACTAAGGAAGACACAATCTTATCAGAAAACTGAGCTAATATTTCAAAATAGGAGTTCTATCTACTTTAGATAACTGAGAGTTCCTGTCCAAGTATGATTTCTTAAAACAACATCGCTGGGATACCACTTCAGATTCGAGGACAACCAAAGTACTTAAGGACCGAGCTATGCAAGGGAGCCTAATTACCTAGTTCGGTTATCATAAGTCCCTCTCAAAGTATAAGACATTTATGTCATGTAGATGTTCCAACTGCCAGGATGCCAATAAGTCTGCCAGCTACTTTAAACAAGGCATATCTTTGGTATATGTGACAATTATTGCATTTACGGAGTCCCTTCGATCTCTATAATGTTGAAAGTTGTAATGATAACTCCTCGAATTTTGCACAATGCCATTAATGCAATCAAGCTGCCACTTCTAGATACATCTAGACAGCACACATGTCCTTCATCCGATGATCTTTTCTCCCTATAAAAGCCACCTTCATTTTTTCATTTTCACCTTTGTTTCTTTCTTGATCCAATCTCCTTTTTCCTAGCTTGCTCTGCTTCTTCCTTTCATTTCATTGCACACTTGCATTCTTCATCCTTTCTCAGTTTCATCTTTTACTCTTACAGGTTAGTAATTTAGATCTTCCTTTTGTTTCTGCATTTTTGTTATCTTGTTTATTAATATTCAAAATGAGCGGGTCGGTAGGATTCAACGATATTAGGATTAGTGATTGCCTTTTAAATTATAGCACTCTGAGCATTTCTACCAGTAGTGCATCCTTAGCGAGTGCTCCAATAGAAATTCCTGCATTCTGGGCTCCAATCCCAGGCAAACCTAGACCAAGAAGAAGAGCTCTACGGACCAATCGATGAGTAGATAAAACTAGGTCGTCTATTAAAATTGACAACCTTATCGATCTTAGGGCAAGACTTGGCATTTCTAATTGATACACTCTCCAAGCTCCTAACAAACATAATTGACCTAACACTAATTTCAACAACAAGCAAAAGTTAGTTCTCTACGAGGCTAACTTTCAGGCCAGGGTCACCTTTATGTTGACTGAGTTTGAGGTGCAGTTCTTAAACTATTATAACCTCACCATTGGACAACTTTACCCCAATGCATGGCTTACCCTATTAGCTATGCAAATATATGCTGCTGAGGGTGGTATTGATCTGGTGATCAAATTATTAAGGGCGACCTATATGGTTGGGGTTCGAGTGATGACTGAAGATCACAATTACATCTAAGCCCGAGCTGGATATGGCATCTTTTCAAAAAATTCGCTTATTTGTCATAAAGAATGAAGGCGATTTTTTGATCTGAATTTTTTAGTGTCGGTCTGTTAATAGAAATGACAACATTGTAATGCTAAGTGAAAAGGAAGATAAGGTTTTAGATCAATGGAGGGAGCTCGCCCAAGAAAAGATAGATATCTATGAGCAGCTCAACCCCTTCTCTCCAAGAATGGGAAACAAAAAGAAATGAGGTAACTATTTTCGTTCTTGTAGGAGTAGATTCTAATATTTTCTCATTGTTTTCTCATGTTGCAGATATGAAGAGAATGGGTAAGCAATCATTAGGTGAGAAAATAAAGGAAAAAAGAGCCAAAGTTGTGGAGAACTCAGGAAAAGTAAGTGCAGTGCCAGCTTCTGCTGTGGCTAGCCAAAATCCAATCACTCCTGCCACTGCTTCTGGAATTCCAGCCCCAAACCTTCCCAATGTCATCCCTTTAAACAATAGTCCTTTAAATTTAATAACTATATTAGATGCATCGCTGACCTCTCCTTCGACTAATCCATCTCTACCAATCAAGCCTTTAGTTCTTTTGTCTGGTCCTATCCTCGCTCGAAAACTAGAAGCAAAATCATCTTCTCCTCCACCCGACTGGAATGAAAGGCTGAATAAACTGATAAATGAAGTTCGAGGATTCTAGCAGCAAGATGCTCGAGGTTACTACTCGGGAAACCCTGAGTTTATGAGCTTCTATTAGCTCCTCACTTACATACCAAGCGAGGTGACACCCTTAATATACCTTACGGTTGATCACCTCTTGGGAGTCCTTCAACGGAATCAAGTCGAGGTGTGGTTTTTGAACATCCTTTACCTCTTTTTTTATGTATTTATTTTTATAAAAGTGAACTAACATGACTTTTACACAGAGCATTATTATGTCGAATGTCATCATTCAAAAGATGAGCAGCCTTCTGGGCTTACTCAAGGAGCAGAAAAAGACTACTTCAGAGTTAAAGAAGAAGCTCAAGCAATCCGAGCAGACAGCTAGTATTTCGAAGAAGAAGGCTATCGAGACCGAGGTCCAAGCTAAGGAGGCATCAGAATGCAAAAGCAAAGTATCCGAGAGGCTACCCAAAAGGTCTATGAGGCGGTGGCCACACTTGCCAAGGAGAAAGAGGAGCATCAGGTTTCTAAGGCTGAGTTAGAGAAGAGTCGAGCTGATAAAGCTAGTCTTGAGAAGACTTGCGCCGAGCTCAAAAAAAATATGTTAAACTCAAAGATCAAGCCTTGGAGCTGGCAGCTGATAAGTGCATTGCCTGTGGCATGAAGCTCGTCAATATTGTTAAAGAAAAATTTCCTAACGAGAACTTCTCATGGATAGAGAAGGTAGATCCTGATGAAGAGTAGTTAGGATTTTATCTATGATGTAATAACCGAGGTTAGCACTTATGGCCACTTTTTATGGTGAACTTCATTTTTGTTTCGTATAATAGAATAATATTTTTTGCATTTGCCTTTTGATAATTCTTTATTGCCGAGGTCTATTCCTTAGCTATTTCTATCTCGTGTTCATGTGAATAAATAAATGAGTAAAAATATTGATTAACAAGTGACTATTTATCACAAGTAGTATTCCAAGCTAACTCGAACATAAATATATCGAAGGGCATCAAGAAGAAAATTTTGAACTTTAATTTGAGTGACAATTTGATAAATGATTAAGACAAATTGATGAAAAATCAAGTAATGAATGTGTTATGGCTTAAGCTGCCAAGCTGAGCTACTTATATTATTCAATAAATATGCTCATGGCATGAACTATCGAACCGAGCTTTGGTGCAAAAATGCTCTTGGTGAAACTATCGAGTTTAATCTAAGTAATTGAAGATACTTGTGGCGATGTTACTGAACAAAGCAAACAATTAAAAAATGCTCATGGTAAAACTACCAAATTAAGCTAGTAAAGATAACTAACGCTCCAGGTGAAACTGCCAAGCTGGGCTAAAAAATAACAAATTATGCTCATAGCTAAATTGTCAAATCGGGTTAAAAGTAATAGAGTGCTCCTAGCAAAACTACCGAATTGAGTTGAATGTTGTTGGTGATATTTCTTCAAGTTAGAGATGTTCCAAGAGGGCAATAACAGTTTTCTAGACATTTCTTTGAGATGGTAAGCCCCAAAGTTAACAACTTTATGTACTTCGTATAGTCCTACCCAATTAAGACTTAGTTTATTGATGCCAGCTGCAATTTGCATTTCTATAGCTTTTTTTAGGACGAGTTCGCCTACACACAACGTCCTGAGTTTTAACTTGCGATCATGATATGATGTCATGCGTTGTTTGTATACAGCAGCTCGGAGTTGGGTTTGCTCCCTCTTCTCTTTTAACACGTCTAAACGGTGCAACAATAGACTTTTGATCACTTCTTCATCATACTACTTGGTTCGTATGTTCGACATACCGATCTCACATGGAATAACTACTTCAACTAAATAAGTTAGAGAAAAATGTGTTGCACCTGTTGACAAATGAGGGGATGTTCTATAAGCCTAAAGTATATTATTTAGCTTGTCCACCCAAAGGCCTTTAGCTTCATCAAGCTTTTTCTTTAACCCCATCAAGATGGTTCTGTTAGTCACTTCGGTCATGCCATTGGATTAGGGGTGATAAACCGAGGTGAATCTGAGCTTGATATGCCTCTCTTTACAAAAATTCCTGAAAAATTGACAATCAAACCATTTTCCCTTTTCAAGAATAAAAGTGTGTGGGATGCCAAACCTGGTGATGATGGATTTTTATACAAACTTTATTATGTTTGTAAGGGTGAAGGTTGCAAAGGCTCGGCTTCAACCAACTTTGTGAAATGCTCTACTACAACAACCAAAAACTTTCTCTATCTAATGGCCAATGGAAAAGGCCCTAAAATGTCGATCTTCCATTGTGCAAAAGGCAATGGACTATATATAGGGTTTGCCAATTGGTCCCTGATGAATAATCTTTTTGAAACACTGGCATTTGTCACATTTTTTAACCAACTCCTTCATATTAGTTTCCATCTTCAACTAATAATACCCCTATAATAGGGATTTTTGGGCTATTATTTGAGCACTCTTATGCGTACCATAGATGCCTTTGTGAATTTCCCTAAGGATGTGATTGTCTTCTTCGACTCAAGCATAATGACCAGGGATGTGAATAAGATCGCCTGTACAATTTTCCATCTAAAATAGCATAAAGGCTAGATCATCTAACAATCTTTCAAGCCTCGATTTGGTCTTTTGGAAAAGCACTTGTATTTAAAAATTAATAAATTGACAACTGCCATCCATCCATCTGTTCATTGAGCTAAACTAAATAAGTCTCATAAGTCGACTGAGCAATAATAACCCATATGTAGACGCCGGATCCTGAGTTGGCTTTTGTTAGAGTTACTTAATGAGGATGGCTTTTCTCTTGAATATAAAAAAAATCAAAGTTTAAGGATCTTTCTTTGTTTTGTGAGTTTTTTTTAAACATTTTTTGTGTTTTAACTTTTCAAAAAAAAATGGATTGGGGATTAAAAGGTGACTTAAGAGAAAATTTGTTTAAAGTTTGCTGGGACCAGACCTGCAAATTGAGTGATTCCACTCCCATATGAAACTTAAGACATATATCTAAAACTTTGTAGAGGAACCAAAACCAATTTCAGTCTTAAGATGCTAAAAACTAGGCATTAACTCAAGATACCCGAATCTTGAGATATTTATTTCTTTGTAGAGGAAAAAAGGGAAAAGAAGAGAGAGAAAAAGAGAGAGAAAATAAATGAAAGTAAAAGAAAGGTAAGTTTTGTAGTTTTCTTTGATTTTTCTCATTTTCTTTCTTTAAATGCTCTTTTATTTTTCATTCTTTAAGATATTTATTGATAAAAATATTAAAGAGGTCCTTAACAACACTGAGTTATTGTTATTAATATGAGAAAATACATGAAGGTAATTTTAAAAAGCCAACCATACTCTTAACATGTTGTTTATTTGGACCGAATCTATACTTTCACTGTTGGATGTTGTAGATCTGACTCCCTTTTAGACAGTTTACTTAATATTTGACTGGATCTAGACTTTTTAATATATAATAATGAGGTTTAATAACTTTTATATGTTAAAAATATATTTTTTAACTTAAAAATGTGATTTTTAGTTTGTTTGACTTATTTTCTTTGTATATATTATTTAGATCTTGTCTTTTAAATTATTTTAGATATTTTTGTTATATTTTTATGGGTTTTAAACCCCAATTTGTCAATGATCCACATAGAAAGAGAGCCAACTCGGTGTGATTTTGACCATGTGTTCATAAGTTACACCCGTATTGTTTAATATTGCCTTTTAATTTATTTTATGTTTTATGTTTATAATTTTTATGTTCATGTTTATATTTATTTTATGTTAATATGTATTATTATATTATTATTATTATTATTATATGTTGATATTTATTATTATAATATTATTATATTATGATGTTTATTATTTTATTATTGTTATATTATTATTATTATTATTATTATTATTTACTTTATTTATTTTATTGTACCACTTCATGCATCTAACGTGTGTTTATGAGTGTAATCTGTCTGATATAACATAGTAGGCTTTTAGATGTATTTTAGATATTTTCCCTAATATGTAAATAATTACTTTTTTCTTTTTATTTTTTATTTATTTATTTATTATCCTGGATCTATAATAAAAAAGCAATTTTTGACCATTAAAAGGAAAAATCACATAAAAATATTTATATTAAAATAATTGGAATTTTTATTAATAAAACTGAACCAATGACCTGTTTGAAACCCAAAAAACACGCACGTAAATAATAAGTTTTTTGTAAATAATATAAAATGATTTTGTACATAATTAATTAATATGAGATTTTTCTAATAAAATGGGATCACTTATAATGGTCTCAATATCGGGTTAGTCGTGAACAATATTTTTCGATAGTGAATAGTATTTTTCGGGCTGAAAAGTATATTCGAAAGTAAAAAATATTTTATTGGATCATCGAAAAATATTGGTCATGGTGAGTCCGTGGCTGAAATTTGAAGTGAAATCGATATCGAATAAATCTCCAAAAGTCAAAAATATGAAAAAGTAGCGAGTCAATTTCTATTGTTGGGAAATTGTAACTCTGTATAAATATTTAAAAATAGCAAACGAACTCCAAAAATTACCAAAATTGCAATTAAGTATAAAATAATATGTAGATTATTTTGGCTATAAAAAGTAAATTTTTTTGTAATACCAGTATTTTTGGATCTGATCGATTTAATTAAACCGAACCGAAAACGGACTCTAATTGAGCCAAAAATTTGCGTGCAATCTATTTTCGGGGTGATAAAAATTATGGAATTATTTTTGAAGTGATTTGAAGTTGGAATTAAAAGAAATAAATTAAAATTTGTTATTTGGTAGTTAATGGGCTTGATTAATTAATTAAGGCCTATTAAACTTAGCCAAGTCCAAACCCAATTGAGAGGGCATATATAAGGGATGAAAAATCTTCAATTTTCAAGAAATTCCCACGTTGGTTCCAGCAACTCTTCCTCCTTTGGTGGCCAACTTCTTTAGTTCTTCTTTTTTCACCATTTTCTTCCTTATTTCTTGCCTTGATCCAAGCATAAAAAAATATTTCTTAACCTCTCTAGTTGTTAGATCTAAGCTCAAACTAGAGATTGAAGGGAGAAAAGCTAGTGAAAACAAGAATTAAAGGCATGAAGGTAAAAAATAGGTAAGTGAATTCTTGGATTTTAATTTGATTTCAAGGCACCTATAACTAGATTTAGATGCTTAGAGTATATTTTTGTGGTTATTTTGAGTTAAAATGATGTTTATCTTGGTGAAAAATGAGGTAAAAATTTCAGCCAAGTGAGGATGTTATTGATGAATGATGTTTTTCATGTTTTCAAGTGAATAAAAAGAAGCTCAAAGGAAGATTATGCATGGAGAAAGGTTAGTGACTACTAAATCTTAGTAATTTTCATTTAATTTAATGATTTTCCTTAAGGTTTATTAAGGAAAAATTTGTATAATTGATTAAAATTGAAATTGATTGTACAATAGTATAATTAGAGCTTAATTAAGAGTGTTATAATGTTTAATTTGAAAAAAAAAATTATAGAAAATTTTATGGTAGTGCCCGAAATTCTTGAGGAAGAAAAAAAAATTGTATGTTAAGTATTTAAATGAATTTAAGCCTTAATTTGATAGTATATGTGAAATAATGCATTTAAAAATTTTTGTGGAATTTATAGAGATTATGTGAATATTTTGGAAATATTTATTGAATATGTAATTAAGAAAAAATTGGAAAAATGTAAGTATATTGAAATTACCCTTAAAATAATGCAATTAAACCTTAATTAAGGTTAAATGTAAGCTTAATTAAATTGAAATAAATTTTTAAGGAGAAATTCCTTAAGGACCGAAATCATTTGTTAAAGAAAAAGAATGTGTACAATAAGCAATTTGATGAAATTAAACCATAAAATATGGTAAAACATAAAATATAATGTCCATAAATTTTTAAAAAATTTATGAAATTTATTTAAGAATTTTGAAAATAAGGATAAGTATAAGTATATAATGTAAATGATGAATTATGGTGAATTAATTCAAAAAAAATGGGTAAAAATGATAATAATTGAAGAATATTGTTCACATAAATTTTTATAGAATTTATGTGATTTATGAGAATATTTTTAAAAATAAATATTGAATATGCTTAAGTGAAAATATTGAATTATTGGAAAATAATTCAGTAAACAAACAAAAGTTAGTAAATTAATGTAAATTAATTTATATTCCCTATAAAGAAAATGAAAAAAGTCAAATAACAAATTTAAGAAAAATAAAAAGTATAATAAGTTAAGTAACCGTATTGGATTATTACATAATAATTCATAATTTGAATAAAATGGTGAATTATTATAAATAATTTACAACTCGTATAAAAGTACTCCGAATTTCGAATAATCGTAAATTCAAACCGAAAAAGTAAGATATTAGCTAAAAGTCAAAAAAAGTGAATAAAATGACTGAAAAAATAAAATTTTGAATTATAAAGAAATAATTCAATAAGTGTCAAGAAAAAAAAAAGAGTAAATTATCCTGACATAATTCACAAAATATGAAAAAAAAATATTGAGTAAATAATTAGCTAAAAATAAAAAAAAAATAATAAATAGTTATAGTGAATTATTGTAAACTAATTCACGTAAAAGTGATTGAAAAGAAAAAGTTATTGTATAGTCAATAGCACTAAAAAGAGTGCGATTGACGAAAATTTATTGTTTAAAAAATGAAAGAAATTAAAAATTATTGAAGTGTGAAAAATTATTTTGAAAAATTAATTGATTATTTTTGCTCTTAGCAATAGCTAGATAGTGATTTTCTTATTCAGGATATTTTGGCTAGCCATAAGGACATCCTATACCGCAGTACAAGTCATGGCGACTTGCTTTGCTATGGGTAGGATCTCTGATCTTCATAGTTTCAGTGTAAAAGTGAAAGTGTTAGTACAGTGCTTTTTGAAGAAAGGGTCCCTTGGGGGTCATTTCTCTATCAGTGGGGCCTTTGGATCCATATCTCGCATATCCTATTTGAGAGTCCTGACATATTGCATTAGAGGCATAAAGAAAGTATAGTGTTAAAAATGTAAAAAGATAATGAAAATTAATGATTAATCGTGAAAAAAAGACTAAAGTGAAAGAAAATATATATTTAGGGGCAAAATTTGTAATTTTTTCAAAAAGTGTAAACAATGAGAAAATTAATTAAGAAATGCTTATAAAAGGGTAAAATAGTTATTTGATAGCTAAAGTTGTAATAAAAGCCCAAAAATGGCTATTTTGCAAATAATAAGTAAAAATGACAATTCTTGCAATAAGTAAATTAAACAGTACCATTTTATAATGAAATAAGAAAATAAAGAATTAATTGCAAAATTTCTAAGAAATAATATTATGGGGCAATAAATGTTAAAGTGTTAATTAGTAGCTTTTGATAAGTAAATCAAAAAGGCTAAAGTGATATAAATGAATAAATAGCAAAATTGTAGGTTTGCTAATAAAAGGATAAATTGTGATTAATGAAGAAAGTAAGTATTGAATAGAAAATTTGCCATTACAGTGGCAAATAATAATGTAAATCATTAAAGAACTAATATTTGTATTGACTTGATTAAATAAGAAATTGAATAGAAAAAGTCAAGGTTAAGTCAAGTAAGAGCAATAGTAAAAATAAGAAAAGAAACGTAACTTTTGCAATTGAAATTACAAAATGAAATGTTTTGAAGTAGATTTAACTGTTTAGAACAAAAATAACAAGCCTGCCAAAAATATTGGTAATGATCTTAAAAGATTGTCAAAATTATTTAAAAGAGTGTTGGTAAGACAAAATAAGAATTGACAAGTTAACGTAAAAATTAGCATAAATATGATATTTATGCTTAACTTGAAAATTCTAGGATTGGTAGTCACCACTGAGCATATTTAGTGCTCAGCATGTAGTTTTTACTGCATGCAGATTCTGAAAAGGAGCTGGAACATAGTACACAATGGAGTGAAGCTTGAAGAAAAGAATTGTCTAGACTTTTTGGTAATTGTGGCATGTATATACTCAACTAATGGTAGTAGACTTATCTGTATTTTGAATTGTTATTGTACGAATAGTAATTATTGTTATGTCAGTAAATGTTTATGATTGGTATGCAATTAATGGAATGTTATGTATCTATTGTAAGTAATATATTGTTGTGCCTCTTAAAGGTTGTGTTATTGTTTGATTTTTTTAGGAGGTCTTTAAGTGGGAAGTCGTTATACTGTCCAAATTTTCGATGACGTGTGTTTGCATAAGATTGGTTATCGGTGTAAAAAAAATTTTAGGCAAATCTTATAAGTTCATATCGAAGTGAATTGTTTCATTAAAGGCGTTACATTTAGTGGTATCAGAGCAATAGTTTAGGCGGTTCTAAGATTGGAGTGGGATAAGATTAAGTAATAGATTTATCTGTATATACATGCCAAAAGTCAGTGGATAAGTGATAAGGTGTCTGATGTGTACCTGCTCCCTATTATATTTGAAAGTGAAAAGTTGACATCTGACTAAGATTGTCAAGTGTAAAGTGATTGATTCTGCATAGTAAAGAGAGTAGAGAGTTAGAATGAAACTGTTGTTGCTTAAGGTCTTATTAAGGCTAAAGTAGAACGACAAATTATTGACTGAATTTGAGTGTAACCCGAGTGCTTATGTGTCATTGTGAATGAGAATCAGTCCGTTAATGAATGAAATGAAAAGGGTATGTTATAAATTTGGAAAGGAATTGTATATAAAGTTCAGACAGACTGTAAAGGACATAAAGAAATCCTGACTTCCGTATCATGGTTTAAATTGTTAACGAATTAGAAGTGATATAGTCGGAGAAAGTTTCTGATAGTTGAAATGGTTCTGATCATAAGTTGAGCTCATTTAAGATGTTATATATGTTAGTGTAAGCCCTAGCCCCAATGCATTGTAACGAAACACTTGAAATTAATAAAATGAGGCATTAGTTTTATCTTTTGTATTCCTGTGCATATCAATTGATAAAACTATCCAAGAATGTCATTTCGGTTTAAGTTATCATGTGTGAGGCACATGGATTGTAAAACCTTGAAACAAATGAGACTTCATTCTAAATATCCCTAGTCAGTCATTGTTATGGGAATAACAAATGAATTAAGACTAGTATGCTCTCTCTGATATTATGAGTCCTGTCTTACGGATCATTAGGACAAGAGTGTCAATCAGAGATCATAGATACATGTTAAAGATCATGGTATCTGGATTCGATCCGCTCATGAGAACACTACATGGTACAAGTCATAAGTGTTTCTCATATGCAAGTTTTGTATCGGAGTTCTTAGACCTGAAATCTCTATGAAACTCTTTATGAATTACTGTATACTTTGACATACACCTAACGTGCTCGTAACAGAGTGACAAGTACGGGTATGATTGGGTATGCATTAATTCATGTTAGAGAGCATGAGAGAAGTGAAGGGATTACCCCTCTCAATAAGAGAGAAAATATCATCGGCCACTTGATCAGTGAACTGAGAAGTGTATGGCCATACCGAGATGAAATAATGAGTAATCATTATTTATCTGAGAGTTCAGTTTCACTGGAATATCAAGAAAGGAATTAATAAATATAAGGATGACTAGTTCCATGCCTTATATTAATTCTGATATTTATGGGTAAGGGACTATGCAAAATTGCATTATGTCACTAAATGCCATATGCATTTTCATTTAATTTGGAATGCTATAATATCTTGCTAGAGAATATATATAGCCTTTGAATTAATTTATTAATTCATTGCCAACATTAAATGGACCTATAGGATCGCACACAAAGCATTGGGCTTAAAATGTTTAAATTAAGTATTGAGCATTAATTTGGGCTTTTAATTAAAGTCAAATTAATGTATGTAATGGGTTATAAAATTGCTATTGGGCCTTGGTCCATGAGAGAGAGAAATTCAGCCCACAAGGTTTAATTTCAATTAATTAAATGTCATGAATTAATTTAATTAATTGAGTATTAAAGCCTAAAGACATATTTATCTAATTAAATCATCTAAATTGTATTTAATGTGGCCGAAATTCCTAGAGAAATCACAAGGAATTTCGGCACATGTATAGTATATTATTTAAGTGATTTATTAGATTTAAATGTCTTATCTTTTATCCTAAAAATAAGTGATATTATTTGATTAAATAACTTTTGATTTTATCTTGGATAAATTAAAAGAATTTTTATCAATAATTATTACTAATTTTAATTAAGTGATAAATGCAAATATTATTTATCTTGAGCTAATATTAATTATCTTAAGGTAGTATATTTGGCATATATCACTTAAAAGAAAAAAGGAGATATATATATTTTAGAGGAAGTTGGCGTGAAACCCTAATCTTCTATGCAATTGGCGTGAACTTTCTCTCTTCCTCTCTCAATTCTTTTGGCCCAATTTTTCACAAGGAGAAAGGATAGTTCCTCATTCTCTTGTGTTCTTGGGTAGTAATAGCAACC
Source organism: Excoecaria agallocha (assembly GCA_037975025.1). NCBI lineage: Eukaryota > Viridiplantae > Streptophyta > Magnoliopsida > Malpighiales > Euphorbiaceae > Excoecaria > Excoecaria agallocha. Next base: position 27,839,583 of record CM075821.1, on the reverse strand, counting down.
TAAGAGAAGTACAAAATCAAATTTTGTAGCTTCAAACTATAACCATTACACAATACCGAAAAAGAGAGCTAGCAATCTCGATTTTAAGCCGTCGGTGCAAGTGTGTGTGTGAGAATAGAGGGAGTGGCGCAAAAGGCTGTTCCTTGGCATTGGTGATCGAGAACTAAGGCGGACAAAGTCATCTTAGTTGCTGGCCATCACCAAAATCAATATCTAAAAGGCATATTAACTTGTAAGTTCTACAACTTAAAATTGTATGTTTTTGTTCCTAGTTTTGGATATGTATGGTATGTATGATAAAAATTTTTGTTTTTCCGCTGTGCTATCATGATTATCATACCATGTCATATTCCATCAGTGGTATCAGAGCCTAAACATGCTTATTTTAGTGCTTTAGATGCATGAAAAAATTAATTAAAAATCGTTATTTTGAAAACATGCAAATCTGAAATTTTCTGTTTTGAGTTTTTTGCATTGTTTTTGGTGTAAAAACGATTTTAATTGATTAGATAGGTATTATAATTAATATGACATGTTAATATAATGTCCTAAGATGTTATTAGGGCTGGTAATGGTCGGATTTAATTATTTATACCTGATGGTACATGTTAATTATGAAACTAGGTGCTAGTTGGCATGTAAATTGCTAGTTTAACAACTAGTTTTCAAAATTAAATGTAAAATTGATTTTGGCATGTTTGTAAGTGATTTTTAAAGATTAAATATCAGGTCTGGACATATTTTAAATTTGGTTTTAATTCTGGTCCATGACAATTTAATTGATTAATTTTAAAATCACTTAAAACAATGACTAGTTTGTGTTTGTTACATGTTTAATCAACATTGTTTGCTTTGTTTTGATTAAAATGGTAAAAACACATTTAGATTAAAATGGTACAGAATATTAAATCAATATTTATGGACTTATTTAGATTATTAAATGACTCATAAAATTGATTTAAATGTTTGTGCATTTCATGGCATTACATAAGCATTAAACAATTAGTTTTGTTGTTTGTTTGTTTTTCCATGAATGCCGTGTGTTATTATATGTGTTCTTCATGATTTTATTTTTAATTCATGTTAGCACATATTATATGCATTTTTAATGTTTATGGACTGTATGACATAAAATTAAAAATGGCAAAATTTGAAATTATACTAGAGTTAATTTATGGCACAAATCTAACTAGTTTGTGTTTTGGGTTTTTAAGAGAACTTATTCAATAAGAGGATTTAGTCCATTGGGCTTCGGCCCAGGCCCATCACGGGGGTCTTCTCTTAAAGGTTCAAGTACACAATTTCCATTAATGGGCTTGGCTAAATTAAATGAATTTTAATTGGACTTTGTTTGATCCATGAATGCTATGTATATTTATTTGCTTGTTTGGTATGATGAATGGATATGCATGGTGCATTCATGGGCCCTGGGTTTTTGTAATTAAATATGGCCTGCGTGCCATTATATTTTATTGTAAAAGTTTCATTTATTTCTTAGAATAGAATATATTTGAAGACTTTGTAAATCAAGACGAAGCCCACCGGAGTGGAGAAGCCCAACTCGAAGATTTTTATGTAATAGTATAGAATCTTAGTTGTAGGTTTTTGGGCCCATGTTTGTCACGCTTTACTTTATGCAATTATATATATGCATGCTATGTATGGATGACAAAGCGTATGCCATGTAAGCCGTAATAAAATGAATCCCTAAAAATAGTAAGTCACCCTAATTCGAAACATGTCAAGGCATCGATCATCGGTCACGTAGACTAGGAGTCCTAGATGCGCCCGATTATCTTTGTGAGGCATGGGTTGTAAATGTAGGTTGGACTTATCATGGAAAGGGATGCCCGAACCTAGGCAACTAATAAATGGGTTGTGCTATAACATCTTAAGATGTTAGCCCATTTGATCCAAGAGTCATGTACGAGACATGATTGGAGTTTTCCTACCTAAGTAACTTAACTTGTTAGGTGTACAAGCTCAGCTTGACTAATAAGTTGTTGTGAAAAGTGGATCTTGGCCCACATTAAATCACTAACGCGAATTATTTAAAGGGATATTAATTCGATTTGTGGGATCATTAATAAGACCTCATTTAATCTTGCTAAATTTTATTGTAGATTGAAAATGGCATCTTCAAACAACAATTTCTCATTGCGATTGGTCCTTGAAAAGGACAAATTGAATGGCACCAATTTCATAGACTGGTCTCGAAACTTAAGAATAGTTCTTAAGCAAGAGAAGAAGTCGTATGTTTTGGATGCACCCTTGCCTGATGAACCAGGAAGGAACGCCTCTGCGGTTCAAAAGGAAACTTTTGAGACCAAGAAGAGCGACTCCAATGATGTGACCTGTCTGATGCTGGCCACTATGGTGCCTGAATTGCAAAAGCAATTTATGGACCAAAAGGCCTATGCGATCATGGTGCACCTCAAGGAGATGTTCCAAGAGCAAGCTCGTCACGAGAGGTTTGTGACAACAAAGGCTTTAATTTCTTGCAAGATGGCTGAGGGTACTCCTGTTAGTATCCATGTACTCAAGATGAAAGGGTATCTTGATACTCTTGAGAAGCTTGAGGTACTAGTGCCAAAGGAATTGGCCACTGACTTGATCTTAGGATCATTGCCTGCTGCTTATGATCCATTTGTGATGAATTATAACATGCATGCAATGAACAAATCAGTCACTGAGCTTCATGGGATGCTTAAGAATGCTGAAGAGAACATTCGAAAGACCAATCCCGTACTAATGGTTCAAAAGGGAATTAAGAAGGGACCCGCTAAGGGAAAGGGAAAGGGAAAGGGAAAACCCAAGTCAGTTGGGAGTGCACCTCAGGCCCAATCTAAGCCCAAGGCGCCAAAACTCAAAGAGAGTGAGAGCACTTGCTTCCATTGCAACAAGATAGGGCATTGAAGGAAGAATTGCGCTCTCTTTAAGGAAGAACAAAACAAGAATGGAGCCAAGGCGTCCAGTTCTGGTATTTTTGTTGTTGAAGTTAACCTTTCTATTTCTACCACTTGGGTATTGGATACCGGTTGTGGTTCTCACATTTGTTCAAATGTGCAGGGGTTAAGAAATAGGCGATTACTTGGGAAGAATGAAGTGGACCTCCGTGTGGGGAATGGAGCACGAGTTGCTGCCATGGAGATAGGCGACTATCACCTCACTTTACCTTCAGGACTTTGTATTGTTTTGAATAATTGTTATTATGTGCCTGCTATGAGCAGAAAAATTATTTCAGTTTCATGTTTGGATAATGATGAATTTGATTTTGTTATTAAAAATGGCAATTCTCATATTCGTCGCCAAGGCATTTCTTATGGCAATGCCATGTTGCAAAATGGCCTTTATATCCTTGATTTACAAAACAAAGAGTCCATATACAACATTAATACAAAGAGGGTTAAATCAAACGAATTGAACCCTACTTACTTCTGGCATTGTCGCTTAGGACATGAAAATGAAAAACGCATTTCAAGACTCCACAAAACTGGAGTGCTTGGGTCATTCGACTTAGAGTCTTATGATACATGCGAGCCATGTTTGCATGGAAAAATGACAAAGAGTCCTTTTAATAAAAAAGGCGAGAGGACTAATGGCTTATTGGAACTAATACATACCGATGTATGTGGACCTTTAAGTACACATGCTAGAGGTGGTTTTAGCTACTTCGTGACATTCACAGATGACTTCAGTAGATATGGCTATGTCTATCTAATGAAGTACAAGTCTGAAACTTTTGAGAAATTCAAAGAGTTTAAGAATGAAGTAGAAAACCAACTTGGCAAAAGTATAAAAGCCATTCGATCAGATCGAGGTGGCGAATACTTAAGCCAAGAGTTTGACAGTCATCTAAAGGAGTGTGGTATTATTTCACAGCTCACTCCTCCTGGAACACCTCAATGGAATGGTGTGTCCGAAAGGAGAAATTGAACTCTGTTGGACATGGTTCGATCTATGATGAGTCAAGCTAATCTTCCTATCTCTTTTTGGGGTTATGCATTAGAAACTGCTACGTTTCTATTGAACCGTACTCCAACTAAAGCAGTTGAGAAGACACCATACGAGGTATGGACTGGGAAAGAACCCAATATGTCTTTTCTCAGGATTTGGGGCTGTGAAGCACATGTTAAGAAATTAACATCTGAAAAACTAGAGTCCAAATCCACTGTCTGCTTGTTTGTGGGTTATCCTAAAGAAACAAAGGGATACTTCTTTTACTCACAAGCCGAGAACACAGTATTTGTTGCTCGCAAGGCTGTTTTCTTGGAAAAGGAGTTCCTTCTCAAGAAAGACAGTGGGAGTAAAGTAGAACTTGGAGAAATTCAAGCACCATAAACTCCTATAGAGGATGGTTTGGAAATGGGATCAAGTCCACAACCAGTTGTGGAACAAGAACCCATTACACAAGAACCTAGAAGGTCCGGTAGGGTACGTCAGGAGATTGAGAGATATGGATTTCTAATCACTGACAGTGACACTATTGAGTTAGTAGATCGTGAGGATCCTACTACCTACCGAGAAGCTATTGAGAGCCCAGACTCGGAAAATTGGCTTGAAGCCATGAAATTCGAGATGCAATCAATGCACGATAACCAGGTTTGGACCTTGGTTGATCCACCGGAAGGTGCTAAGGTAATTGAGTGCAAGTGGCTATTCAAACTCAAAGCTGATAAGACCTACAAAGGTAGACTAGTAGCAAAAGGTTTTCGACAAACTCATGGTGTAGACTATGACGAGACCTTTTCGCCTGTAGTCATGCTCAAGTCCATTAGGATCTTGCTTGCCATAGCTGCATATCATGATTATGAGATATGGCAAATGGATGTCAAAACTGCTTTCCTCAATGAAAATTTACTTGAGGATGTGTATATGACACAGCTTAAAGGTTTTGTCAATCCCAAGCATCCTAAAAAGGTTTGCAAGCTTCAAAAATCCATTTATGGATTAAAGCAAGCATCCCGAAGTTGGAATCTTCGTTTTGATGAGGCAGTCAAAGAATTTGACTTCATCAAGAACGATGATGAGCCTTGTGTGTACAAGAAGGTTAGTGGGAGCATAATAGTATTTCTAGTCCTATATGTGGACGACATCCTTCTCATTGGGAATGACATTCCAACATTGCAAAAGGTTAAGCAATGGTTGGGAAAATGTTTCTCAATGAAAGACTTAGGTGAAGCCGAGACAATACTTGGTATTCGAATCTATAGAGATAGATCGAATCGGCTCTTGGGACTAAGTCAAGAAAAGTATATAGACAAAGTACTAAAGCGTTTTAGTATGGGAGACTCAAAGAAAGGGTACATACCTTTGGCTTTGGGAGTTCCTTTGACTAAAGAAAAGTGCCCTAAAACCAAAGAGGAAAGGGACAACATGAGTAGAATCCCATATGCATCTGCTATTAGATCTATCATGTACGCTATGTTATGTACTAGGTTGGATGTTGCTCATACACTGAGTATAACCAGTAGTTTTCAGCAAGACCCTGGTGAGAAGGACTGGTCTGCTGTAAAAGGGATTCTGAAGTACCTGCGAAGGACTAAGGATCACTTCTTGGTGTATGGTGGTCAAGAAGAGCTCGTCATACAAGGTTATGCCGATGCTGCTTTTCAGACCAGTACTCAGGATTCTAGATCGCAATCTGGGTTTGTTTTTGTTTTGAATGGTGGTGCTGTCAGCTGGAGAAGCTCGAAGCAAGAAACCGTTGCCGACTCAACTACAGAATCTGAGTATATTGCAGCAAGTGAGGCTGCAAAAGAGGCTGTTTGGATTAAAAATTTCATTACTGGATTAGGAGTGGTCCCAAGCATCCTAGATCCTTTAGAAATTTTCTGTGACAATAACGGGGCCATTGCACAGGCCAAGGAGCCCCGGTCACACCAAAAATCCAAACACATACTCAGGAGGTACCACTTGATCAGAGAAATCATTGATCATGGGGACGTCAAGGTTAGCAAGATATCAAGTGAAGACAATGTAACAGATCCTTTGACGAAACAGTTACGTCCAAATCTGCACGAAGCTCATTTGAGAGCGTACGGTCTTAGGGCTATGCCCAATTGGGATTAGTGCTAGTGGGAGATTGTTAGTGTAAGCCCTAGCCCCAATGCATTGTAACGAAACACTTGAAATTAATAAAATGAGGCATTAGTTTTATCTTTTGTATTCCTGTGCATATCAATTGATAAAACTATCCAAGAATGTCGTTTCGGTTTAAGTTATCATGTGTGAGGCACATGGATTGTAAGACCTTGAAACAAATGAGACTTCATTCTAAATATCCCTAGTCAGTCATTGTTATGGGAATAACAAATGAATTAAGACTAGTATGCTCTCTCTGATATTATGAGTCCTGTCTTACGGATCATTAGGACAAGAGTGTCAATCAGAGATCATAGATACATGTTAAAGAACATGGTATCTGGATTCGATCCACTCATGAGAACACTACATGGTACAAGTCATAAGTGTTTCTCATATGCAAGTTTTGTATCGGAGTTCTTAGACCTGAAATCTCTATGAAACTCTTTATGAATTACTGTGTACTTTGACATACACCTAACGTGCTCGTAACAGAGTGACAAGTACGGGTATGATTGGGTATGCATTAATTCATGTTAGAGAGCATGAGAAAAGTGAAGGGATTACCCCTTTCAATAAGAGAGAAAATATCATCGGCCACTTGATCAGTGAACTGAGAAGTGTATGGCCATACCGAGATGAAATAATGAGTAATCATTATTTATCTGAGAGTTCAGTGTCACTGGAATATCAAGAAAGGAATTAATAAATATAAGGATGACTAGTTCCATGCCTTATATTAATTCTGATATTTATGGGTAAAGGACTATGCAAAATTGCATTAGGTCACAAAATGCCATATGCATTTTCATTTAATTTGGAATGCTATAATATCTTGCTAGAGAATATATATAGCCTTTGAATTAATTTATTAATTCATTGCCAACATTAAATGGACCTATAGGATCGCACACAAAGCATTGGGCTTAAAATATTTAAATTAAGTATTGAGTATTAATTTGGGCTTTTAATTAAAGTCAAATTAATGTATGTAATGGGTTATAAAATTGCTATTGGGCCTTGGTCCATGAGAGAGAGAAATTCAGCCCACAAGGTTTAATTTCAATTAATTAAATGTCATGAATTAATTTAATTAATTGAGTATTAAAGCCTAAAGACATATTTATCTAATTAAATCATCTAAATTGTATTTAATGTGGCCGAAATTCCTAGAGAAATCACAAGGAATTTCGGCACATGTATAGTATATTATTTAAGTGATTTATTAGATTTAAATGTCTTATCTTTTATCCTAAAAATAAGTGATATTATTTGATTAAATAACTTTTGATTTTATCTTGGATAAATTAAAAGAGTTTTTATCAATAATTATTACTAATTTTAATTAAGTGATAAATGCAAATATTATTTATCTTGAGCTAATATTAATTATCTTAAGGTAGTATATTTGGCATATATCACTTAAAGGAAAAAAGGAGATATATATATTTTAGAGGAAGTTGGCGTGAAACCCTAATCTTCTATGCAATTGGCGTGAACTTTCTCTCTTCCTCTCTCAATTCTTTTGGCCCAATTTTTTCACAAGGAGAAAGGATAGTTTCTCATTCTCTTGTGTTCTTGGGTAGTAATAGCAACCTAAGAGAAGTACAAAATCAAATTTTGTAGCTTCAAACTATAACCATTACACAATACCGAAAAAGAGAGCTAGCAATCTCGATTTTAAGCCGTCGGTGCAAGTGTGTGTGTGTGAAAATAGAGGGAGTGGCGCAAAAGGCTGTTCCTTGGCATTGGTGATCGAGAACTAAGGCGGACAAAGTCATCTTAGTTGCTGGCCATCACCAAAATCAATATCTAAAAGGCATCTTAACTTGTAAGTTCTACAACCTAAAATTGCATGTTTTTGTTCCTAGTTTTGGATATGTATGGTATGTATGATAAAAATTTTTGTTTTTCCGCTGTGCTATCATGATTATCATACCATGTCATATTCCATCAATATATATATATATATATATATAATATATATATATATATATATATATATATATATATATATATATATATATATATATATATATATATATATATATATATATTTCTGTCAGTGATTCCTTGTAGGTGTGGGTACTTGATTTGATGTTTCATAGTTCTGGGTTGGGCTATGATATCTTTATTATATAAGAATGCGTGTCAGTATTCTATTGCATACATGAAATCATCTATTCATTGTATAGCATTTCACATTGTGTGACAGCATTTGATTTGCATCATATCATTTGTTTAGACCCCGCTTGGTATGGAAAAACTGACAAGAGATATAATGAGCATAGAAATGACCTAAGAGCAAGAAAGGATTACAATTGTACTATGATGAAGTAAAAAGGAATAGTATATCCAAGATTGTTTTCGATTTTAATATGACCATTATGAGTTATTGGTCATGTCATTCAGATTTGCAAATGTGCTGACTGCCTACATAGACTTGATAAATAGGGTTTTATATCCCTATCTGGACTTGTTTATAATTATTTTTATTGGTATTATTCTGATAAGATCTAAGACACTGAAAGAATGTGAAAAGTATTTGAGTTTTATTCTGTCGATATTAGAGAAAAATTAACCGTTTGTTGAGATTAGTTAATGTAATCTCTGACTGAATAAGGAATTCTTAGTTTTTAGCCGAGTACTAACAAAGAGGTAATGCATTGGCTAATGTACTCAGCTTTAGAAAGAAGATCCGGTAATGAAATATTTTCAAGCGAATGTATTTATGCGAGGAATAAGTGCAAACAGGTAATGATAGTATTTGTAGCTATTCGACCTATAAGTGTTAATAAAATCTGGCTCCGAAATGAGTATGGTCAGTTGAAATGTAAATAAAGAGGAGTAAGCAGATTCCTTCGGGATTGCTTTAATGTATGTGATACCAGAGTGAAAATTAGACAGAGGGGTCGTGGATCTTGCCATTGGCCTGTTTGTGTTTCAAAAAGAATGTGTTGTTATGTGTGGAATTTTTGGTATTATCCACTTTAATACAGTGATCCACCCTTTGACTGATGGTCAGTCAGAGTAGATAATTCAAATATTAGGAGAATTATTTCAATAAAGTATATGTGAATTTGATAATAATTGTGAATGTACTCATTTTTAAGAGAGTTTACTTATAATGATAGCTATCAGTTTAGTCGAAGATAGCATTACTCGAGATATTATCTGAAAGAAAATGTCAAGGTCTTTCAAGATGGATATAATTGAGTGTAAAGAAATAAGTTAAAAGAGATCTGTATACAGGATGATATGACCTGTGAAGTAAGATTGGTAAAGATTTTCGACTTAGAAATTAGTCGGCCCAAGAATGAACAGGTTCCATAAGTAAGCATACTTTGGAACCATCAAATGAGGAAAAATTTTTTATAAGATAATAATACTGCGTCCTCCGTTCTTTGTTATAAGTAAATTTCGAGAATGAAATTTCTTTTAGTAGGGGAGAAAAAAAATTTTCAAGCAAATATTATATGTTCATATTGAAGTGAACTGTTCCGTTAAGGGCATTACATCACTCGTTCCACTTTGATTCAAAACACACAATTAGAGCCTTTTTTTTAAATATGCATGCAGGAACAAATATTCTCACCAAATTGGATTATAAATAAACCACTCGTTTTATGTATGTTTATTTATTGCATAGTTGATAATATTTTATTATATAATTTTAATGCTTTACATGCCATGTTTTATCATTTTACAAACTTGATAGAGTGTGCTTTTATTTTTATATGCATGTTTATCTGCATGAGAAGATGGTTAAAATAATTAATTTGAAAGCCCAATTATAGTTTACTAGTCAAATGTATAAATAAAAGTGAAGTTCCAAACTCTCTTTGGTTTTGGCCTCATAAAGTCGGAATACTATTTTTTAATGTTCTATTGAATGGCGACTCTTTTATACCTGACTTATGATGCCCAATATAGATGCATACCGATCACTCGATTTTGGAGACCCTTTTGTCTGGCCAGTCCTAAAAACGGACCCTGGTTCGATGAAATGGTCATTATCCCTTTTCTTACGCAAATAGTCATGTATATAAAAATAAAGACGTTCTCAATCAAGTTTGGAAAGCAGTAAAGTATGGCATATAAAGTAATAAAATTATAAAATAAAATACTATCCAATAAATAATAAATAAAAATGCACAAAATAGGTGATTCATTTTGGTAGGAATATTGGTTGCCACATGCATATTTACAAAAAAAAATTGTGCATTTTGAAAAAAAGTGGGGTGAGTAATCCCATTTTATTAGAAAAATCCCACATTAATTAATTATGTACAAAATCATTTTATATTATTTACAAAAACTTATTATTTACATGTGTGATCTTTGGACTTCAAACTGGACATTGGTCTAGTTTTATTAATAAAAAATCTCAGTTATTTAATATAAATATTTTTATGTGATTATTTCTTTTAACGTTTAAAAACTTATTTTTCATTACAGACCCAGGATATCAAATAAATAAAAAAAAGGAAAAAATAATTAATTACATACAAATTAATGAAAAATATCTAAAACCCTACTATTAGGGGTGTTCAAAACCCGACCCTACTCGAACAACCCGCACCGAACAAGGAATTCGGGTAGGGTTGTTAGGGTCGGGTAGGGTTAGGAATTTTAGGTTTGTTCGGGTCGGGTCGGATTAAACCCTCATTAACCCAAACAACTTGAAAATCGAAAAAATTACTCCCAAAATGCGGCGTTTTAATAATCGGGCAAGCTCGGGTCGGGTTGACCCGATACGACCCGAATTTTCTTTTAAATAATTTAAAATAAAAAGAAAAAATTATTTTAAAATTAAAAAAAATAAATTCGGATTATTCAAGCGGGACCCAAAATTGTGTGGATTATTCGGATAGGGATCCGAACTATTAGTAGGGTAGGGTTGGGATATAGGGGGAAATTCGATTTTTGGGTTATTCGGGTCGGGTTCACCCAAACCCGCCCGATGAACACCCCTACCTACTATGCTATATCCGCCAAATTACACTCACAAACACACATTAGATGCATGAAGTGGTATATTAAAATAAAGTAAATAAATAAATAAGCAAAATATACATGATGAGATATATAATATAATATAATATAATATAATATAATATAATAATAAATATCAACATATAATAACAATATAATAATAAATATTAACATGTAATAATAATATAATAATAAATGTTAGCATAAAATAAACATAAACATGAATATAAAAATTATAAACATAAAATATAAAATAAATTAAAGGCAATATTAAATAATACAGGTGCAAGTTATAACCACAATGTCAAAATCATACTAAGTTGGCTCACATTCTATGTAGATCCTTGCCAAACTGGAGTTTAAAACCCACAAAAATATAACAACAATATCTAAAACATTTTAAAAAACAAGATCTAAATAATATTTACAAAGAAAAGACATTAAACATACTAAAAATCACATTTTTTAAGTTAAAAATTACATTTTTAACGTACACTACAAAAAAAATTGATTTTACCGACAGATTTTACTAATGTAATCAAATTCATTGCTAAAATTACTATATTACCGATAGAATTCTAATATCATCGATAAAAAATAGATGATGGAAAATGGCGACATTTTTACCGACGAAATTAAAAATTTGTCGGTATAAATGGCGAAAATGTTGGTGCCTTCTTGTAGCTACGATTTTACCGATGAATTTATACGTCAGTAAGAAAATTTCTTATCTAAGTTATACATCGACAAAATTTTCTGTTGGTAATTAAAGCATCAGTTTATGTTTAGATATTTAGGGACAAATATTGTGACGGATCTTTCATTCTGTCGGTAAATAAAGGCAAATTTTTTGTTGCCGCCTTAATAAGTTATTGTTATGGAGTGTTTTGTCAGTATTATTTTATTATTAAAAATAAATATTTAAAATTTATTTTTTAATTTAATAATAATAAATTATATTAGATAACACCAATAACCAATTGCAACTTTACTCAAACCCTAGAGATTTTTCTTTGCCCGAGCTCGCTCCTCTCTTCACCTCGATGGAGACCTAACCCCCATCGCCGATTCAGCCGCACATTCTTCCACCACCACCACAGCAGACATCGATCTCCCTTTCTATCCTTCAACCTCTATGATGTAGATCTATCTCTATATAAATATTCTCTTCTTCTTTCCCTTCGTTTACTCGACCATTTGTTATCTAAGCCTCTCTGCTTGTGTTTATTGGGTGCAACTCTTTGTGCTCTCAAAAAATGGTAAGGACCTCTCCTACTTTTACAAATAATTTACTACAATTGTTGTAGCCGAGTCTTATGATTCCCTACCCCATATAGTAACTATTATTAGAGCAATGCAAGTAATTGTTACTCTATTTTTATATCTTATTTCGACATAGATGAAAAAATACTAGTGACTTATTATTTTATGCTTGGTTGTTTATAGCCATGGTTCCTGTTGGGATGATTTGCAGGTGATTTATATCAATAGGTTCTCTTAGACTTCAAGGAAACAAGTTGTCAATGAAATAAAGGTAAAAAGTTTCTAGGTTTTGCAAATCTGTGCTTATCTTGTTAACCATTATAGTCTAGTTTGGAAATTTCTTATGTGTAAATTTCTTCTTGGCAGCCTTTAGTTTTGCTCTTATAATTTGGCTATTTTGTTTTTCATCAGATTTTTAAGCTACTGCATTTAAGGTTACATTTTTTATTTTACTTCATCTGTTAATTTATTTGAATCATGGTTTCCCTTGTCAGTGACTTGTAGGTTTTCATTGTAAAGATATCTGCTACTAAAGTTTTGATTTTTTTATTATCCATTTCTTTATCGGTTTGCAGCTTTGGATAAATCTATCTTCTCAAGACAAAATGTAAGCAATTTCAAAAATTTCAAATCATTCATGTAGATAAACTATCAACCCCATGTTTGATTTTACTATTTCAATAATTATAGGATTAAGCCAAGGTACCAAGAAATTCAAAGCTAAGACATAAAAGGGGCAGAAAAGGAAAGAGTGAAAGTGAGAGTTATAACTGAAGAATTAGTGGAAGTTAGATCACCAGTGTACATAAGAACACCAACAATGTTCTTAGATTTCACTCTAAAACCCAAGACCCAAGTGGATCAAAGTATCCCAAAATCATGAAGTGCATTTGCATACATTGCTAAAGGAGAAGGAGCCTTCTTTGCAAAAGACTTTACTACTGTACCAACTCATCATATTGTGGTTTTAAGTCCTGAAGATGGAATAAGTCTTTAAAGAAGACATTGAGATTTTTTTTTTATTACATGGCAACCAATCAATGAACCAGTAGTTCAGTATGGACCTTTTGTGATGAACACTCAAGAAGAAATTAAGCAGACTATTAACGACTATCATTTTAGCAGAAATGGGTTTAAAATTGCCAAGTATAAGGAATTGGTGTGTACAGGTGATCTTCTTTCTCTATTCCATTTCTTACATTTAAACCCTAACATGTTTCGTATGGTTATTGATATTATTCTAATTAATATGCTTTTTTTACTTCATTTCTTTTTGCCTTCTAATTTTCTAGTTGCAAGTATATTTAGAATATTGAAAAAAGTTTTAATTTAATAACGGCTGCTTTTAAGGCCACCCTAGTTAAAACCGATGTGTATATGTGTGTATTTTAACATGACAATAATGATTACATTAGTATAATCTATGTCAAGCAATGTACTGCTTATTACATTATTTAACTAAGCTTTAATATATTTTCCATCAGTAGCTCATGATCACCACTTGAGATCTTTAATTGCCATCACCACTACTTTACTACCAAGTATGTTTTTCTACCTTCACTTCCTACACCTAAATTTTTATACTTGAATTAGATTCTTTTGATTTTGAATGACATTTTATGCTTGTCTAGCAAATCTTTAGCTTGTTAAACATAAATAAGGGCATAGCATACAAAAAATTCATATTATTTGGCAAAAGAAATAGCAGTTCCATTCAGGAGTTTAAGGTACTAGAAGGTATACAATCTTTCAACAAAGAGCCTAAAAAATAAAAATGAACTTTGTGCAACAGAAACCAGATTGCCATACACATATAATATCTAACAAAAGAGATATAACATCATGAAGCTCATTGTGACGCACGCCAGAGCTGTGCTTGTTATCCGAGTTCGCTCTCGAAGGCCCGCTTTTAGGGTCCGAAACTGGATTAAGCTCACTTAACTCATAAATTGGCTACTTCACAATAAAAAGAGATTGAGTCCAAATTATTATTGATAGTCAATCCATGAAAGCATATACTAATAGATCCAAAAAGGTAGGTATCATGGAGTTGTATCCAATAAAATATTGGAAAATGAATCTCGACCTTTTTATGGCTAAACAAAGATTAGTGCTCGGGACATCACTCTTATTAGGCATATTGGGTAAGTAGATTTATTTTGTTGTTTTTTATCACTTTATCTATGTGAATAGGATGCGTGTCGAAGCTATGCTTGTCATTCGAGTTCACTCTTAGGGGCTTATTTTTTGGGTTCGGGATTGAATTGGGCTCACTTAACTCATAAATTGGCTACTTCAAAATAAAAAGGATCAAGCCCAAATTATTATTGATAGTCAAACCATGAAGGCATCTACTAATGGGCCCAAAAGAGGTAGGTGTCATGAAGTCGCCATCCAACATAACGTTAAAAAATGAATCTCGACCTTTTGATATCCAAATAGAGATCAGTGTTCAGAATATCACTCTTATTAGGTATCTTGGTTAGGTGTTTATTTTATAATTGGGTTTCACATTTAATCCTTATAATAGTCTCAACACCGGGTTAGCCGTGAATCGTATTTTCCGACAGTGAATAGTATTTTTCGGATCGAAAAGTACATCTGAAAGTTAAAAATATTTTATTTGACCATCAAAAAGTATTGGTCATGGAGAGTCAGGGGTTGAAATTTGAAGTGAAATTGAGATCCAACAAGCCTCAAAAATTAAAAAATATGAAAAATATAATGAGTCAATTTCCCTGATAGGGAATATGACTTGATTTTGTGTAATTTTTAAAAATAGTAAATGAACTCCTAATATTGTCAAATTTTGCATACCTACCTTAAATTTAGTATAGAATATTTTGGTGATAAAAATTAAAATTTTCGGTGATACCGACAGTTATTGAATCGAATTGATAAATTTAAATCGGACCGATTATAGACTCTGATTGAATCAAAAATTTGTGTCCCACCTATTTTTGATGTGATAAAAATTATGGAATCGATTTTACTATGAATAGGAACTTTGAAAGTGAGAGAAAAAGTTTTAGGACCAAAATGGTAAAATTATGGATAAATATTTATATATATATTTATATATGTAAATATATTTATATGTAAAGGGGGGGGGGGGGGGAGGTAGCCAACGTTGGCCACAAATGGCCATAAAGGGTTAGTAAAAAGAAAGAAAAAACAAAGGTGCTCAAATGTAAAGAAAGAAAGAAAAAACAAAGGTGCTCAAATGTAAAGAAAGAAAGAAAAAAAAAGGATGCAGTGGCAAACGACGCAAATAAAGAAAAAAAGAAAAAAAAAGAAGAGGAAGGGACCGACGATCGCCGGCCGCACCTCCCATCGGCCACCACCTCAATGGCGACTAGCGGCATGCCGTCTCCCTCCTACCGGCATCTGGCCCCGTAGTGGTGGTCCGATCGTTAGGTTTCCCTCTTCTTTCTTTTCGACTGGTTTTTCTCATTTTTTTCGGCTATCTATAGTGGCGACGATGATTCTATTACCATCAGTTGACTCCCAGCAGTGAGACAAGTCTTTCGATATGCTTCATCACCCCTCAAATGCCGGCAATCGACAAATCGAAGATGGGTTTGGTGAGTTACTCAAGTGCAGATTTCGGCCAACCATAATAACATTTGAGTGCGTGACCACCGAAAAAGAAATAAGGAAATTCCGATCTACAAAATGGCAGTGTCAGATTGTCACCGATGAGATTCCAGCGAGCCTCCGACGAGCAAATTATTAAGCAAATTAAGGCAAATTTGATCATTAAGGTATGTAACTATAAAATTCTTTAATTTTCCTTAAATTAATTGAATTTTTTCTTTAAATTTATTAAGAAAAAATATTAAATTATTGAATAAAATTTGAAATTAATGTTATAATTATTCAATTAGATTTTAATTAAGCTTAGTATAATGTGTAAATTGAGATAAGGAAATATATTAAGCAATTTTCTATATGAGCCAAAATTTCCTTGTAAATGAAATAAAGTATATGTTATGTAATTAGATGAAATTGAGTTTTAATTTGATAGGGATTATGAAATAATGTATCCATAAATTTTATTGAAATTTATTGGAATTAATTGAATATTTTAGAAATATTTATTGGATAATTAACTTAATGAAATTAGTGAATTTTTATTAATTATGTCTTAAAATGGTAATAGGCATAAAATTTAAATTGTCTATGAATTTTTAGATAAAATATGAAAATTATTAGAGAATTTGTAAGTTGAATATTGATGTATGTGCTAAGTGTAAATGAAGAATTATTGTGAAATAATTCATAAGGAAAGTGAAAAATAATAGTAATTGTACAAAAATATGCATATAAATTTTTAAGAATTTATATGAATTATTAGAACATTTTGAGAATATAATATGGAATATGTTTAATTAAAAATATGGAATTATTGAGAAATAATTCAATAAACACTTAAAAGATGGCCCATTTATATGAATTAAATTACTCCCGTATAAAAGAAAAGAAAAAAAGCCAATTACTGCAATTTCAAAAAATAAAATAATGAATTATAATAATATAATTCATAATTGCTCAAAAAGTTATAAAATAAACGGTTGGCTAATTTATCAAAATAAATTAGTCCATAAAAAGTATTAAAGGAGTGAATTATTATAAAATAATTCACCAACCGAATAAAAATTTGCATATCTAAATGTCTAAAATTTTGGACAGAAAAAAAGAAAAAAATCATTAAAAGTCAATTATTGAATTATTAAGAAATAATTCATAAAGTGTAAAGTGCTGAAGACAAAGAAGAAATAGTGAATTATAACAATATAATTCACAAAATATATAAAAGACTGAAAAGTATTGAGTATCCGAGTGAATTATTGAAGAATAATTCATAAAAGTGATTTAAAAGACAAAATGATGTAAAAGAAAAGAAAAAGCTACTGAATAGTCAAAAGCAGTAAATAGAGTGCGATTGACAAAAATGTATTGTATTAAGAAAATAGGGAAAGAAATTAAAGATTTTTAAATGTTTAAAAATCATTTCGAATATAATTGATTATTTTGCCTTTAGAAATAGTCAGGTAATGATATTCTTATTTAGGATATAATTGGCTAGCCATAGGGACACCATATACCGTGGTGCAAGTTATGGCGACTTGCTTTGCTATGGGTATGATCTCTAATCTCCATAGCTCCAGTGTTAAAGTGAAAGTGAAAGTGATAATAATATGCTTTTCGAGAAATGATCCATTGAGGGTCATTTCTCTCTCAGTGAGATCTTTGGGTCCATGTCCCGCATATCATTTTTGAGAGTTATGTCATATTGCACTATGAGCATATTGTAATGAATAAATCAGTATTGTCAAAATAAAGTAGAATGTAAAGGTTATAAATGAAAAATGCTTTGACTGAAAGAAAATGAAAAATTTGGGATAAAACCGAAATTTTTCTCAAAAATTGTGATTGATAAGTAAAAATGAAAAAGAAATATTTTATAAGAATAAAATGATAAATGAAGATTAAATTAAACTTTTGTAAAGAAAAATGATTTAAAATGTATTTTTACATGAAAAAGATAAATTAAAATTAGTTGGTATTTCATGTACCAATTATTATTTTGAAAAAAAATGACAAGTTTGGAAAATAGTGTTAATTTCCTATTTAAAGTCAAAAAGTGGTAACAATGTGCTTAAGTGAAAGTTTATGCCTAAGTAATGAATTTCTGAAAGAAAAGTTAAATGAAAAGTAAAACGATAAAAAGACACATAATTGGTCAATTAGGAAAAAGAAAAAGATACAAAGTCTTAAATAAGTACTTGCACATGTTTAAATGTAAAAAGAAGGAAATAAAGATTTATATGCAAAGTGTTCCAAAATAACTGTATCACTTTGCATTAAAGCTTAAAAGCCTTTGAAAATAGTAATGTGTTAATTAGTTAAAAAGTTAAAGTAAAATAAAAGAATAAATAGTGAAAAATTGTAATTATATCACATATTGGATAACTGAATAATCAATTGAGAAATAAAATAGTGAATAGATATGGTACCATTAAAGACACGAGTACCAATATACATCGTTAAATGAAATGATAATTATATCAATGCGACTAAAAATATAAAACCAAAGTTAAGTAAAAGTAAAAGCTAAAGTAAAGAAGAAACGTAAAAGTACAAGTTAATATGAAAGTGATTCACATAAGGAAGTAATGTAACGCAAGTTTAAAGATTTAAAATCAAGCAAGAAGATTGCCAAAATGAGGATAAATAATGAAATTAATATTAACATAAATAAAAGCAAATGTCTGATGAAATAAGGATAAGAATTACATAATTAATGTAATTATATTTTATTTGAGAAATTCTAGGATTAGTAGTCATCACTGAGCATGTCTAGTGCTCAGCACGTAGTGTTTACTGCGTGCAGGTTATGAAGTGTTACGGGAGCATAATACACAGTGGAGCAAGATCAAAAAAGAAGAAATAGTACTAAATTGAGTTTTATTATGACATGTATATACATAGACAATTAAGGTAAAAAATTGAACTGTATTTTGATTATTATTATTATGACTATTGATGGATGAGTGTCAGTGAAAGATTTTGCATGAATTTTATTAGTATGTGATTAATTGTTTAAAATGTATAATATTATCCTTTATAATCTATTGTGCCTCTGTAAGGCTGTGGTTTTGTTTGGTTTTCAGGAGGCTAGTAAGTTGTAGTCGTTATGCTGCCGAAATTTTATAAATTGAATAGTAATTTAAATGGTATAGAAATTTTTTGGCAGTGATTGAAGTTTGAAAAAAAAAATTACCGTTTATTAGTTATTCATGTTGGAAAGGAACTGTTCTGTTAAGGGCGTTACAATCCTCTCCCATCTCTCACACGATGCAAAGCGATTAAAATTAAGTAAACATCCCATTCATATAGACAAAGCATTAAAAAGCAACAAAATAAACCTACTTAATTATTAAATAAGCAAATCATCCAAAAGCAACCACAAAACAATATATATACATAAATTGGGATATTCATATAGGTGGGAACATTAGTTCCCTCATGTGTATTTTACAAAAAATAAATAGTTTTATTTTGTGTGGATTTGGAATAAAAAATTGGACATTGGTCCATGCTTTGGAGGAAAATCCAATTAATTTACTAGCAAATATTTTTAAATGCCTTTTTCTTTTATAGTGCACGATAAATCCCTTTTTTACTAATTATTACATCCTCGAAATAATAATTTATCCAAAACACGATATCAAATAAACAAATAAATAAACACAAAATAAATAATAGCTAAGTAAAGCCAAAGATAATAAATAAATAATTAATAAAAGAAAGCGATTAATCGAGATAGCCAGATGGGCCGAGGGCAGCGACCAACTCGAAAGCACGATTTTTCATGTAAAAAATCACACAAAACCCTCCAAGGCAAAATAATTTATATACTAAAAAAGCTAATGAATTAGTATTAAAATAATACAATAAAGGAAATTACAAATTAACTATGCAAATAAAATGAAATTAAGTGTAGAACCACATCATACAAAGTCAAAATTGAATAAAATAATGTACAAATATCATGTAAATTGAATAAATGGCATAAAAATAAGTAAAATTCATAAAATATACCAAAAATACCTAAAAACATAGCCACAAACGCCCAAAATCAGGCAAGAGAGACCCACAACAAAGCGAATGATAGGATGAGGAGATGAGCTTATGACATCCCATCTATCGACTGACAGACGGGCATCCATCGAGTCATCTTCTCGTCTAACTAGTTTATAGCAAGTGTATTAAATCGGCTAGTAATATAGGAAAATATAATTATGATCTCTAATATCGAACCCAAAGAAAATAGTGTAAGTGCTACAAATTTTTCAGATTTTAGAATGAAAACTGTGTGTAAAGAAGGAAAGAAATCCCAATTTTATAGTGATGAAAATTCAACTAAACTAAAAACTGAAACTAAAACAACTTGAAGCAATGAAACTAATGCAAGTAAACAAAAACTTAAACAAATTAACCTAGACTTAAATAAGGCAAGTAATAAAATATGATAAAATTCAATGATAAAAACAACTTTTTCTTAAGGACTATCCACCTTAACTAATATTACAATGAGTCAGTTAAAAAAACACAAGTGATTATGGAAAAAAACCAGTTACATAAACCCAGATAGCTTATTCAGACTATTATTTTAAGCATTAAATCCTCTTATTAAGAACAATTCAACACTTAGCATAAAGATCAAATTTTAAACTCCTAAACATCTATTAAACTCCTTTTCAAGCAAACTTAACTTCAATATATTCTTAGTTCAACTTTTCTTAGTCTTAGTCCACTTTTACCAACACACAATTATCTCTATTTCAAAATATAGTCATATATCAATACCAATGAATTAACCCAAGAACATGCATATCATATATCATAATTGAAATCAATCATCAACCATTTATCAAATACATTAATCATTAACTTAACATGACTAGAGATAAGAAATTGCTTAAGAACTAAGAAATAACCAAACTTGTATTTAATTAAAGCTAAAACTAAGTCATTATAATAAAAGTTTGAGGATTCAAGAATCCTTTAGCAAAAGTAAAGAGAACTACTCACACTTCATCTTAAAAACTAAAGAAAAATAAATAAAGAGATACAAACACATAGAACCCTTTAGTTGCTCTTAAAGCTTTTCTCAGAACCTTCAATGGTAGCCCCAAAACCCTAAGTGAACCCTCGATTAAAACTAAACTAAAAATTCATAATCAAAGAGCCAACCTAAGTCTGGTGCCTTAAGAATGCTTTTATACTACCAAAAGAGGAAATTGAATACTTTGTTACTTCCTAAATTCGAGTGTAGCAGAGTTTTATCGTATTTAGGAATCCTTAACTCAACAGAGGTGTAAAATAACTCAAGTGAGGCCTTATTGAGCTCGGTTGAGGTCTTTAACAACTCAGGAGAGGCATAACCAACTTGGGTGAGGTGATTTCAAAATTCAACAGATGGCTTTTAGCTTGGGTGATGTATTTTACAACTCTCCCGAGGTCTTCCTCTTTGTTCTTCACAAGAATTAAGCTTCCAAATTACAAAATTACCAAATTACCCCTAAACTCCTTCTTTCTTTAATTTACTCCTCATTCTCTTCAATTTAGCCCTTAAAAACATCAAAACTCGTAATTAAACCTAAAAACACATAAATTAAATAATTAATCACAAAATCAACCAAATTAAACAATTTAAACACATAAAACATACTAAAACCATAGTATAATTCACAATTATCAAATATCCCACACTTAGTCATTACTCGCCCTAAAGCAAATTTGAACAAACCAACTTATCAAAATAATCAAACTTCAACCAAGAATTATGCATTTCAAAACCTTGCTTAGCAATTAATAAGAGCACTTAACAAAATTCTAACCAAAATAAATTCAAATAAGACAACATGAGTTAGTTTCCTTGTGTGTGTGTAAGAGCAAAATATTTTAAGCAATTTTTAAAAATCAAAACACCAATGCAAATTTATAGTCAAGCTTAGAATGTATGTATGATAATCTTGTTTTTACTGTTTATTTTCTGGATAATTTTGTGCGTTTTAGTATCTCATCTTGCATGCTTTTAGTGTTTTAAGGCTATATTATTGTTTCTTATATTTATTTTAGTTATTTTTTTTAATTTAAAGTTTTTAGGTGATTAATGGTCTTAAATTTTACTTTTTGCAGGAAATTTTGCTAAGACACAGCTGAGACAAACTGTCCCCGCCGTGTCCAATGTAGATGGCAAAACTTACCGTTTCACCAATGGCCATGGTCGAGACAAATTGTCCCAGGCGTGCCCAATCCAGGAGTCAAAGCGCATCGTTTCATTAAAGGTCGCGGTTGAGACAAAGTGTCCCAGTCGTGGCCATTGCAGATTTCAAAATGCGCCGTTTCATCAAAGGTCGCGGCTGAGACAAACTGTCCCAGTCGTGGCCATGGCAGCCTGCGAAGACACTTTTGATCTAGAAACTTGCCACGACTAAGACAAACTGTCCCAACCGTGCCCTTTCCTTCTGTCGTGGCTGAGACAAAAGTGTCCTAGCCATGCCTCTTGGACAGCTCTATAAAAGCTACCAAATTTTCTGCTTAGAGGGAGTCTTTTCTAGGGTTTCGTGTTTAGAGTGTTTATGTAGAGTAGAAAATGCAGTTTTTCATACTTTGTGGGTTTTTCATACTTAGATTTTGAGTTTTACTTGTAAAAATTACACTTTTAACTTAGTTTTACTTCAAGAACACAAAGATAGTTATAGTTTTAGTTTCTAGTTTTGATGATTACTACTTACAATTAAAGTGTTGTTTGGAGAAGAAGAGAAAGAGCTTCATTAACTTCAAATCTTCAGCTTCAAATGGATTTTATAGTTTTCACTCTTACTTTGTTCATTTTTTACATTATGGATAGTGAGTAGTTGTCTTTGTTGCTTGGGGAAGCTTTGAATCCCCTACTCACAATGTGAATATTGAGCATATTTTGATCTTTACATGAATGAATGGTTTATTTCACTGTTACTTATTTATATTTCATGGGTTTTAAATCTATTGAGTTAATTTCCATACTTGGATGAATGATGTTCATCATATATCTTTGAATGTGTGTTGAGTCTAGTGGATTGAAGTCTATGAATAATCTTGCTCGGTTTTTCTTTCATGAATGCTGTATTATTTTAGACGGCTCTGGAATGGAATTCTAAATGTGCAGTAATTGTGATTTTAGGACTAGAGTGTGGAGTGAAATGGATGAGATTTGGGTTGTTTGGCTTCGAAATGGGAAGGCAAACCAAACTTAGGATGTTAGACCCGTACATAGGCTAGTTGTTGGGCTGGCTCCGGAATGGGAAGTTTAGCAACTAGAATAGCTGGCTCCGAAATGGGAAGTTTAGCAACTAGAATAGCTGGCTCCGAAATGGGAAGCTTGGGTTAAGAGGGTTATTCCAAATTTGTTCATGTATACTTTAAGATAAAATTAATTCACAGTGGGTATGGGGTGGATGAGTGAACCTAAGCAACGTTTTAATTTCTATACATTTTCATACTTGTTGATTTTTCTGAATTAAATACATACTCAATTTACTGTTATTAGAATTAAATTTCCTTTCATTACATATTTTAGTTTTTAAAGTTTACATTATACAAATTAAACAACTCATACACACTAAATTGGGAATTCTTTAGCATACAATTAATTTTCACAGTTCTCACACACACAGTTCCCTTGGGTTCGATATTGAGGGTCCTAACTATACAACACTTTATTACTTGTCGATCTAGTTCACTTACTAGGATCGCAACAAGTTTTTGGTGCCGTTATCGGGGAATTTGGCATTGTTAGTAAGCTGTGATTATAGTTTGTATGTGTTTTCTTTTCCTTATTTTATTTTTCTTGATTCTTTTTCGGTGAAATTGGTGCATGAACAAAACAAGACAAGAGCAATTACTGCCTTTTGATCCTGAAATCGAGAGGACCCTACACCAAAGAAGGAGAGCTAATAGAGATAACGAGATAAAGCACGATCCTCCTCTCGATGAGTTTTCTCCCGAGAATGAACAAGTGCCTAGGGCACATGAACAAATGCCAGGGGCAAGAAGAGAAGAAATGCCCAGGCAAAGGACCATAAGAGACTACGCTATGCCAAGGTGGAATGAAGATCACCGAACAATTATATTACCGAGAGGAGTACAATTTGAGCTCAAGCCAGCCACCATTACTATGGTACAGAGAAATCAGTTCTCTGGTTTAGAAGTAGAGGATCCAGCTCAGCATATCGACATATTTATGAAAGTTAGTGACACTGTTCAAATTTTGGGTGTCAGTAAGGATGCAGTAAGATTGAAGCTGTTTCCATTTACATTGATTGGCAAAGCAAGAGAGTGGCCACAAATATTACCACGGTAGTCAATATGGTCATGGGATTAGATGCAAGAAAAGTTTTTAATGAGATTTTTTCCTCCAACAAGGACTGCAAGCATTCGAAATAACTTCATAGGTTTCCATCAAATGAATGAAGAGCCTTTTCATGAGGTCTGGGAGAGGTTTAGGAGATTATTGAGAAGTTGTCCGCATCATGAGATAGCAGTTTACCAACTGATGACCATCTTTTATGCTGGAGTTACACCTCAAACAAGGTCATTATTGGATGTAGCATCAACATGATCCTTTTTGAACAAGCTACCTGAGGATGCTTTTCAGTTGTTGGATGAGATGGCAACAAATAACTCTCAATGGATTGCCCCTAGATCAGCCCTAAGGAGACAAGGTTTACACAATGTGGATGAAGTAGCATTGTTAAAAGCACAACTAGAATTGGTAAAAAAGGAGTTGAGTGGCTATAAAAGTTCAAAATGTGGTTGTAGTAAATCAAGAGAGTGGACCGTGTGAAAGTGAGCAAGTTATCTAAGAAGGAGGAGTTGTAGGAGATGTAAATGCATTAGGCGATTTTAGAAGGAATGATCCCTACAACAATTCATATAATTCGAGATGGAGAAATCACCCAAATTTATTTTGGAAGGATGGGAATCAACAAGCTTCATCTTCTCAACCACAACCAAGAGCCCCTTACCACTCAAATACTTATCATAGTCATGCTCAGCCCCACCAACCACAAGCCACCAATCACTACCAAGCCCCCTATTCACCAAACCCCCATCAAGAGCAAAGCTCCAATCATTCCCAACCTCAACCCTATCACCCACCAGGATTCCAATCAAGACCACCTATTCAAGAAAAGAAGCCAAATTTAGAAGACATGTTTGCTAGTTTCATGAATAGCCAACAACTATTCATGACGAGTCAAGATTCAAGGTGGAAATCATAAGAGCAATGGAATCGGAACCAAGATGCTTCAATGAGAAATTTGGAGACTCAATTGGGTCAACTTGCAACTTCAATGTCAAACAAACAACTAGGGACATTTCCTTCAAATGTGGATCGTAATCCCAAGGAGGAGGCTAAAGCAATCACTTTGAGAAGTGGCAAGGAAGCAGCACGAGAGGAAGAAAGAGGTAAATCACCAACTTCATCAACTGATTTGGAGGAACCAACACGGAAGGTAAGTATTTCTAACTCTAGAGTAGAGGTAGATGTGGACGCTCTAAGGAATGACAAGGGAAAGAGTATTGTGAATCCGAACATAGATGATCTTGATATTAATAGGTTGACATTTCCTGTTGTAGCTAGGAAAGAGAAGAAAAATGAGCAATTGGCTAGGTTTCTAGAAATGTTTAAGAAATTACATATTAACTTGCCTTTTGATGAAGCCCTAGCACACATGCCCAATTATGCTAAATTTATGAAGGAACTTTGTTCTAACAAAAAGAAATTAGAAGGGTATGGAACTGTGCAACTCACGAAAAACTGTAGTGTAATTATCATGAATAAGATCCCAGAAAAATTGGAAAATCCAGGTAGCTTTACTCTACCTTGTGAAATTGGTGAGACCTTTTTTGGAAACGCTTTATGTGATCTAGGAGCCAGCATTAACTTGATGCTGTATTCCATGTGCAGGAAACTCAACTTAGGAGATCTCAAAGAAACAGGAATGAGACTTCAACTTGCGGATAGATCAATGAGAAAGTCGAAGGGAGTTATTGAGGACTTACTGGTGAAAGTGGGAAAATTTTTTTTCCCTGTAAATTTCGTGGTCATGGAAATGGAAGAGGATAGAAAGACACCATTTATTGTGGGTAGGCCATTCCTGAACACTGCAAAAGCTCTAATTGATGTCCATGGGCAAAAGGTCACTCTTAGATTTAACAACGAAGAATTAGTGGTAAATATAAACAAGTCTCAGAAATATCCATCAAGTGATCTAAAAGAGTCGGTTTATTTCATGGATAAAATTGATGAATGTGTAAAGGAGATGCAAGAAAAAGTGATGATGAATGATCCAGTAAATTCGAGCTTGATGCACTCTTTGGAGAGTGAAGAGTTGGATGGAGTAGAAGAAAAATGGATAGCAGCTGTGGAGAAGGGATGTGAATAGGAGAATTTGAAGCAAGAGAGAACAACTTTACAAGAGGGAGAGTTGAAATCTGAACTTAAACCTCTTCCTCCTCATTTAAAGTATGTATTTTTGAAAAACGAAGAAAAGCCAGTAATTATCTCTTATTTGTTGATAGGTGTTGAAGAGGAAACACTGCTCAAGGTATTGAAAAAGCACAAAGAGGCTATAGGATGGGAGATAACGGATTTAAAGGGCATTAATCCAAGCTATTGCACTCATCGAATTCCAATGAAGGAAGATTATAAACCAATAGCTCAACCCCAAAGAAGGCTCAATCTGGCTATGCAAGAGGTGGTAAAGAAAAAGGTACTCAAACTACTTGATTCAGGTATAATTTATCCAATCTCTGATAGTAAATGGGTTAGTCTAGTGTAATGTGTCCCTAAGAAAGGGAGAATGACAGTGGTGAAGAATGAATTAGATGAACTCATTCCAACTCGGACAATTACGATTATGAGGGTGTGCATAGATTTTAGAAGATTGAACCATGCCACCCAAAAAGATCATTTTCCATTGCCATTCATTGATCAGATGTTAGAGAGGATAGCTGGTAACAGGTTTTATTGTTTCTTAGATGGGTATTTGGGATACCTGCAAATTCCCATAGCCCCTAAAGATCAGGAGAAAACAACCTTTACCTGCCCTTATGGCATATTCGCCTATAGGAGGATGCCTTTTGGCTTGTGTAATGCGCCGACTACGTTTCAGAGGTGCATGATGGCAATTTTTCATGATTTTATAGAGAAATTTATGGAGGTATTCATGGATGACTTTACCATTTATGGGCTAGACTTTGAGAGCTGCTTAGAGCATCTCGATTTAGTATTAGATAGGTGTAAGAAGACCAACTTAGTGCTAAATTGGGAAAAATGCCACTTTATGGTAAGGGAAGGCATAGTTTTGGGACAATAGATTTCTGAGAAGGGGATTGAGGTGGACAAAGCAAAGATAGAGGTTATAGAGAAGCTTCCACCACCGACCAATGTCAAGGGAGTTAGGAGTTTCTTAGGGTATGCAGGTTTCTATTAAAGGTTTATTGAAGATTTTTCAAAAATTGCGAAACCTTTGTTGAATTTGTTAATGAAAGATGCTCCTTTTTAATTTAATGATAAATGTTTATTGGGTTTTGAATTATTAAAGCAAAGGCTTATTTTAGCTCCGGTGATCATATCTCCGGATTGAAATTTGCCCTTTGAGCTAATGTGTGATGCGAGTGATTTTGCAGTGGGAGCAGTGCTCAGACAAAGGCAAGAGAAAGTATTTTTAACTATTTATTATGCAAGCCACACGTTGACAGGAGCTCAAGTTAATTACACCACAACTAAAAAGGAGCTTCATGCTATTGTATTTGCCTTTGAGAAGTTTCGATTGTATCTACTTGACACAAAAATTGTGGTGTGGTCTGATCATGCAGCACTAAGGCATCCTCTTTGCTAAGAAGGAATCCAAGCCAAGATTGATAAGATGGGTACTCCTTTTGCAAGAATTCGATTTGGAGATCAAAGACAAGAAGGGAGCAAAGAACCGTGTGGCAGATCATTTGTCAAGATTGGAGCATGATCATGTTGAGAAAGGGGAGATTGTGGACTTATTCCCTGATGAGCGTATTTGTGCATTATTTGTTTGTGAAATATCTGTACCTTGGTTCACTAATGTGGCAAATTTTCTCGCAGGTGGTTATATGCCAAGGGACTTCACATGACAACAATGAAAGAAGCTGCAAGCCGATGCAAAGCATTACATTTGGGATGATCCTTATCTTTTTCGTCTTTGTGCTGACCAAGTGCTAAAAAGGTGTATCCCCAATGAAGAGCAAGCAGAAATTATTCAAGCCTGTCATAGTGGAGAAGCTGGTGGACATCATGGACCTAATAGAACGGTATAAAAAATTCTCTCTTCTGGATTTTATTGGCCCACCTTATTTAATGATGTTAAATTGTTCATTCAAACTTGTGATCGATGTCAAAGGATGGGAAATATAACTAGGAGAGATGAGATGCCATTGACCAATATGCTTGAGGTTGAAATGTTTGATTTATGGGGAATAGATTTCATGGGGCCTTTTCCGATTTCTTATGGGTTTGAATATATCCTAGTGGCAGTAGATTATGTGAGTAAGTGGGTACTAGGACTTGTGATGCAAATGTTGTCCTAGAATTCTTAAGGAAGAACATATTCACCCATTATGGAGCCCCGAAAGCTATCATTAGTGATGGTGGGAAGCACTTTGTTAACCACTAATTCAAGGTCTTATTGAAAAAATTTGGAGTGAGACATAAAATCACTACCCCATACCATGCTCAAGCCAATGGCCAAGTTGAAGTGTCCAACCGAGAGTTAAAAGCCATATTAGAAAAGACTGTCAATGCATATAGGAAGGATTGGTACCTTAAGCTAGATGAAGCTTTGTGGGCATATAGGACAGCCTTTAAGACACCAATAAGAATGTCACCTTTTAGGTTAGTGTTCAGCAAGTCCTGTCATCTACCAGTGGAATTGGAGCACAAGGCTTATTGGGCTACTAAGTTTTTAAATCTTAATCTTGAGAATATATGAAAATGTAGGTCCTTGCAGTTAAACGAGTTGGAAGAGATTCGATTCTGGGCCTATGAACATGCGAAGAAGTACAAGGAGAACACGAAGAAGTGACATGATCGTAAAATCGCCAAGAAGGAATTTGTGCCAGGAATGAAGTTACTTCATTATGATAGCAGATTGAGGTTGTTTCTTGGGAAGTTGAAATCAAGGTGGAAAGGACCATTTGAGGTTGTTGAGGTCTCTAGCTATGGAGCAGTAACCATCAGACATCCGGAAGAAGGTTATGGGCGAGAGTTTAAGGTAAATGGTCACCGATTAAAGCCATATCTCGATTCCAAGTATGAGGCTGCATCAGTGATCCTCATTTTAAAAGATGATCCATGAGAGCTATGAAAGTCGAGCTGGCGACTTGTTAAACCCATAACTTTTTCTTATCCTTGAACTCAATTTCTTTTCTTTTCGATTTCTCTTTAATTTCTTACAAGTTTAACATGTTTAGTGTTGTTTATTTTGTCTAAAGTTTGGTTTTTAGTTGTTGTTGTTAGGTTGATTTTTTTTAGGAGAGGAAGAGTTTTAATAGGGCAAATTTTTAGTTGGGCACAACTGAGACAATTAGTCCTAGCCGTGGCCTTTTAAAATTTTTTGAGAGGCAGAAGGGTGCCACGGCTAAGACAAAATATCCTAGCCGTGGCCAATTGTGTGTTTTAGATCTAGTAGATGGGCACGGCTAAGACAATTAGTCCCAGCCGTGGCCTTCTCCGTGCCATATTCTAGTTGGAGTCCAGAAGGTAGGCACGACTGAGACAATTAATCCCAGCCGTGGCATTAAAAAATTATTTTAAATTTTTAAAAATTTAAAAAAAATTAAAATTTTAAAAAAAAATCCAGTTGGGACACGGCTAAGATAATTAGTCCCAACCGTGCCTTTTGGTTCGTTTCGAATCCAGTAGGGTAGCATGGCAGAGACAAACTGTCTCAGCCGTGCCTTTCATTTTATCAAAACGGGGAGTTTTGATTTTAAGCTGGGCACGGCTGAGACAAATCGTCCCAGCCGTGCCTATTTGAATATCTGTCGAATTTGTTTCGTTTTTAACCCAATTTTTGCTCCTTTTTCTCATTTCTTCTCCTCTCCTCTGCATTTTTCTTCCTCACTTCGGCCTTCTCTCTCCATTTTTGCTTCAACCCTCTCTCTCTCTCTTCATGAAACAGGTAATTCTCTCTCCTCTCCTCTCTTTATTTTTGGTTTAATTTTTGTTGTTTTATTAGAGTTTTGTTATTTTTTGTTCTCCTTCGTTAATTCTGAAATTTTGTGTTCCCATCCCCATGTTCTTGATATTTTTTGTTGTAATTCTTGATTGTGTTGTTTGTGTTTTCTTTTTGGTTCATTTTTATGCATCCTTGTGTCTATTTTGTTGCAAAATGCATTATCCCACCACATGTTCGATGAAATGCCAAAGAGAAGTAAGTACATTTTTGTTCTCTTTAATTGTCACGAATTGTTGCTTCTTTTCTTTGAAATTGTGGATGGTTATGAATGTTGGCATGTGCTTGGTTAGTTTCATGCATCCTTGTATGTATTTTGTGGCCAAACGAACTTCGCCCACCACCTGTTCGATAAATTGCCTAAGAGAAGCAAGAAGAATTTTTCTGCTTTAGTTGCTTTGTTGCTTGTCCTTATTTGCCTCACACTCATGCTTAAAAAATATTTGCCATATTTTTTATGCTTCACGAATAATAGAGAAGATTAATATAGGAGTTAGGTAATTATTTGTATTCGGGCCATGTTTGTTGAGTTTTTTGTTGTCCCTAGCTCAATTGCATATGCTTTAATTTGTGTTTTGGTTTCGGTATTCTTGTGAGTAGTCCACTTGTGTTTATTTATGTTTGTTGCTTATGTTTTAGACAGGTTAATTGTTTTATTTTATTGTTCAAGTGCTTTGTTTTGTCTCTAAGGCTTATTTGTTATGTTGTTGTGTTGCAGGCGAAATGGCACCCAAACGATCTCGTCCCGATGCTGGTGCTTAATCATCTGCCCCTTAAGGATCCTCAAAGGTTAAGGTTCCAGCATGGGTTCCCTCAGAATTTACAAAGCGGTGGGCCATCTTTTGCAAGCAGGAGTATCTAGCCATCCCTTGCCTCAATATGGAAGTTATGGCGGAGTTGGGCTTCCAGAATGAATTGGATAGATTGTTTAATGGTGTAGGCTGGAAAGTCTTCTACGAGCGGAATGAAAAGGTATATCCTCATTTGGTCCATGATTTTTTTAGCACAGTCAATATCAGAATGGGACTGGATAGTTATAATGATCCGGGCCATGTGAGTTTTTGGCTCGACGGCAGTCCGTACTAGATGACCTTCAATGCCTTTTCTGAAGTCTTGGGTTTCGATCAACATGCTCCTCGGGACATTACTCATCTAAACAAACAGGAAATCTAGATGAGAGTTTGTGACCCCGAGGATCCTACATATTTTAATCCCAAGAATACCAAGGCACATCACCTGAGGGATCATCCATTGAGAATTATGCATCGGTATTTAGCCCTGGCCTTCTTTAGCCATCTTGGTGGGCCTGGAAATGTTAATGCCAGTGAGGCCACCATTTTGTATGCGATGTATAATGGGATTCGGTTAAATGGGGTTGCTTTCATTGCCCAGAAGGTCTTGGATTTGCGCTCATTCCCAAAGAGGGATTCAAAGCTAGCAATGGGAGGGTTTGTAACCACTTTGGCCCGTTTTCTTAATCATACAAGGTTGGGTGCTGCAGTTGACAAGCCAATGATCATTAATCGAAAAATGCTGCGAAATATGGTTGTACTGATTGACGACCCTCGCTTTTCAGGGCAAGGACATTTGGTAGTTTCAGAGCGGGCTTTATATCGAGTAGCTGTGCACAAGGGAGCCACGAAATTGGAGCGACCTGAAGTTGAAGCATCTGCCTTATCCTCTGAGCAGTACACTGTTCTTAATACCCGACTTGACAGCATTTCTCAAGGATGGACGACATTGTTACTGCTCTTGGGATGCTACAATGCCGCCTCCACCACCGCCTTCCTCGCCATGATTTCAGGGATTTTTCCTCTACCCATCACTCCCTTTTTGTTTATACTCTTTTGGTCTTTTGCTGGAGATAACAAAAGTTTTAAGTGTGGGGTGAGGGTTTGAGGATGAAGACTGTTGGACTTAGTTTTTCTGTATTTGTTTTTGATGTTGTTTCTTTTTAGTTGTGGGATGTTTTTAGTTTTTGATGTTGTGTTATGACTGTAGTTTGCTAATTGATTTTCTTTCATGTTTTCCCATATTTTTCATAGTTTTTATCTTGATGTTTGATTTTGATATTAGTTCTTTTCTTTTGTGTTTGAAAGTTGTATTACATTTTGCATTCCTTTAGTGTCGATTTAGTTTAATTTCTTAGGTTGTTAATTACTCTTGTAATTAGCCTGAGCTTGCCAATTAATCTTGTTTTGAATCAATTTGAACTTAAAATTTGAACTGCTTATTTAGGAGGTTTGAGTAGCCAGAGAGTAGTAGTATTGTTCAGGGAAGTTTTTCTTTTGAATTGATCTCGATTAATTATATACCATTCAATTTCTAACTTAATGAGCATAGTAGGCTAAGTTTTTTGAAATTAAAACCAGTGAGTAAAAGCATTCAAGTGAAGAAATTCTGGAATAGTTAGAACCTTCCTCATCACCCTTTGAAACAAATATTCAACTCAGATAAGATTAGGATATGACCTAGGCAGCCTTCTTTGGTAACTAATTTTTAAATGATTTTTGACTTACCCTTAGTAAATTTTACCATTGTTAGCTCCTTTGAGCTTAATTGGTATGCTAAAAGTGTACTATTTATTTTTTCTTGATTACACTTATGCTAAACCATGCAACCAAAAATGCCTTTGTCTGTCCCACTTTGGAATTGGCCACTCTAGGTTGGAATATGAAATTTGCATGTTAGGTCTGATAAATTTTTGATTATCAGTTGAAAAAGGGGGGGGGGGAAGTTAAAGTTTTTTTTTAGGGATTATTGAGCTTAAACGTTCTAAATATTTTGGGACAAGGTTGATAAACAATTAGTGCTTTTGGTGCCCTTCTTAGTAAGTGAACGAAAAATTCACTGATATTTCACTCTTAATTATGTAAAAAAAATTCAGATGTTATGTTGCAAAAATTTTAATTTTTTTATTATTGCAGAAAATAAGTGTGGGGTACCTAGCATTTATAGAAAGTGTCATTTAAATTGCTTCCTACAATTTTGAGAATCCAATTGATGTCCTAAGATTAGTTTTTCCCTTCTTACAATGATAGAGCATGAATTTCGAAGGGGTTTTTTCTTGAGAAAGTTAGGTGAGTTGTATTTTTAGATAGTGTGGCTAATTCTGTTTTGCTAACCTTATCAAAATTTTTTTTTGGAACCTTTGCCCTATCCCCATTACAACCTTAATGTAAGCCCTGGTGATCCAGTTTTGTTTTGAGTTGTTTAGTGGAGATGACCCTTGTGGTTCAGGTGCTAAAGAAGAGGCTTATGACTGTTCTGATTTACAAGTGCCAAATATGGCTCAATAAAAAAAATATGCCTAGATCACTTTTTAATTTGTTTAAGTTATTCATATTCTTCGAACGGTGGTAAAGAAGGTTCTAGTGTCCTAAAATTTATTACTCAACTACTACAATGCACTGGTTTTTCTCTTATTTCAAAACTGGTCTTTTGTGCTTAAAGAGTATAAACTAACAAATATAAGTCTAGTTGAAAGCTATACTAGCTAAAATTCCATTAAATAACATGCTTGTCTTAATGATAAAGCAAGATTTTAAACATTGCACGTTTTAAGTTAAAGTTCAATATGTTCAAGATTTGAGAATAAAGTTAGGCCAAACTATGTCTAGTGCAAGCTAAGTGACTATTTGAACTAACTACAACACAACTTAATTAAAGAACAAACAATCAATTTAAAAAGAACTATTGTTACTGCTAAACAATTTACAAAGTCATTTAAAGAGAATGAAAGTAAAGACAGCTAATTAGAAAAAAATAGCAAAACAAAAACAAAAGTAAATACATAAATAAAAATAAAAAACTTTCACAAATAAAGGGGAGTATGAGATTGTCTACTTCCTGAATCTCCTTAACAAAATTGAGCTTGTCTTGAGTAAGTTTTACCCCCCTCAAAAACAATTTGTTGTCAGTGGCAAACTGGAACTTCGGTCACTGGGGTGTTGGTGGCAAGCGTTGCCAAAAATTGTGGACAAACTGCTCAAAATTCTTCTTTAACTCATCAATGTTATCTATGCATAGTCTCCATCCGTCCTTGTTGCATGCCCAATCTAGCATTGACCTGATTGAAGAGAGTAACTATCCGGGGTGATTGGGCTTCTACAGCTGGTGGTGCCTCTCGCTGCTCAGGCTCTGCCTCCTGTACATCTATGTTTTGTTCATCGTCCTCAACATGATTCAAATGCAGGTATTCAACCTTGGTTGTCCAGTGGCACCGTGGTTTATCACATAGTACTTTCATACGCTTCAACGTCGTATAGTCGATGCACTGAGTATCACCCTTAAGAGGATCCCCCAACCCTAAATGTTTTACTGCCTTAGCCATGATGGTGGCAATCAAACCAATAAAAATAACATTTATATAACTTGGCTTCCGCTGTAGGTCCTCTATCTTTCTCTACAAGTGGAACGCACCATTGATCTTAATCCCTTCAACCATATAGTGCAATAACATAATCTCACCCAAATTTATGGCATTCGGTCCACCAATACAGTTGTACATCATTATCGAAAGAAACTGGTGTAAGACATGGAGTGCATAATCCTTCAAGGAGCGTGCCTTAGTTCGATTGCCATGCCATCTTACTGGGTTAAGAGGATCGCGAACCCATTCCCAATTCTCACTAGGTGTTGCATTAGGTAACTCACTAAGCCTATCCATAGGAAAGACTAAATACTCCGTAAAATCAGGAAAACTCATTGTACAAGCCTTTCTCCCAAGGTTGAAATGTACAGTGCCAAGATCTTGCTCATTCTCAAAGGTTCACTCGAAGGAATAAAGGAAGTCTCTAGCCATATCAGGATAAACTTTCGACCTCTTTGCAATAAACTTCTCCTAACCTATATTTCTAATTAACGGCATTATCTCATCCTATAAGTTGCCATTAATGCTGTCGAAAAAATATTTATTCAAATAAACCGGCTCGATATGTGTAGCATTCTTAAAGTACTTATAAATTTCATGTTTCTCTTCATCCACATATGCTGAAATATGCTTTCTTGAAGAGCTAGAAGAACCACCATGTCTTGCTTTCTTAGGTGCCACTACATAGCAAAATAACAAGAGATTAGGAAAAAAGTACACTTCTACATCTACAACTTGCTGCTACAAGACCACCTCTTATCAACTCCCCAACAGTGCTGCAATACCTTCTCTCATTCAACACCATGATACTTGGAAAATGAAGAAGAAAATACAGACTTGTATTTCCTACCACGATTCCTAGTGGTACAAAATGGAAAGTAGAAGAAGGAAATCAATAAAATAGACCCCCTAACAAAAAAATGCAAAACAAAAGGCAAGTAAAGGGGTCAGAAAAACAAGGGAAAACAAATTTCATTCATCTTCCTAAAATAGGAGAAACTGAGACAGATCCAAAAACTATCAGGTAGATTCATTAGAAAATCAAGAAGAAACAAAAAAAGCAAAGCATTTCAGGAAAGACACAAAAGGAAAACACTTATTTATAAGAGTTCCTGGAAAAAAACTGCCTCACAGTATTAATGAATGCAACCAACACTAATAAATGCAGAATAAAAAATGAAGCATCAAAATTAAAGGGAAAACAAATCGCTATTATAAACACATGAGGAACGAAGCGATATCCATTAAAAGCAACTAATATTTTGCATCTCATGAAAAGGCGTCGGTAAGAAGCACAACAATTAAAATGCCTAAATATCGAAGAATTTGAACAAGTATCCAAACCGATCTATCAAAATAGCTGATGACAAGTAATCGATAAGTGAAAATTCAATTCCCTTATAAACATCATCATCATTCATCAGATCGGGTCATATATTTATATAGCCTCAACAAAGCAATAGCATTTCGATCTTAATCACCAAATAAGGAATTGAAAAAAGACACAAGGAGCACATTAACAGGAAAGTAACTTCATACCCCGATCAAGTAAAGATTTGTTGACACCCGATCGAAAGATTAACCAGCCCTTTCACCAAAATACTTAAAGAAGCCCCTAACAAACCCCCTTTGAAAAGAACGCCAACAAAAAAAAGAACCTTGCTGTTGAAGATCACTTCAAAGAAACAAGATATGCTTGAGCAAAAAATCATCGGCCTGAGCTAGGCCCAGTGACCTTTAAAATTGGCAAACACACCCTTGATATATCATGTTTCTTACAACGATCGAAGTTTAACACTCGATCAATACTCCACTAAGAAATTAGAGCGCCATTTAAAGAGAAGAAAAAGAGAAAGAGAAAAATTGCTACTTGAAAAATGGAAACAAATGCGACAGCTAAAAAGCAAAGGCGAATTCTATAAAAGCTGGAAAAGGGTTTTAACTTGCTTCCACCCGAATGGTCAGAATGAAGCTCGCTACTATCAACCCACAAAGAAAATCTTAGGATTTATCCTGACGAGGCAACTCTAAGTACTACATAAAGCCTTGACCTTCTATAACGAGCTTCACCCTCCTTACCATAGTAAGGCCCAAAAAAAGTTGAAAAGACAAAAGGGGCACTAAGTGATAGAAGTCAATAACTCGACCAAGCCCGACGCTAGAAAGATCCCACTATATCAAATTATATTTGAGACGGAGCTGTTTAAAATTTTAAAAACCATTTAAGGAAAAATCCGATCGACCTAAAAAAATGACTGTAGGGGACCACCTTGCAAAAAAGCAAAAGGACCTCCACTCGAGCACCCTCGCTCGGATATCTACACAAGGACTAGAGCAACAGGAAAAGCCAATACAAGATTCTGCAGTCAGTTATCCTCGAGTCCTTAAGTGTCTCAGTCTTATCCAAATAATTCGGCTATCTATAGTCAGCCCTACCTCTTTATCGAGATAGACCCTAATAGCAACCAAAGATTAAGAAAGGAAAGACAATAATAGATCGAAAGGTACAAGGGGGCATCAAACGACCAACTTAACCAAATAAGACTCTGCAGATCACGCTCTGATCAAGCAATAGAAGCAACAAGCCGGGCCTTAAACAAATTTTATGATTTTAAGAAAAAGATTGATCGGCCCGCATACAAAAAATGGTCAAAATAATCGCGCCCCTAGGTAACCCCGTTCCTTTTTATTTAGCATTTACACTGACATGCCTCTTTATAGAAACAATAAGCCATAATCAATGGACAATCGCCACACAAACCATCATTAAAAAACTATCTCCAAAGTAAGGCAGTTTCACCATTGGAAAGCAAGAATATGAGAAAAAAATCACGGAGGAAGACAGAAGAAATTCCAAAAGCAGAATGCAAAACTAGGGAATATGCCTAGACTCACAAAGAGATTGAAAAAAAAAAGCTCTCTGGAAAAGGCATGTAAAATTTTCATATATATACGTCATCTCTTTTTTGTAGGAATTTGTAAACAATACAATCACACGACATTAGAACGTTGCACTTCATTAAAACATTAACAAAACAATGCCTCTTAGGCACGCAAAAAAAAGCCTGACATAATAAAGACGACAATAAAGAAAAAATGTGAAAGCATAAGGGCCAGACACAAAAACAAGACGTCAGAAAAAGCCCACTTACCAGAAAACCACCAAAGCTCAAAAAGAGCAATAAAAGCCCAAAAGAGGGAATAAAAATTTGCAAAGCAAAATAAAAAAAAAGGAACTCAAAAGGTTCGTCGAGAAACCACAAAAACATGGGTCGAAAGACTTAAAGGAAAGAAACCTAAAAATTGCTCCGAAAAGGGCACATCCTTAAAAGGCTACATTCAAAATGATCCATCAATAGGATCACAAGCAAATAAATGGAACACTCAAACCAAAGAAAATGATGCTAACAGAACATTGATAGCAGGGAAACAAGCCTATAACAAGGTTTAAAATTGGCATATTCAAGGAAACAAACAAATATCGATCAAAACGCGAAAATATCCAAACCCAAACAGGGTTAAGCGATCGTTCATCTAGGTATTAATTACTTTAAAACATTTTTCGCTGCCCAACTAATGAAACATTGTAGGTTTTAAATATATTAATCTTCCAAGAGATTACCGACCAAATCGAAACCTCTCATGAAATAGCCTAATTTACTGATTGGAGCATCGGAGGGGGGACAAATAATAATGCTTCAAATTTTCTAACAAATGGGCCAACACAGGAAAATACCCAACATACTAAAAGGCTCGACCTGGCGGCGCGCACCAAAGTCCACAAGATGGGACAGCCCGATTAGACAAAACATGCCTTATCTTGTCAGAGGCACGTGACACACGACGATGTCCCATCCGTCGCCTACTACACAACATATCGCTGTTTGCTTACTCTGATACTATGATATGCCTTTCAAGTGGCTCTTCTCACCCCCTATAAATACCAAGTTCATTTCCAAAACATATACATTGGACATCCTGTTTAACACTCTCTTTTTATCTATCTAAAAGTCCAAAGCTGACTTAATCATCAAAGTGCTTACATTTCGGTCAGACTGGGCAAGCCCTTCTTTTTGTAGGATTTCAACCTTACTCAGCCTGATCGGTTCCT
The DNA here is from genome assembly GCA_037975025.1 of Excoecaria agallocha. Lineage (NCBI taxonomy): Eukaryota > Viridiplantae > Streptophyta > Magnoliopsida > Malpighiales > Euphorbiaceae > Excoecaria > Excoecaria agallocha. The sequence continues at coordinate 27,800,933 of CM075821.1, read as the reverse complement.
ACCTCATACTTTCCTATCCATTTGTCACGGTATAGTTTTGCTCACCATACACAACTCCTCATTTTTATAAAATCTCAGGATTTATGAGTTCTCAATTGATATTCTCTATTTCTTCAATTTTTTTTTAATTTTGATTTGAATAAATTAATTATTATCAATTAATAATAAGTATTTTCCAAATGAAATTTGAATGAATGAATAATTATTATTCATTAATAATAAGTCATTGCCCATTTTAAATGGAATATGAATTCTTAATCAACAATTAATGCTAATGGAGTACGCTTTTTCTATTTTCATCACCTATGGACTTACTTCAATATAAAAGTACAGTAGTTGGTTATCACCAATAACATAGCCAAATAAACAAGACATTAGATGTCGAGTGAAAGTATTAGAAATGTTTTAATTTTAAGGCAAAACATTTTAGAAAAAAATTTAACATTAAATTTTACTATTCAAATCATTCACAGCTCCATTAAGAGTTGATTGCAAAAATGATTTCTACGTGATTAACTTAGAGTTCTCGCAGTATTAAATAATTTTATATACAATACTTGCTTCCGGATATGTTTTAGATCTAATTTTTAAATATAAATAAATTTGAAACTTGATTTTGTTTTTCGACGCACATCATACAATTATTTAAAAAATTCAACTCTATAACCTGATTTAAATTAAAAAAATTAAATAAATCGATTATCTAAACAATTGAAAGTTTCACAAAACTAAACAAAAAATTTTACAGTTTGTTTTAAAAATCATTAATTTTTTAATTATAAATTTCATCAATTTCATTTTTGTACAATATAAAATTTGCACATCCAATTAGTGAAAAAATTTATAAATTTATACATTTTTATAATTTACGATTTATTTTATAATAAATAAAAATGTAAATAAAATTAAATTAGTAAACAAATGTGAAATTTTCCATGATCATATTTTTTTCGAAAGAAAAACTATCCGCACAGAGTAATGCGTTGCGACTAGTAAATATATACTTTTCTAGTGAAGTACATATTTGAAGACAAAATAGTTGGAGATTTGAATCTAAACAACTCAGTAAATGTTGAATATCATGAGCCAATAGGGCCTAATTGAACTTTTAAAATATTTTTTCATCTAACTTTGACCTAAGCTCGCATATATAAAAGGTAGCCTTGATGCAAGTTTTAATTGAGCATTGCCAACCTGTTGTAAAAAATTTTAAATAAAAAAATAATTTTAATGTATAAAATGTCAATTTTATCATACAAAACTATAAAAATATACCTTCAAATGTATAAATTTAGATATCTTTATAATTTTTTTTTTATATTTTTAAATATTATAGATTATGTAATTAATGATTATAAAAGAAATATAAATTTATTTGCAAAGTTCAAATCCACCCATTAATAAATAGGCTTTTGATCGGATTCAAAATAGATTTGTCTATAATATATATAAAAATACAAAATAAGTGAAAACTTTCTTAAACAATTACAACCTCTTATATAGAGTTTAAGTAGAAAATAACTATTAAAAAATGTATAATTAAATTAAGAGTTTAAATATAAAAATCATTATTAATAAATATATTTATTTGAAATATTTTGATATACAGTATAATTAAATTAAATTTCTTTTAGAATTAATTTATTTTCAATATTTTTATAGTATTGTTGGGAGACTTATGTCTCTTTTTTCGAAAATAAATTTTCATATTAATCCCTTCATTTTACATATTGATACCTCAGTTTATTATTTCTGTAATCTATTTCTTTAAATTTATCAGTTATGAAATTTTAGACCATAAATATTAAATATTATTACACTTTAAATTATAATTATATTTAAAATATAATTTTATACCATATATATATATTAATTTAGTTACATATTCGGTAAAAATGAAAATTTTAAAAAGTCAAAATAAATATGAATGTAAAGCGTTTTCTATTAATATTTTTTTACAATTAATCATTAATTATAAAAATAAATAGCTATAAATTTCGTGTAGCGCACCTACATCCGAAATTCAAAATTTATTGACAGATTGAAGGGGTAACCAATTAATTGTATACTCAGTCTAGCTCCAGGTATTACAGCAAACAAACATAATTTTCAAGTGCTGTTCTTTCAAAATTTATTTTCAGGATCCTCCTGAATTAATGCACTAGAATTGAAATTTGTGAAAAATAAATAGGAAATAAATAATGTATTTATTTTTGTAATGTGGTTATCTTCCGGAGTCGATTGTCCCTGTCTCTTCACTTGTAGTCTTTCAGAGGTTTTTTTTTATCCATCCTCTTCCTTCACCCTTTTCTCAGGTCTCTCATCTCTCTATCGCTGAAAACAAAAAATTCCCACAAAACAGTTTTTGTGTATCAATTGATTTCATTAAATCAGTTAAAACCCACTTACCATTTAGATCTGAAATCTTCATTTCTCACATTTTAATGGCATCTCCGAATCCACAAACCCCTCAGTTTGACATGAACAAGTTCTTCATGCCCACAGCATCAGCATCAGCATCAGCAACAACAACAACAGCCAACAATCCTAATCTTATGGTTCCACCTCCTACTTCAATCCCTTCTTCTTCTTATCCTCCGCGCACTGCTACACACTCCACCTTCCCTTTTCAATTCCCACCTCAACAATTTCACCATCCCCCCTTCTTATCCTACACCGCCTCCTCTAGATAACCATTTCCATAATCATCCTCAGCGTTCGCTTTCTTATACTACGCCGCCTCTTCAACCCCAACAAAACCCTTCTCCTCGTAACAACAACGACCGTAGTGGAGCTGAAATTATGGCCCTCTTACGCCATCCTCCTACGCCGCCTAATCAGGAGCTGCCGCCACCCCCACCGCCTCAGCAGACTCCAAATCCCTTGGAAGTGGGCCCTACTAGGATGCCGAGTAGCAAGATTGCCAAGGGGAGGCGGATAATGGGGTGATCATGTTGTGTATGATGTGGACGTGAGGTTGCAAGGAGAAGTGCAGCCTCAGCTGGAGGTTACCCCCATAACCAAATACACTTCTGATCCTCAGCTTTGCTTGGGGCGCCAAATTGCGGTCAATAAGTCTTACATTTGCTATGGGTTGAAGCAGGGCAATATTAGGATTCTTAACATCAATACAGCTTTGAGGTCCTTGTTTTCGCACTCAGTCTCAGGTCTAATTCAAACACACCATTTCCTTTTTTGTTAAAAACTAAAGCTGCATAACTTTCGCTCAAGCATGTGGATATTTTTTTTGTCATTGTGCTGGTCTAATACAAAAAAATAAAATAACAATAAATAAATAATTATACTCTGGTTTAAACCCTTCATAGTTAGTACGTATATTTGATAGTTTTAGCATCATAATTGGTTTACCTTGGATATGCTTATAGTGGCTAGCAACTCCTTGAAGAGCAGCATTGTGATTGATTGGTTCTGGGATTCACTGGCTTTGCAGTAGATGTTTCTGATGTTTTTTTCTTTTTTTAAGAGAATCTCTAAAATTATTATTTATATCTTTGAAGAAGCAACGGGCGACTGCTGCTTATATTTTGTTGCCCTGTTGAATTGAGACGTGCTTAAAGTGGAAGAGTTGATATTTTATGTGCACATAAGCGTGATGCTGATGCTTGAAGTTATTGCGTTGCATAGTTCATGCTTTATTAGATGAATGAGCAAAGCTATTGCTAATTATGTTTGCAGGTATGGCTGACAAATATAACATATTTATGAATTCTGGAGTTGTGGCCAGGTGAATCTGTATATGGTGGAATGTATTTAACTCGACTAACTCTTGATTCCAAACTCATTGGAGATATGAATTTCTTGTTAACTATTGCATCCTAATTATATAGTAAAATGGTAAATGATTAAATGTAGTGTGCCTACCCTGGAGGTATACATCCTTTCATTCTTCTCAGTGTGAGTTTGATTGTTTTTTGTATGATAGCTGTATATCTTTTTATTTCCAGAGAAATTTCAAACCCTTGTTTTAATTTTAGTTATTTTTTGTTGCATGATGAGCAGCTTCATTTTAAATTCATGGTTAAGCAAATATAGTGAGAGTTATACATACATAAATTAGGCATTTATATTGTACTCTACTTTTTCCATTACATAATTTTATTTTAAATTTTTACTGCTGGATCCCTATCTACTTGGTATCAGTAAGCACATAGTGGAAAATCATACTCTTGATTGTCAAGATTCAGGATCTGGTTCTCTATTTCAACAGAAATGAAATTGAACTGCTCTAAGGTTATTGACAAGAGGGCAACTGGATGATTGAATTGAAAACTGCTAAATTATTTAAGTTGCAGTTTTTTCTTTATCTTTGTTGAATCTTTGGAGCATATTGCTTGGCAATGTTTCATACCGTTCTCCTATTGTAAGAAGTAAAGAGGTTTGATGTTGATTGCTGAATCTAAAAATATTCATTTGCTTCAATACATGAGGAAAATTAAATTGGTATTATTTTTGCATTCAATTAACAGGCTATTTAGAATTGGATGGATGAATATGCTTAGGTGCCTGTATATTTCCTCTTGTTTTTGTTTTTCCTAAGCCGTGTCTTTTTATCTCAGAGGGTCAGTGACATGGCTTTCTTTGCGGAGGATGTTCATCTTTTGGCTAGGTATCATTCTCTCTACATTCTCAAATTTCCTATATTATGGATTGTTTTGCATTGTGTGACCCCCTTTTTTTTGCAGTGCTGGTGTGGATGGACGCTTTAATGTCTGGAAAATTTCTGAAGGTCCAGATGACGAAGATAAGCCACAAATTACAGGAAAAACTGTTATTTCCATTAAAATAGTTGGGGAGGAGGAAATTAAAAATCCATGTGTTTGTTGGCACTGCTACAAACAAGTATGAAACTCTATTGCTTATCCTAAATGGAAAAGTTTATACTTTTACCCTTTTTGATGGGTCTTCTTGTTTTTCTTTTCATTGGTATAGTTGCTCCTATAGTCTTGCTCATTACCTTTGTCCATCACCTCTAACAGGAAATTTTAGTAGTTGGTGTTGGTAAACGGGTTCTCAAAATTGATGCCAACAAAGTTGGAAAGGGCGGGGTCTATTCATCAGAGGCACCTCTTCAGTGTCCTGTTGACAAGCTGATTGATGGTATCCAATTGGTTGGCAAGCATGACGGAGAAGTGACTGATTTATCAATGTGCCAATGGATGACTACCCGGCTGGTTTCTGCTTCTCTGGATGGCACTGTCTGTATTTTTCCTTATCTTTTTCCTCTATTTGATACTGTTATTTCCATTATGAATCTTGTTTTTGTCCTAAAATTTTTTTGAACTATTTATTTGGTGCATTTACTTTTTATTACTTCTTATGCGGTTGAATTGTAAAAACTAAAGTGATTTTCTTTTGGTGGCTTCTTAAATCTCCCTCAATGTGGTAGAATTGGACATTTTATAAGTTGAAAACTGTCATCCATTTTAACTCGTACATTTTTTTGACTATAGAAAAGTCCAGTTCTGATGTGGATAGCAATTATCTATCCTTCACATAATGCTCTGGGTAGAGGCTCTTTTCCTCGATCTTTTGCTGTTAACATATTTATGTTTGCCCATTCTGTTGGTTGTTTATGTTTTAACTTTGCAATCTGTTACATTTTAAAAACTGTCTTTATGTTTAAGAATGGTTCCTGTACTACTAAATCCGAATTGTTGTTAAAGTCGTCAAATCATGTTGGCGCTTAGAATGCTTTCTGTTTTTTTCTCTGTAGACTCATCTATCTCATGTCTTGTGTGATCTGAACTTATATTTTTACACCGTGATGTCTTTGCTGATATTCCTAGTTAAAATTTGCATGCTTGCTTTGATTTTGATTTATGCAAATTTAAGCTTATTTTAATTGTTGTTGATTCAAACGCCTTTTGTAACCAGATTAAGATTTGGGAGGATCTCAAGGCATCACCTCTTGTGGTATTGAGACCATATAATGGCCTCTCTGTTTACTCTGCCACATTCCTGACTGCTTCCGACCGACCAGATCATATCATACTTATCACAGTGGTATTTGAAGATCTCTCTCTCTCTCTCTTTTGGGCCAAAGTTCTATAGGTGTGCTTTTGCTGGCCAGATGTGGGGCACCTAAGTTGCATTTGTTGGTGTTTTTGTGTGCGTGTAATTTGATGGAGGAAAAGCGTAAAATTGTCTTCTTTTTATATATATTGTCAATTCTTTTAATTTCAGGACACAAATTATTCTTTTTCAAAACAATTGTGAGCTATGTTAACATTGCATTCAACTTGTTGCTAATCATCAACAAATGGGGCCTATATGACCTAGTGATGGAAAAATGCTCTGGTATCAATTATTCCAGCCATCATTTTATCCACAGAAAAATTAGTGTCTTCGTTAGAATAGACAGGGATTGCAGATGGCATCTTTAACAAAAAATTATGGAAGAGGGAGAAATGAGTCTTTTACTATGTATGGACCAATGAGTTGGTCAAAGTGGGTTCTGACCATGTCTTTAATGGCAACATTAGCAAATCTAACTCTGATTTGGGTGGAATACTCATAGGCCATAATTGTAACATAAGAATAAGCCATGGTTCTAATTTCTAAAAGTACAAGGATTGGTTTGGATGTAAGTTCTAAAAATTCAAGATTAGTTTAGCCTTTACCTTATTTTATTGGGATTTAACTGTTGAAGTTCGTGTATTGTAAACATCTTACACTTGTTCAATTTTCCAAAATTTGTGAACAGGGACCTCTGAATCGGGAAGTGAAGATTTGGGTTTCATCCAAAGAAGAGGGCTGGCTTTTACCTAGTGATGCTGATTCATTGAGTTGCATCCAGACTTTAGAGCTTAAGAGCTCAGCTGAATCTCGAGTTGAGGAGGCTTTCTTTAATCAAGTTGTAGCCCTGTCCCAAGTGGGTCTCCTTTTAATTGCAAATGCTAAGAGGAATGCCATATATGCTATACACATAGATTATGGTCCTAATCCAGCAGCATCCCACATGGATTATATATCAGAGTTTACAGTTGCCATGCCTATCTTGAGTTTGACAGGGACTAGTGACATTCTTCATGGCCAGTGTGTTGCTCAGATTTATTGTGTCCAGACCCAGGCTATTCAGCAGTATACATTGGATTTATGCCAGTGCTTGCCACCACTATTGGAGAATGTGGGTTTAGAAAAGTCAGACCCTGATGCTGTGCATGATCTAGCTAATGCTGAAGGAGTTTCTGCTCTGGACACGCATGAAAGTAACTTCTCCGATAATCCTATTACCTCTGCTTCAATTGAAGCATCCATTGTGCAAGATATTCCGTCTCCAAATGTTAATTCTAAGCCTCTTGCTTTAAACCCTTCAGCTTCTGATGCTGACACTGTTTCTGTTCCAGCGTCTCCTCTTTTCCGGACTCATAAGACTTTTGCTGAGACTGTAGCCTCAGCAAGGCTTGAGCCAGGCCCTCTACCCAGTGAGCAAGTTTCAAATCAGTCGGTCATTAATTTTCCAGTTGACCAGCAAATTGACACTATTAATAGGAACTTATCAGATGTTGCTTCCTTGGATAGCGATTCAAAGAATGATGAGAAGAAAGGTGCAGAAGATGATACTTCTAGCATGCTTAATCCACCTGTCATGTTCAAACACCCAACTCATCTGATAACTCCATCTGAGATTTTAATGGGTGTTTCATCTCCCAGTAACAATGAGGGCAAGGCGGAGGTTGAATCAAATATTCAGGATGTGGTTGTCAACGGGGATGTCAGTAATGCAGAGGTGGAGGTTAAAGTAGTTGGTGAAACAAAATGTACTCAGAATGATGAATTTGGTCAACAATCAGAAGCTAAAAACCTCATTTCAGAAAATAAGGAGAGGTATTTTTGCTCCCAGGCTTCAGATCTTGGTACTGAGATGGCCAGGGAGCGCTGTGCCATATCAGCAGAAACTTACACAATGGAGGAACCTCAGCAAGATGGTGTTGGTGCAGCAGAATTTCCTGCTCAACCTTCTCATGCAGGTGAGGAAGAAGTCCATGACTCCACAAAAGATGCGTCAGGGAAAATTTTGGAGTCAGCTGTGCCTGCTATAGTCCAGCAATCAACAACCCCTACTACAAAGGGGAAGAAACAGAAAGGGAAGAATTCTCAAGTATCAGGTCCATCTTCTCCATTGCCAAGTGCTTTTAATTCAACAGATTCTTCCAATGAACCAGTTGGGCCATCAGATTTTACATCTTTGGAATCTGCAGTTCCACAAATTTTTGCTATGCATGATATGCTTAATCAGGTATTGTTTACACTTTGGACATAAAAAGCATGCGCTATATTTGGGTGATGGCTTCTCGTTTACATACTAAACAACCTGTTATGTTGCATAGGTACTGGTACTAAATAAGGTAGTTCTTAAAAAAATGGAGTACGATATGCGGTTTATAATTATTAATAAAAAAATTATATCTAAGTAATAATTATATTATATTATTATAAAAATTATATACACGCTCGCGCGCGCATACATATATACATATAACAAATCGGTTGAAATTTTGTGTTGTTAATGTCAATTGGTCTGTATTTGAATAAATATTATATTAAAGTAATATATGATAATAAATGTTTTAGTTTTTTCACAATTTAGGGTCAACTTTTGTATGTTTATTGTTTACTTTGCATTCGAGATTTATGTTTAAATATACCGTTAATGTTCTGATATTGTTAGTTTTAAAATAAATGAATATGAATATCTATATTAAAAACATGCAAAAATATAAGCTCTTTGATATGTGCCGGGTATGAGTACCCAAAATTGGAAAAAAATAAAAAATAAAAAAATGTACCGGGTACTTATTTATGCAGTACCCAGTAAGTACTGGTACTGGGTATGTACCCAGTACAGGTATGCCACCCAAATAGAAGTATCCGTGTAACGAGGATTTTCAAATGCATCATACATGGTTTGCTGATAGACCTGTTCACTATATGCTGTGATATATTTAGAAGATCATAACTACCTAATTGAAGTTTGTGACCTCTTCTTATTGCACCATAATCATTATTAACCTTTTTTGAGCAAATCAGGGGAAAAAAATCCTTTTAACAAGTGTAGGTATCCAGTCAGAAGACTCAGAACTAGAAAAAAGATCCGCCCGCTATATGCTGTGATCTATTTAGAAGGTTATTAAGTACCCAAGTGAGGTTTGCGACCCCTTCCTATTGCACCATAGTCATTGTTGACCTTTCTTTGGGCAAATGAGAAAAAGAAAATCCATTTAAGAACAAGTTGTTGTTGTTGTTATTCTTGTAGTACAACTCAAGACAATATGACTCACAAATTGATGAGGAGTAACTAAGGTGTGGCTAAGGAAGAAACTTGCCCATTTGACCAGTGGATGTTCTCCATAAGCATCTGATGATGATGCAAAGCTTAATTTTCATTCTTGCCAAAAAAGGGGAAAAAATGGTGGTGGACTGCAGTGGAGGTGCATGAGCGCTGTGCGTGCTTGGCCAACTTTCTTCAGATGATTGCTAATTGGTGGTTATGTTTTAGAATAATTGGAAATTAAGGAAAGAAGAATTTGCTAGAGAATCTTCTTAAATCATGGTTAGGATTTGCCAAGGATCATTAAACAATCAATTTGAACGGCAAGGACCTGCCCAAAGGGGATATATAAATCTAATAAAAAAATTGAAGTTATAGGATTTTTGAACTAGCTGAAAGTTACTGGATATATAGTTCAGTAGTAAATCCAAAGGGGGACATGGTGCTTTGAGTGTAAAAGGATGGACTACAGGGCAAAGCAGAGAAAGAAGAATTGGTAGGAAGATGATAGGTGGCTTCCATTGGCATGGATTGGTCTTGTCAGCAGCATCTTAAGGAAGAGCTCTCTAGAGTAAGATATTTTTTGAGTTGAAAATGAAGATTTGGCATAAACTCTATATTCCTCTCTTAGTGGCCTGCTCTCTGTGTTTTTGAAGGATATTATTGTGGTTAGACCACTGTTATTAGAATTTCTAGATTCCTGACATAGATTGCATGCCTTAGTTTCATTCCCCATGCTGGATATTTGAACCTGTAGGCAAATGGAAAATGAACTTTAATTTTGACCAAATGGATAGTGAATCAGGCAAGTTGATCTCTTTTGTTGATTCAGTCATTCCTTCTTTTATTGTGCTTGTATAATCCAGTCATTCGGAATGTCGGTTTAAACTTCAGTTCTACTGTCATTTCCATAGGAACTTCCCCCTGGGCAATCTAAAACTTGGATAAACATTAAAAAAAAAAACAAGAAAAAAAAATCTAATAGCTAAACAGTTAGAAAGCCAAACCATTTTATATTGATAATCCCTCATGATTTAAGCTATTTAACCTTTCCTTTTTCTGCATGACTACATGGTTTGGAAAATAAATATGAAACATATTTTTATCGAATAATCATGCAATTTTGCATTTATATAGAAGAAATGATATTGGTGGCAAGCATGGGCCTGTATTTATTGCTTTACAGGTAAGAGCTTTTTCAATTTGGTTATATGATCACTCCATATTTATCAAAGGGCATCAAATTTCATGTATCTTATTTATTATACATGGACGTGTGTTGTTTTTTGTCGTTTTTTAGATTTTGTGTTGAATCTTAGGATTAAATTTTTTATCAATTCCAGATTCATAAGGGTAGGATTTGAATTTTGATTTGACAATATATATGAATTGGATCCATGAATTTGGACCCCCTCCAACTTGCCCCTCTTTTAACATTGGTAGTGTTGATCATGGTATTCTTTGGCCTTTTTTTTCACCTGTCTCCAGCTAGTGTCCACACAGAGAGAAATGCAGAAGCAGATGACGAATATGGTTGCTGAGCCTGTTTCAAAAGAATGCAGAAGACTGGAGGCAGCTTTAGGTCGGAGCATTGAGAAAGCTGTCAAGGCAAACACTGATGCTTTGTGGGCTCGTTTTCAAGAAGAGAATGCAAAAAATGAGAAGTTATTTCGAGATCGCACGCTGCAAATAACAAGTACAATTTCTAACTTTGTCAATAAGGATTTGAGTGGCACACTAGAAAAAGCAGTGAAGAAAGAATTCGCTTCCGTTGGACAAACTTTAGCTCGTACTATGTCCCCAGTCGTTGAGAAAACAATATCTTCAGCTATTGTTGAGACATTCCAGGTTAGGAATTTGAATTCATGTTTGTATTTTCCACGATAGTCCTTGTTTCATTACTGATGCATTGCACTGCAGAGGGGAGTAGGTGATAAGGCAGTGAACCAACTGGAGAAATCAATTAATTCAAGACTTGAAGCAACTGTTGCAAGGCAAATCCAAGCACAGTTTCAAACTTCTGGAAAGCAAGCTCTACAGGTTTGCTTCTGTTTAACTTGAAGAATTCAGTAGTTGAATATGCTAGATCTGAGACTGGATTCTAGCGTAATGATGAACATATTAGATTGGCAACCTTTGGGCTGCAGTGTGAAGCTCAAAGGCAATTGTACAAGCTTTGAGACACTTGTAAAAGCTTGGTGAAAATGGTGGAACAATCTGCTGACCTTCCTACCAGGACATACTTTGGTTTAAACATGGTTTCTTAATGATATTTTGCGAATGAAATGTAGACACAACTGGTTTTGGTAAATATGGCACCATGCCATTTATAAGAAACCAGTAGTGTCTGGTTATTTATGGTAATTTCCGATTTCATGTGCAGGATGCCTTAAAGGCTGGTTTAGAAGCTTCAGTTGTGCCTGCCTTTGAGATGTCATGCAAAGCAATGTTTGAGCAAGTGGATGCGACATTCCGAAAAGGGATGGTTGAACATACAACTGCAGCACAGCAGCATTCTGAATCTGCACATTCTTCATTGGCCCTTGCTTTAAGGGTGTGTACTCCTTTTCCAAGTTACAGAATTTTTTATTCAATGGACAGCAACTCCTTTATCTTTTAACATTCAAGTGATGACTAAGTTCTTAGTGCTTCATAAACTGGATGATGAAAAGTGATGTCCATTACTCTGGAATTCAAAACTCAGAGTTGATGAAATATTAATTACAACCAAATAGTATGAAATTATAAGGAGCATGTCAAACTATTGAGTTTTGAGCATCTTTCCTTCAGATGAGATGGCAAATTGTTATTGGCTATTATTAAAATCGTAGATGACTGGTTAATGTCTTACATTCTCTGGGTTTTTTTGGCTGTTTCATTTCTTGTCTATGTGGTTCTTTGGATTGTGATGGCTTTTGGACCCTTGATTGTAAATTTCAATGTATGAGAGTTTAATGCGTTTTTAAGGTCTCAAGACTCTAGTTATGAAGATAAAAACAGTTGGTAGCATCGATCTCTTTCTTTGCTAGTTTTGCTCATTCTATCTTTCCTTGTGCATTTAGATTTTTTCTCTGATTTTTTTGTAAATTTTTGATTTTGTGAAATCAGGAAGCCATCAACTCGGCATCATCATTGACTCAATCCTTGAGTGGGGAGTTGGCTGAAAGTCAAAGGAAGATGTTAGCACTTGTGGCTGCTGGTGCAAACTCTGGTGCAGCAAATCCTCTGGTTGCACAATTGAGCAATGGACCTCTAGGTGGCCTTCATGAAAAGGTTTTTCATTTACAAATCTAGCTAATAGTCATGACCTTCACTTTGTATATGCCTTCATGGAGGATGGAATATTAAAAGCATTTTCCGTGAATGATGAAGGTTGAAACACACTTGGATCCGACAAAGGAGCTGTCAAGATTGGTTTCTGAGCGTAAATATGATGAGGCTTTCACTATTGCCCTTCAAAGAAGCGATGTGTCGATCGTATCCTGGTTATGCTCTCAGGTTTCTGTCATGTTATCTTTTCTCCCGTCTTTTTAATGTATTTTAGGATGAAAATTTCCACTTTTTTGGTGATGAGAATGGCTTGGAGCTCTCAATTATTTTAATTTTAAAATTTATCTTAAACTCCTTATTCTATGAATTCCTTATAGGTTCTTTTGTCTTGAGTTTTCAATAATTTAGCTTGATACACCTCTTAACTGAATGCAATGTGGTTCCCTGTTACATGAGCTGCCGCTATCCAGTCACATATAATTTTCTGTGTCCTTTTTGATAGGTTGATTTGCGGGGAATGTTAGCAATGGTTCCTCTCCCACTGAGCCAAGGAGTATTGCTCTCTCTTCTGCAGCAGTTGGCCTGTGATTTTGGCAAAGATACAGCTCAAAAACTGGCTTGGATGACAGATGTTGCAGCCGCAATAAATCCAGCTGATCAAATGATAGTGATGCATGTACGGCCCATCTTTGAGCAAGTATATCAGATACTGAATCATCATCGGAGTTCGCCTACCATTACTGGTGCGGATCTCTCAACAATCCGTGTTCTTATGCATGTCATCAACTCCGTGGTGGTGAACTGTAAATGATTTTTCACCATGTGCAAATACGTAACGAGTTTAGGGTAGAAACTGTATAAATCATTTGATTGGTCGCACATCTTTACTACCTTTTTGCAAGGTTTAGATTTAGAGGTCACCAAGAAAAAGCTTACTTTAGTTTATAGATGCAACAGTAGTTAAACTAGTCCAGATTCTGACATTCCATACCCCCATTGTCCATCGGACTTCTGTTTTCTTGATTGCAAGTATTATTACTACTATATATATATATTTTTTAATCTAGATTTCTTAGTTTTTTTTTTTTTTTGACCTAGAGCTCCCAACTGTCGGACAGTGTGAATTCTTGTTGACTACCAGTTATTAATTACGAATTGCAAAAGCTGGTTTTATGGTACAATTTTGTGGATTAAAAAGATTTGATTTGCAAACTATGCTTGAGAATCATAATAAATAGGGAAAATGCATACTACACTCGGATTGACCTTTTATATTTATGTATTGTGCATTTTTAGTTTGTGCATTCACGTCCATCAGATGGGACATCCAAATTTATAGTCCATTGATTTTTCCTCTTTCTTCTGCTAGAGCTCGTAATTGGACATTGATCAAAGAGAAAATTCATATTCATCTTTGTATAAGAAATGTTGGGAACCTTAATTGGTATTGGTTAGGTTTCGTTTAGGGGTATCAACAAGCAGTCCAGGCCTATCAAACAGATCAGCCAGGTTCGGATCGGGTCAATTCTGCCAATTACTTTTGAATTGGGTCAACATTAGGGCCGGGTGTTGAGTTAAACTCATTTTTGTTTTTGAACATCAAACTGATGGATGGATTTTCAAATTAACAAATAACTTTTACTTTCATATTATTTTTTTAAATATCATTATATTTTAATTATTTTAAAATTTCAATAAAAAAAAATATATAAATAAATAAAATCATGGATATTATACTTTTTGGTATTAGGTCCAATTACCCAACATTGAATTCCTTTCTATTTTCAAATTGACATTGAATTCCTATACTTTTTGGTATTAGGTCCAATTTAGATGTGATCGACATAATTAAAACACACTCATATGAAATTAACTTAAAATGACCATAGGACTCACCAAGATGTACAAAATTAAAAAAAAAGAAGAAGTAAAATTATCACTTTTTGCATGCTTGAAATTATTGTAATTTTTTTTATATATATTTGGGTGCCTTCCATAATTATTTTAAGTTTATCTCATATGATATTAATAAATAATGCATTTTAATTTTACTAGTTCTGTCTAAATTGTATATAATACGAGTAATCTGAAAAATATAAAAATTCAACATCAACTTTTGAAATTACGTGAATATAATTATAATGGATACAATGTGAAAAAACGTTTTCAAAATTTAGAAACCATAAAATACATTTGTTTCCATATTAATTTGCGTTAATGAAAATTCAAATAAAAATTAACACAAACAAATTGCAAGGAAGAAGCTGCATTAATGTTGAACCCAAAAACTCGAAGGATAATCAAATTGAATAGCTCAAATAGGGATAAAAATGTAAATGTATTTAACAAAAAGTAAAAAAATGTGAAAATGAAATTTTTGAATAGTGTATTTGAAACATTCGTGGCTTAAATATATATTTATAAGGCACAATAGATAATTTTTTTTGAAAAATATGATTATTTAATCGTAATTGCAAACTTGTGTTGCTAATAATAATTTAATTAATGCAAATTTTTTTATTAGTATTAAACTTCTTATCTAATTAAAAAAAGACAACAATTTCATCATTTTTTTTGGGTTTGCCTAACATAAAGTTGAATTCATTGAATTAATAAATTTTGAATACCTGCTATATATAAATATATAACAAATAAACTTTTAATTATCACTAAAATTATAATAATATCTATTCATTACTAATTATCTATAAAAATTTTGAATTGTAAACTAATGCATCAAATACTGTGTATCGTTTGTGGACCAGATGGAACACGTCGATCGGTATGCAACGTTTAATGCATCAATATATAGAATCGTCGTCTAAAACTTTTTATTTCTAATTATGATGAATTTTTAAGGTCAAACTTGATTTTTAATTTACAATCCTTAATTTTATAATGAAATAATATAACTAACATAATTTTATATTATTTATAATTTTGTATTTAATTGTCCTAATGGCTAATTTTAATGTCTAATACAATTAAGTTAATATGAAATAAGTTTTCATATAATTGAAATTGAGATTAAATTGATTATCACACTGAAATTGGCTTATCATTTATAAAGGCCCAGTTATTTTATATATATATATATATATATATATAAACTTGGCCAGTAATTGAAATGTTTTGTTATCTACCTTGGCATAATTATTATCGTATTGAAATTGGCTCTTATTCGGATTAAAGTTGCAACTGAAATCTCTAATTGGCCGCTATAATTATATTGGATATTATTTGATAATTATCTTTAAAAATTATGATTATCTAATCATAATTGTAAATTTAAGTTGCTAATAATAATTTAATTAATGCATATTTTTTTTAATTAGTAATTTAGTATTAAATTTCTTATCTAATTAAAAAAATAGTTTTGTTCTTTTCATGAGTTTGTCCCACACAAAATTAAATTAATTGAATTAATAAATTTCGAATACTAGATATATATAAAAAAAGATAATATAAAATTTATCTTTAATTAATATTTGTCATACACTAATTATGTATAAAAATTTTATAATTATTTTTAATTAATAAAAAATATTTTTTCATCACAAGGAATCCTTTAAAATCTCTCCCACAAATTTAGTTTTATTTTGATATAAAATTAATCCGAGCTAAATATTTATGAATTTTTCATGCACAATATATTATAAGTTTATAACAATATATATGGTTATATTAATCAAATTAAAAGTTAATTTAATTTTAAAATTATATTTGAATTGAATCAGTTGAAATTAATTTTCAAAATTAATATTGAATTTAATTTTAATCAAAATTCAATTTCATACAAATTTTCAAATCAATTTGAATTTCAATTGAATTATTGCATTTCAATGTTAGCTCTCACATTTATACTAATAGTTTACTGCTATACTAATCACATTCTCACTTGTTTTGTATTAAGACATTATAATCTTCAATTACCGTATATTAAATTCCAAATAATCATCTTTCTACTCTATCATGATCTCTTACGTATCAAATAACTTCTTTATTTAATATCTTAGCAAATTGCATCATGAAAAATAATAGCATATATGAAGCTAAAATACTTCCTAACCCGATACTTGTACAAGTTTTATAGTAAGAAATGAGAATAAAACTTAAGTTAATTTTTTTCTATCTCCAAAGAGTTATCTCTTATTCCTTTTTGGTCTTAATCAAATACTGTACATGTAACTAATTTCTTAAACTTTAACCCTCATTACCTAATCACCTTTCTTTTACTAAACTGGAAGTTATGTAATGATAGCAACAACGACTATTTGATATAATTTCTTATTATTATAACAGTCCTCTTACTGTACTATAGTTGTATCAAATCATATATTCATAGAGTATATCTATATATCATTATGCCATCATACTTCAAATTAAACTTATTTGAAAACAATCTTAATAATATTGATTCTTTAGTTATCTAAGTTCAATCATAAATCAACTGGCAAAAACTATACTTTTTTATTGCCAAATTAATCATTAGCTTTTAAAATTTCTCTATTGGAAACTCAATCATGAATTCCCTTTATGCTTTCCAACTAGGCAAAGCCTAGAACAATGATTAGTAAATCACCACATTAAATTTACTAATGATATCAAAGATAAACCTTTAACACATAATTCAATTAACTTATTTAATTTATAACCAAGGAATTGTAAGACTGCATTCTTTTTACAATTCATTTCACAAACTTCAAAGGATAACAGATATTCTATTTGTATATATCAACAGATTTTTCCCTTCATTCCATGTTAACCAAGTTCAACGTCACTTCTATTAATAGGTATAATTCATTATTTGTTCAATTATACCATTAACACTTAATTCGAATTGAACTCAAACTCTATCTCGCCTAATTCAGCCTAATTAAATTCATTGCAACTATTATACTTTCAATTTCGTATACAAATCTAAGTTCAGACAGAGCATAAAGTGATTAGCAGAAAACCGTACACTGCCGAGATGCTTACTATATTATCATTCATTCCTTTTCCCATGAAAAACTTCTTCCAAAAACTAGTGTTTGTTAAGTCCGATTATAATAATCAACCCTGAACTGATTATTTCAATAGTAAACTATCCATAGGAGATGTCATTATATAATTGATTTCTTACGTATTTTCTTGACCAAATTAGATGCTTAATGATAACACAATTTGCTCACTAACGATACACTTTGCAAAAACTTCTAGTTTAGTTGTCAACGTGGCCATAACAACATAAAACAATCTAATCAAATTTCATTTCAAAACTATACACAAAAATTAATCTATTAAAATAGTTCCCATACCGTAAAATCGAAGCCCAGAATGTCCTCTCCAATATGTCTATTCGGAACCTCACCGGAGACCGGCCGGAGCCTCACCGGAGACCCGCCGAAGCTTCCCACCTGAAGCCAGAGTCGCCGGTACCCCTCCGGTGGCCTTCACGCACCCCAAGGCGTCGTGATTTGGTCGGAAAGCCGCCTGGAACCGCCAGCTGCCACAACTCTGATCTCCACTTCGCCGGCGAGTGGGGACGATCGGCGACCACCGAAAGAGCCGCCTCAACCTCACGATCCCACCGGTGCCGTCAGCCCCTACCACCGCCGTCGGGGATCGCCGGAAAAAGGAGGAGAACAATCCGGTCGAAAAGAAGAGAAAAATGAACACACCGTCGCTGCCGGAGGAAAGGGACGGCGAGGGGAGAGGCCGGTGGCCGAGGTGGTGGCAGCCGCACCGATCGCCGGCCAGAACGCCGTTGATCGGCGCCAGCGCCTCCCCTCCGCTCCTTCCTCTTCCTTCCCCGATCCCCACTCCTTTCTCCTCCTCCTCTTTCTTTGTTTTCTTATTTCTTTATTTTCTTTTAACTCCTTTCTTTTCTTTTAAACCACACAACCTTCTTTAAATCTCACTATTACCTTCTTTTTATTACAACCACACAAATCCCCTTATCAAAACTCACCTTTTTATTATTATTATTGATATTAATTTTCACAATATAATGGAATTTTCATAATTTAATCCTTACAAATTGGTACTAATATCCAATATAATAAATCCGAATTTTTGGGGCGTTACACAAATCAAATTAAATTATCACATTTCAATTGAATTTTTCTAAAATTTTAAATTTTAATTGAACTTAATTCGAGAATTAAGAATTGATTTGATTTGAGAATAAGGTCAGAATTGATTCAATTAATATTAAATTAGAATTGAAATTGATTTAATTTGAGAAATGGATTGGAATTTGTGTGTTGATTTATTTTGAGAATTAGGTTGAAACTTATTCAATATTAAAACTGAATTGAAATAAAAATTGGAATTGATTTGAAAATTGGATCGGAAATTGAAATTGAATTAAAACTAAAATTTAACTGAAATTTAAATTGAATTGGAATTTTAATTGAAATTGAAACTGTAATTGAATTAGTTTTAAAACTAAAATTTAATTAAAATTGAAATTGAAATTGGAATTAGAACTGCAATTGAATTAGAATTATAATTGAAATTGAAATTGAATTGCAATTTAATTGAAATTGAAATGGAAATTGAAATTGAAATTGAATTGAAATTAAAATTCAAATTAAAAATTAAACTAAAAGTAAAACTAAAACGGAAATTGCAATTAGAGGTGACAAATTAACTCAAGCTCAAAATTCAACCCAAATCTGCTAAAAAAAAGATCCAAATCCAAATAAATATCCATTGAATCAATTCAAAACTGATCAATTTTATTTTTAACACAATTTAATCCAACCTGATAATCATTGGATCAATCTAAAATTAATTTTTTTTTTTAATTCATTGGGTTTGTACCCAATGGTTTTTTTTTTGTTTTTTTCCAAAATTCCTATTTCTTCCTCCTTTTGGACTCTTCCCAAAACCCAAACCTCTCTCTTCCTCTTCTTTGCTTTGTCAACATTTTTCCAACTTATGAATGGTGAAAAAGCTTTAATTTATTGTTTTCCATATGCTATTTGTTCCATGCAGATCTAACCCATTTCTTTCTCTTCTTCTTTAAATACCACTTCTAAAACTATTTCTTTCAAACTCCCAAACCTACCATTGTTGTCCGCTCTCAACAATTTTAATAATGAAGATCCCTTCAATCATCAAACACAAAGATCACCATCATCCATGGAAAAGGTGGAAGCCTCCTCCAAGGAATTGATTTAAACTCAACAGTGATGGCGCTTTCAAGAGGTCAATTGGGTTTGCTTCTGCAGCTGGTCTGATCCGTAACAATATGGGCTGCTGGACTTTGGGTTATTCTAGGAACCTGGGTTACTGCTCAATCACGATTGCAGAGCTATGGGGAAATGTTGATGGTTTGCAGTTGGCTTGGTACCTGGGTATTATAAGACTTTGTATATATTATATATTTCCATTGTCATCAAATTTTAAGGTAAAAAAGAGAAAAGCTTAACGAGAATTTAAAGCCTTGAATTGCACCCCACAAAATAACAAAAATAAATGAATAAAAGACCAGCTTTTTAGAAACCCCTGAGGAATCTCACCAACCATGCATTCAAGGGAACAACCCAACACCACGGGGTGGTTTGCATGATTCATCACTTAACTATAAACTTTGTAATAAAGTCTCTAACCTTAAATTTGTAAGATAAATGTCACCTAATTTTAATTATTATAAAATTATAAAAATTTTATAATAATTTACATTAAACCCATGAATCGATCTAAATTCGTCTAATCCATTTGAATATTGATCAATTTATAAGCCATATTTTTTGATCCATTTATGAACCAACCTATTAGTAATCCATCCATTAATGACCCAATTCAAACCCGTCCATTTGCCACCTATAATTGCAATTGAAATTTAATGATAATATATTGACGTTACAACAATTTAGAATGAATTTGTTCAATTGATTTTTCTTTACACTACAAGAAAATTTAAAAATAGCAACGGAATTGATTCTGTTGCTAATTTAGCAACGGAATTGCTTTTCCGTTGCTAATTTAGCAACGGGTTAAACTTTCTAGATTTAGCAACGAAAATATATTTAGTTACTTTTCGTTGCTAAAAGTGAAGGAAATTTTTAGCGCTAAAATTTAGCAATAGAATTACTATACCGTTGCTAAATAAGGCGCTAATAGTTGGCGAAAAAAATTTGGAATGAAAAATAGCAACAAAATTAAACTTCCGTTGCTATATTAGCAATGAAAAATAATTTGGTTGCTAAATAACATGGGTTAAAAAAATTTGTTTTCAAAATAGTAACGGAATTTTGTTCCGTTGCTAAATAGCAACGGAATTTAGTTTCGGTTGCTAAAATAGCAACTGGTAGAAATTTCATTGCTAAATTAGCAACCGAATACAATTCCGTTGCTAATTTAGCAACGAAAAATGAAATTCCATTTCTATTTTAAGAAATTTTTAAATAATTTTTTTATTTAATATAGCTAACAGTTCCCATATTAGAGGATAGAATAGTGGCATAAAAATCAAACCAACGAGCAAATCATGAACAAATATTTTCTGTTTTCCAAGGAACAACTTGCAACACAAAGCATCCTATGGGCAGTAGGTTTCCTAAAATAAAAAAATAAATTAATTACTCTTACCATTTTTTCTAAAATGATTTTCCATATTTTATTTGATAATACTAAAATCAGAAGATGTTACAAATCTAAATTGGAATTGAGAAATAAGAGCAACTTGAGAGAGAGGGGAAAAAAAGACAAAATAAGCTCAAAAGTCAATATTTAGATTCAATAAGGCAACATCAATTTATTTTGGCATTTTCCTTCCTTGTCTAAAATCAAAATTCATATTATATTTTCCTATCATCATATATATGAAAATAACAATATATATATATATATAAAGAAAACGTAAAAAGAAAAAGAAAACAAAGTGGGTCTGAAATGAATTTGCAATCATGTACAAAGTTGAAAACATTTGCATTAAAAAACAAAAAGAAAAAAGTTGAAAAAATAAAACAAAAACAATAAATCCAATTCCTCCTAACTTAGCCCAATAAACAATCAAACAAAAAAAACTACACTCGTCCTTTTGTCAAAAAACCCTAGTGCTCTCTCATACAGTCATTCTCACTCCCTTGGCTCGATTGAGATCGGAGAATGGTGACAAGCGAGCAAACAGTCATACAATTCACGGTGCCATTTTCGTCGAGTCTCTCAGCTAAGGTGCATCCTTTGGTTATCTTCAACATTTGCTATTGCTACGTGCGGTGGCCTGACCAAGTCGAACGTGTTGTCGAAACACTTCTCGGCTCTGTCTTGCCAGACTTTTTGGTTTTCCTTTTTTTTTTCTCGGTTCCATCTTGCCAGATTTCCTTTTTTTTTCTATCTTTCACCCTTATCCCAACTTTCTAGTTTTCCTTTTCTATTTCAGTTATTTTTCATCTTTCTCAAAATATTAAAAAATGGCAGCTGAAAATGGTAAATTCGATGCTTACGAGGAGGCTTGCAAGCAACGCCTTGAAGCAAACAAGAAGCGCTTCTAGGTGCTGAAGCTTTTCTTCCCCTTTTTATTTTCTATCATTATTTGTTTTTATGGAGAGGTTAAAAAACTGTAAATTCATTGTAATTTTTCTTTTTTAAGGACCTTGGGACTTCAAATATCTCAAAAAGTCTTTCCGATCTCACAAGCTCTAATAAGAAGTCCCAGGTATGATTTATTTGAATCAAAATTGCTAGTTTTTGAATTCTATATATGGTTTATTGGAATCCTCCGTGGGTTCTTTCTCACTCTACTTTTGTTTTTTCTTGTTTTACATTTCCCCTGTTAGAGATGCTCTCGATGAGGTGTCTGTCCTGGACCCACCTCCTCGGCTTGAAAGTAAGGAGGATAAGAGTGGGCTTGTTGCTTCTTTAAAGCTCAAATTGCTGGTTAGTCTCTTTAATTTTCTTAATTAATTTTCATTTTCATATACTTTTTTTTGTTGGGTTTTATGTGACTGTCTGCTTTAGTTAGGTTCAATTTTGAATCTTTTATTGCCCATGGCTTTCACTTATTCAAGTTTATTGATTGCTTTAATTTTGTTTTCAAATGCTTAGAGTGTTCTATTTGAAAACTATAATGGCTTTGATTAGAAAGTGTAATTAGCAAGGTGCTAAATGGTTCACATTGGCAGTAATTAATTTGGGGTTTGTTGTTGCTTGTCTTGTCTATATGTTAGGCAGTGCATTAGTGATGGGGATTTATTTGAACCCTTAGTCTCACCAGACTGTGTATAGGATGAGTAGGGTATCGTTCCAAAGGGAACGGGGTAAATTTTGTATTGAAATCACAAAGACTAGATGGATAGGTAACGAATAAAATAAAGATCATGCGTTTAACTAAATATCTAAACTACTTTGGATATATTAAATTAATTTGGATTAAAGATGACTTAAATGATGGTATGAACATACATTAAAAATTATGAAATAGTAATTCATTTAAGAACAAGTTCTAGATAATTATATAAATAAAGTGACTGGAGAATTTAGCCAAAATTCTTTAAAGCAACTCTCGTTGTCAGTAAAGATGTTTTTATTTAGAGTTTATAAGCACTCTCGTGTCATTATAGAGATAAACAAAAATTATGAAGCTCTGTGCCAATTCTTTAACCCCTCAAAGTGAATCCCTTATCTCTAAGTGAATTCAATGCTTCAAGTACATTCATTTGTTTTTCCATCAAAGAATTCCAACTCTCGTTGCGAATAAATTGACTAACATGCCAAATATGGTGGCCAAGCATACATAGCAAATCAATGCACACAAATGAATGTAAATCATACTCCATTCATAATAATAATAAACATGTCTTAAACAAATTAATACTAGAGCATATTTATAATGCACAAAGGAAACTAGCCAAAGTATATAATTGAATTAAAGACAAAACAAGAGGAAGAAACTCATCTCATGTTCCTTTGGCTTTTCCCTTTGTAATCATCTACTAAAAAAAACTAAGTAAAAATGTTTATCCAAAACAAAACTATATTTCTAAAAACTAAAACATTGATTTATCCCCCCTTTCCTTTTCCTCATCTTGGATCCCTATTTATAGAGATTAAGTCTACAGATATGTCCCTTCAGAATAGTTGTTAATCATGGAAAGTTGTCCTGAAAAGTCCTGATGGTTGGCTGAAGGATCGGTTGCAAAAAGGTGGCATCGTTTGAGAACAGGTGCTTTGTCCGACTCATGAATGCCTTCACGAGTCGTGAATTCCATCAAGCCTTCTTTACTCGTGATCTTCCCTTCTTCTCGTGACATTCCTACTAACTCGTAAACTTGTGTGTGAGTCGTGAAGTTTTGTGTGACTCGTGAAGTGTGTGAGTCGTGAGCCTGTGTGTGACTCGTGAGCCTGGTTGTGAGTCACGCACTGCATCACGACTTGTTTGATCTTTCTTCCTTTTTACACCTAAATTACCCTACAATGCAAACAAACACATAAAATAGACAAAAATACATAAAATATAAATAATTTAACATACTTAGCTACCTAAATGAAAGATAATATACATTAAATAATATACCATTTTATATGGTATCAATTAGTCATTATTTTTGGCTTGATTTATTGACAAATCAGTGTTTATTTAGTGGTTTTATTTTATAGTCACAAATACGTTACTTGCCATATTGCTTGATCCCTTGTGTGATCTGATATGATTTTTTTTTTATGACCAAACACTTCTTATAACTCTCAATTCTTTGTTGATGGAGGGTGTTGCTCCATTATTTCGCTAACAACAGATCTTCTAATGCAAATTAAAACATGCCAGGCTATAAGATGTTTAACTAAGATTGCAATGCATGGTGCTATCTGCCCAAATGATTGTAGGTTAGTGACTCTAAGCAGGAAAGTTAAGTCTTTTAGCATGTGAGCTATTTTGGTTAGTTTTGAAAAGTTGTTGCAACCTTTTGGTGAATGAGATGTATGGCTAAATAAGAATAGTTCAACAGGATTGCTGCTCCGTAGTTTTGAAAAGTTGTCCCAACCTAATGTTCTATTAGGTATATTGGTTAGTTTTGAAAAGTTTTCCCAACCTAATGTTCGATTACAACTAATGTGAATTTTCCAAATAGGATTGCTGCTCTGTAGTTTTTGGTATTGACATACTTTGCTAGAAAGATACTGTTATAATTAAAATTTGCCTTTATTTATAATTAAAAATATTAGTATGGTTAGGTTGTGACTGTTTTTTCTTTGTTTAGTCCTATGAAGAGCCAATAAATTAACTGTCGTTATAATAAATATGTATTCTTTTTCGATGATGATAGAGACTTGATAGTTTCTTCTCAATTTCTATGGTTTAAAACACTTTCTTAATTTTTTTCTCAATTTCAACGCTTTGATAACTTCCCAAGAAAATTGAGGGTAGTAGCATTTCGTGTTGTCATAATATTAGGATTTTGATAATTTATGGGATGCGGTTAACCATATTTTCGATTTTTTTATTGTAATGGTGATTTCAGGTATCAACTTATCAAGAAGAGGTGAAAAAAAATGGAAGGTTAATAAAAAGGAAGACTATATTGGATCCTTGAGGAGGTGCTGTAGGGTTCCTCAACTGCAGATTATTATAACTCTGTCATTGGCTCTTAACATGAACAAAAAATCATGCATTGGATCTAGCCAAGTAAAATTCATGACTAAATATATTGTGTTGGTATATTTATCAGCTGAAAGGTAACAGCTCTAGGAAATCAATATATATATATATATATATATATGGTTTTCTTTCTCTTGTCATTATGTTCTTCCTTTTTTTCCTTTTAATTTTTCCATTGATGGATCATTCTCTAGCTTAATTGTTTAAAAATTTACATGTCCTAAATTTAATAGCAAGATTATTTTCTTTTCTTAAAATTTTTCATAGTTGTTGTGTATTATGAATTATTTAATTTGTAATAGTTTATCTAATTACAATATGGTAAGGATAGGATATCACATGATGGATGCTATCTTAAGGAATTAGGTTATTGAATGCATTAAGTCTCCATGTATGGCAATTTTCCTTTTTTCTCTATGTGGATCAAGCACGTGGCACCATTACACATAAACACTTCTTTTTGTTTTTAAGAACTTGCTTAAGACCATTACAACAATCAGGGGTTGGAGATTTTGCATCTCCTCCTACATAAGGTAGACATGTAGCCTAAACCACCAACTGCTTTATATTTTCCTTTCTATAATGGGAAAATAAAATGAAGGGGTCTGATTTGTCAAATTTAAATTAGTGTATTGTTGGAATATTTTAGATATATACATTTTGTATATATATTTCTTTGTTAATAATTTAACGTGAGATTTGATGACTAATTTGATATTTTTCATGTTAACATTAATACATTTTTATCAATATATACGTGTCTTTACCATTCACAGTAAGAGCAAGTAAGCCATCAAGATTTAGAAGTTCATAGAAACTCCACAAACTTGTGCTCAATAATGTTATTATGTATGGTTCTTCTTTGTAATTTTCTATTGATTTCTTCTTCACCACTGTCCAAAATGTCTTTCTGCACATTTAAAGTTTAGAAACCTTCTCATTTATTAAATTCTTCTACTATATATTATACTCAATTATTCAAAACATTGCTCAAGCATGCTTGAGATTTAGTTATCTTTAATAACTGTGGATTATTGTAATTATGTAATTCTATATTAAATTCTGTAATTAAAAAGCCGTTGTAATTCTATAATTCTATAATTAAGGGGCTATCTTATTTTTATACTATGACTTATTTATTAATAAATTTACCTCTTTAAATAGTTTATAACCCTAGGAATATCTATTAAAGATATTCTTGCACCTCCTGCTTTTGGATAACATTGTTGCTTCAAGAAACAAAAATAAGCTTACACGACTGAAATTTGCCTTTTCCATCAATAAATTAAGGATGGTGAGAAATTGAGTGGATTGATGTTTAGTTATTGAATTATTTTCCTTTGGTGTTTGATAATTTTAAGTAAGTGAATGTTTCAGGGTCAGTCAATGCTTGAAACTACAAAGAATTAGCAGCACAGCCCGACGTTGATGGCTTCTTGGTTGATGGAGCTTCTCTAAAGGTAACTGGATGATGCTTTAGTTTTTTTACTTTGAATTTTTACAACCCTTGTGTTCTTTTCCTTACATTTCATTTCCTTACAAGTCTTGTACAACCAGCTCGCCTCATGGATGGTTTATGGGATTCTTCAAGATCAGTATGGTGAATTCTTTATTAGAAAGTAGATGCACAGAGTTGTATTTCTTATAACAATTTAAATAATATGTTTTTTTAGTTACCGTGTGCTTTGAGAACTTAATGGGTTAAAATAAATGAACATTAGCACTTGGGATTTCATATATTTTTGATATATCTGAATTATCTCATTCTATACTTTTTGAGTTTATCTCATGTTTTCTTATTTTTATCTTGCCTTGACAATTAAGCTTCCATATGACCATAACGTTCTATTCTTTGTGTCCCAGAAATTAAGGCACGGATGAATCAGTTACCCTTTTTTTTGCTAGAAGCTTTCTGTGTCCTCTTTACTTGTCTGTTTAAATTTTATCTAGCACTTTGCTTT
This sequence comes from Excoecaria agallocha, assembly GCA_037975025.1. Classification (NCBI taxonomy): domain Eukaryota; kingdom Viridiplantae; phylum Streptophyta; class Magnoliopsida; order Malpighiales; family Euphorbiaceae; genus Excoecaria; species Excoecaria agallocha. Next base: position 27,773,821 of record CM075821.1, on the reverse strand, counting down.
CACAAGAATGTTTGAGCTCTTCATTATCCATAACCATTGTTTATATCAGTTCCTGATCTTGCTTGTACAATTCCAGCTCTGCCATAATTTTCTACTTCTGCATATCCAACTATCTAGTTTTGACATGAATACATATTAATGCCCTATGCTATGCATTTAAGTGAAAAAGTAACTTGATAGTAATAATGTTGCTATATTTTTCCAGTGTTTTCTTGAGGAGAGTCGGCAGTTAATGCGTTTACCTCCCCGCCAGTCAACTGCTGAAGCTGATCTCATGGTCCCATTTCAACTGGTATCCCAAGTGGACATGATTTTGCACTCCGTTATTGATTACTTATTATTATGTAAGCTTGTTATGTGCCAGCCTTACTAATGGTTTGTAACATAACTGTTGGCATTTCTTGCAATGCAGGCTGCTATAAAGACAATTAGTGAGGAAGATGAATACTTCTCTAGAGTATCCTTGCGGTTGGAGCCTATATTTTCAATTAAAATTTTAGATATTTTACTCGTCTTTTTTTTTGAAAATTATATTGATTTTATCTTTATATCTACTAGGATGCCTTCATTTGGAATCACAGTGATCTCCCAGGTAGATTTGCCCAAATCTAAAGCTTATTCTGATGTAAACAATACTGGCGCATTATCAAATGCTTCTTCAGAGGTGTGTCTTGATGGGAATTGAATTATCCAATTTAACGAAATTTACAAATACATCATCAATTGAAATGTAGGCCCTGTTCTGTTTCCTTGCATCCTTTATCCTCAAATTTCCTTCAACGTAACGTATCTCAGCTTATTAATTAACAAAACCACTCACTCAACAATTGTGTTATGTTTGCTTTCTATTCTGATGTTAAAGTTGAAACATCCCATGCATGTGGAACTACTGATAATTGTTAATTAATTATCTTCACATTTTCCAGTTCAAAGAGAAGACGATGATGGGTATTTTAGATTAATACCGTATTAGGCAAAAGTGGTCCATTATTTTGGATGATTGGATGGATCCTTTCCCATATTCAATAAAAGTTTGTGTGAATTCTAGTTTTTATATCAAGCTGTGAACTGCCTGTTCATTTTGCGCAGATTTGATCTATGTATTAATTAATATTATCATAATATAATAATATTCCATCATTTACTTTTGTTTTTTATTGTTTCGTAATTTTATGACTTTGGCATATGTATCAACAATTTGTTTGACATTGGACAGGTTCTATTCTTTAAAACTACTACTGCTAGTAGCAATGTGATTTTAATTTTTTTTCTTGATTATTGTTTCGAACATCATCCAATTCCTTGAATATGGTTTGCTAATCTAGATATTTTTTAGCTTGCTCTTCTTTCTTCTTTTTTTTTCTTAAAAAAATTTACCAATCCTTTGTCTTTCCTTTTTTTAATTGATGTTAACTTTAAAAAGTTGTGTACAATATTCCTTCCATTTATTTACTATGGTTTTCACTTATATCAAGCCTCAAGAGTATTGAAGATGCATAGAAATATATGACACTTAATTGAGGTTTTTTTTAGATTAAGACCTAGATAAATAAAATTACTTACTTAATGCCTTAGATTGTTTATTTAAGTTTCAGTATTTTATGTATTTTGTCAGAATTATTAGTAATAATAGTGGTGATGGAATAGCGACGAAAACACCGTCACAAACTTTTTTATACTAGATGCTGAATTTAGCAACGGAATTCAATTTCGGTTACTAAATTTAGCAACGAAATAATAATATCCGTTGCTAAAATTGGCAACGGAATTTGAATTCGATTGCTAATTTGACCAATTCAACAAATGTTAGTTGTTAGATTTAGCAACGTAATTTAATTGTCGTTGCTAAATTTAGCAACGGAATTGAATTTAACTGAAATTTCCGTTGCTATTTTTGATTAGCAACGGAAAATTGACATTTTCCGTTGCTAATTTTCGTTGCTAAATTACAATTTTTTTGTAGTGATTATAATTTTTATTTGAAATTTAATTCAAATAAAAGTAATTAATTTCAATTGAAATTGACAAATGAATTTTAATTGATTACATTGATTTGAATTAATTTAAATAGACAAATGAGTTTACAATTTTTAGTGAATTTTTAATTTTGCATTTAATTTTATTTCAAATTGGATAAGTGATTTTTTTTTTCAATTGAATTTCAATTGATTTAAATTTAATTCAGTTGAAATTAAAATTGAATCTATTAATACACTTTTGGATGTTAATTTGATTTTTTTTATGAGAAGGAAAATTTGCCACAAAAATAAAAATTATTTGTTAACTTAACCTAAAAGTTAAATTAATTAATTTGAACTTCAAATTAAATATATTTTCCGACCCACCAAAAATTATTTTTTGACTCCTCTACTCTTATTTACTAAGTTAAAATAATATATGTTAAAGCAAAATTGAACCAAACCCAAAATTCAACCCAAATTCATCCAAAAAAAGATCCAAACCCAAATCAATTCAAATAAATACCAACTGGATCAACTCAAAATTAATCCATTTTATTTTTCAACACAATCCAACCTAAAACCCATTGGATCAACCTAAAATTGATCTATTTTATTTTTCAATCCATTGAATCTGTATCCAATGAATTTTTTCCAAAATTTCTCTTTCTTCCTCCTTTTTCAATAAATTTGCAGCAACGTGTACGAGTTAACATCCGTTTCATGAACATTTTTAATAATGAGAAGGGATTTCATTTCCATGTTGTAAGAACACATAATTTACTTAAATATGTACATATCAACATTGAAATTGTCCATAATCTTATTGAAATCATCCTAATTTTTAGTCAAAAGTTCTTATTACACCTAAGAGATTGAGCTAGGGCATGTATAGTTCTAGGAATTTAGATTTTTACCGTAATAATATTTTCGTAATAAAAACATTTCTTTGATATATATATATATATATTTTCTGTTACTAGCCATAATGATTTTTTTTTTAATGAATGTATTTCTTTAATAAATTACTAGCCCTAATGAATTTAGTAAATTACGGTATTCAAAACAAATACTACGTTTCAAATTATCATACAAGAGCTGCAACTCTGCTTAAGACCAGCGTACAAACAATTGCACGAAAATTGAGAAAAATGAATTGCTCGTAAAAAAAAATATTCTAATTTTATGTAGTCCTCATGTTGGGTGCAAATCATTTTTAAAATATTTTTTGAAAAATTTTATAATAATTTGCATTAAGTTTATGGATCAATTCAAATTTATTCAACCTATTTGGATATTGATCCATTTATAACCCATATTTTTTGATCTATTTATAATCCAACCCACTAATGACTCATCCATTAATGATCAAATCCAAATTCATCTAATCCGTCCATTTGCTGCCTCTAGTTAAAATAATATAAAATAGTCAATTAACAAAATTGATTAGCACTTATTTAACAAATTTGTAACAAAATAAGGAATTGATGATAAGTAAATAAGCACATAATACATATTCTTAAAAGTAGAGACTTTTTTTCTTTTTTTTTTTTGTGAGATAACATCAATCGAAAGATCATATGTATACAAAAGTAGTATATATAACTATATACACACATGCATGCATACGCCATGCATATATGGCTACTCAATTTGAATTGATTAAATTTCAAAGTGAAAATCAATTATATATATTTAAATTGAATTTCAATTATATCAAAATCGAAAAAAAAATTTCATGACTAATTGAATTATAATTTAATTCTGTTGAACTTTCAAATAAATTAAATAAATTCAAATCCAATTTAAGCAATTACCATTAAAAATCGATTATTCAAAGTGAGATTATTTTATTAAAATTCATTCAATTGCTTCAAATTTAGTTTCATTTAAATAATTTCAAATCAATTGAATCAATTTATCCATAATTGTTCAATTTTAATTGACATCAATTATTCAAATAAAAAAAATTCAATCTTATGTAATTGAAATTAAATTTAGCAGAAAAGAAGCTGTCATTGGCTCTGTGGCCTGGAGATATTTTAGTTATGCTGACAATTATTTTTTCTCAAGGGTATTTTTAAACTGCTCAATTTAGCAGGATTCAAACTCAAATTCATTGACAACGCCATTGCTAGACGAAGCTGATGATTTATGAGATATTTCCAGCATTTTCAGGAACAAAATGAAAAAAAGAGTAAGAATGAAGGTTGGAATATTTACCCTTTCCCTAAACATGTGTCGCTTATTAATTGGTTGATTTTGGGTAATATCCACGTCATCATGTCCAACAATTGCTAATTTGTTACATATTTAAATTTGGGGGCCAACTTGATAAAATTGTACAAGTTGGTGTACAAAAATGTATATTAAACCTATGCATTTTTTTTCACACATATTAAGGTAATTATTGATTTTCTTCAATTTAACAAAAAGTACTTAAATAAAAACTATAATATCCTCTTTGATATTTGAGATAGAGAAAATATGTTAAAAAGCGAAAGATTAATAGAAATATTAATGTATTGTTGATATCAATAAGGAAAAAAAAGAAATATATATTTAATAAATACTTTTTTGATTTTATAAAGTACCATTTAATGTCGAACAAATTTTTTCTCAGAAAAATAACAATTATCCTAAAATAAAGATACTACTAGTAAGTTTAATAGAGCTTGTTTTTATGAATCCATAAATCTATCGACTCCGTGACTCCATCTTCTTCTACTCCCCTTCCTACATATTTTACAATTTCTTCAATAATAAATTTCTTTTCATAATTATATCTTCTCCGTATATATCCACAACCACAAGGATATATATATATATATATATATATATATATATATATATATATATATATATATATATATATATATATATATATATATATATATATATATATATATATATATATATATATATATGGAAATTCCACAAAAATAGAGCTCCCGAGTTTTTTTTCTTTTTTCACAAGTGCACCGTAACCCTAGTTAGATATAAATCGTGTTTTGATGTCTGAAATGAAAAACACAATGATGATGAAAGGGGCATATTTTATCTTTGTGATAGAAAAAAGTTGAAAAACATATTGTGACGTGCGCTCTTTTCACCGCTACTCGAATCATCCCTGAAATCAAGGTATTATCGAACTCAATGGAGGAAACTTTTAACCTTTAATGGTTCAATCTCATTTTTAGGATCCGATCAGGTTGAGATTTCTGCATCTAAGTTGACCGGTCCTTCACGATAGGAAAAAGACTATCCAATTTGCTAAATCCCAAACCTCGCGAGGTATGAGATGGCATCTCAAGGCATCTTTATCTCATCTCTGACAATTGATAGCTGAGAGGTATCTGTTGGGCACCACAAGGCTGATTGTAAGGAGTTGCCATCCAATGGAATATTGGGAAAGAGGGCGTTTCGACCTCGTGAGGCCAAAAATCCAAAGATCGATCGAAACTCCACTCTTATTTTTATCTTTAATAAATGTGATATAATAGCTTTCAGATTAATCATGTTATATCTTTTCTTACATGCAGGATTTAGAGCAAATGTAGAAATTGAAGGCGCACCAAAGCACATAGGAAAACGGTCAATCATGGCATAAAATAAAGTGATAAAGATATCCATAAATCAGACAATTCATTATAATATTTTTTATGAGGGCTTTGATCCTCGAATGTGAATTGTGAAGAAGCGTTTGATTACGAGGATTTGAAGTAAGACACTTGCTAATTCAAGTTTTATTAAATAACATCTTGTGTTATTTAATTATATACAAAATCTTTTACATTATTTTTATATGTGAATTTCCTAGGTGAGAAATAGGACGTTGGTCCAATTTTGTTGATGAAATATTCCAATTCTTTACTATAAATATTTTTTGTGACATTTTACGTTTATGATCGAAAAAGCCTTTTTATAACAAAGAGAGGGGATTGTGGACTTACCTGTAGAGCTCGCTTGGCTGTCTCGCAAAAAGGGTTATCTGCAATAATAATAATAATAGTAGTAGTAGTAGTAGTAGTAGTAGTAGTAGTAGTAGTAATGACAATTAAAATAAATATGAAAAAAGGAAATTGAATTGAAATAAGTAGATAAATAAAAAGGAAAAAAAGCCTGCAGGTATGTTGAGAAATGCGCTGGTGCGCATTGTACAATATATGATCGACTCATTTATCTTAAAAAAATAGGAAAACATATTTTTTGCAATGCACCACGTGATGCATGGGTGTGCATCAAGTGATACACAACCGTACTTGTCTAATAACGAGGTTGGTTTTCCCTTTTGTTTAAAATAAAGTCCTCGTCGACAAGTAGATCTAAAAGGGAGTAAAAAAAGATCACTAAATATACCAAAAAATGATTTTTAAATCAAATTTTCTAAAAAAATTGCTTTAAAACAAAAAAGGGAATTTAAAGACAATAGCCTAATAATTTCTACCACACGACAAAGTACCCTTAAAAAGGGTTTCATGACCTAAATCGAAGAAAGAGCAAATATATAACAAAAATATTACAAATAAATCAATGAATAAAATTTATAATATTTGAAATGATAAATGTATAAATTTTATACTATCAGAGAACTGAGTAGAGGAGAAAAGACTTTTTATATTACGTTTAGTGTACTGATTCTATTAAACTATTGAATGTCAGATTTGTAGACCCTTTTTGTGTTAAAATAGTCAAACTGATTTGGAAACGTGAAGAACTAAGTGCCAAAGAAAACCTTTTTAGAATCTTAAAAGAAATTTTCTTTAAAACATTAACAACAACAAAATTTTTCCAACCTTTTGCAAAGTGACTGGCCAAAACCTTTTATAAGAAGGGTTGCACGGCCGTGTAAGGCATCTTGCACGGGTGTGCAAACCCAAAAGTCAGCTAACTTGCCAATTTTCCTCGAAAAAGTTGACCTACTTTTCGTTTGCATGGGAGTGTAAATAAGGTGCACGATCGTGCAACTCAAGTATTGCAGACCACTTGCCTGAAAAGGCAAGATTCTTTATTTATACTGCCGTGTAGGACCTTTTGCATAGGTGTACAAACCTTAAGATGGAAAAAAGCTAGCAATTGGCCAAACAATGATGACATTTTCCTTATGTACGAGTGTGCAAGGCTTAAAATTTACTTAAATTGACTTTTAAGCCCTTGATCAAGGATATTTCTCTTTGTTCAACCCTTTGCTTCCCTTAAGCACCCAAATTAAGCACAAAAACATTTTAAATCACTTTCGAAAAATGTTTCAACACCAAAAGGACCTTGTAACCCTTGATTTTTTTTCTTTCAAAGAGTAGTTTTCCTCATTAGGTAACTCTAACAAAAGCCTACTTAGGACCCAGTGTCTACAGTTGCCCCTAACTTTAGGGAGGCTAGCACACAAGAGTGCCTAGGTGAGCCAAAGTTTTGAGTGAGAGAGAGATGCTTACTTAAGGAGGCTAACTCTCAGTCGCTTCGTAAAAATGCTCGAGGAGTGATGGATACTAGTCCATGGCGTGTTCTTTTTGTCTAAAGGCGATTTCACTCTGTGGCTATACCTTAATTTGAAAGCGATTCCGCTTCTGTAGCTATACCTTGATTTGAAGGCAATTCTGCTTCTGCAGCTATGCTTTAGTTTGAAGGCAATCCCACTTTGTGGCTATACCTCATTCTAAAGGCAATCCCACTCTATGGCTATACCTTGATTTAAAGGCAATCTCACTCTTTGGGTATACCTTGATCTAAAGGCAATTTTGCTTCTACGGCTATGCGTTGATTTAAAGGTGATCCCACTCTAGCTATACCTCATTCTAAAGGCAATCCCACTCTGTGGCTATACCTTGATTTGAAGGCGATCCCACTCTATGGCTATACCTCGTTTTGAAGGTGATCCTACTTTGTGGCTATACCTTGATTTGAAGGCGATCCCACTATGTGGCTATACCTTATTCTGAAGGCGATCCCACTCTATGGCTATACCTTGATTTGAAGGTGATCCCACTCTGTGGCTATACCTCATTCTGAAGGTGGTCCCACTCTGTGGCTATACCTTGATTTGAAAGTGATCCCACTCTGTGGCTATACCTCATTCTGAAGGCAATCTCACTTTTGTGGCTATATCTTGATTTCAAGGCGATCCCACTCTGTGGCTATACCTTGATTTGGTTGGTTTTGTTTACTAAAAAATTGTATATGTTGGGGTTGCTCGGATCTGGAGTTAATTGCATGACCACTTGCCCCCTGCAGCGGAAGGAATGCCATCGCAGGCGGTGATCATGAGACTGCATTGGTCGATGCTGTATAATTGGTCATATCCTATTTTAATTGCATTTGTAGTGTTGAAGAGGTTATATGGGAGTTTGTTGCCCCATGTGTAGGTTGATAAGACAATTAGTTGTAATTTATTGTTACAACTTGGTGTGTGAATTTGTTGAGCCTATTGTTGTTGATTATCATAATGTGTCCATAGGTATTGGTCATTGTTATTTAATTACTTTTGATTGAAATATTTCAAAATTGTCATTACTTCGTTAGGGACAAGCAATGTTAGTATATAATATGATTTAACAAAATAAGCTAGTAAATTATATAAAATATAAAAAGTAAATCAAAGCTATCCTAAGAGCAAATCCAGAACAAAACCATAACAAATCCAAAGTAAATTCAAAGTAAAAGGACAAACATCCCAAAGTAAATATCAAAGTATAAAATATAAAATGTACGTAAGATAAAATCAAATGTGAAAGGTATCATCTTCTTGAAATCATATGGCCTCAATGCAGGTTGAAGAATGGGAACACAGGGTGAACAACAGCAAGGTGAAGGAACTCATCAAAGTAACTTGTAAGGCATCCCATCTCCTCTTGAATCCCAGTCAAGTTAGTAGCCTATGCTGTCAAGCGGCCTGCGACCGTCCTATCTATGCTTGTAACATATCCTCTGAAATTAGTATCAAGCTTTTCAATCCTCTTCTTGATCTCATCTCTAGCCCTTTTGACTATCTCACTAGCTGTAAGAATGCAGTCTCTAGTGCTTGGATCCTCTTTGCAACCTTTTAGATACTCGTATCAGCTTGCTGGATCCCTTTCTCCATCCTGGCCATGTCGGCTGTCAACTAGCACTGGCAGGCATCTATGTCATCGAACCTCTTCAAATACATCTCATAATGCCTAAGCTACTCCTGGTGAATCATCTGTATATCTGTGGCCATAGCAGTCTAAGATACCGTTATGTTTTGAATACCCTGTAATATGGCATCCCATGGGGCGATAGGTGCATTCAGTTGTAGTGAAGGGGGTGCTGAAGATATGTCGCACTAAGGTGACCATAGTCTCTAGATGACAGCTTATGTTGAAAAGTGGGAAAAGCTTATGTGGTCTATGCTTCGGCTGGCTCCTAGTTGGCCTTACTTGCAAAATAATCAATAAAAGGGACTTCTTCCTCCCTAAATCCTAGCCCTAGGACATCCTCTATTTGCTGGTAAATATCTGGCTCTTGCTCTGGCTCAGGTGGTTGTGGCTAATGCTCCTGCTGCTCTCGACCAGGTGTAGGGCTGTATCCATCTCTTGCAAGGTCGTTAATATAATCCTATGGGGAATAGCATCATCCTCTCTAGCCATACACATATCAAATGCTGCCTTTCTCTCCAGGTAATTACCCTCTCTAGTTGATGGGCCCATCATAGCCTCCAGCATCCCATCTGCCAAAAGTAGTTGGGTAACTAACCTGCCTATGATTATCGTTTCACCTGGCTTACGTTGTGTCCTCCTCAGGTGCTCCAGGATGGCATGACTTAAATCCACTTGCCTCTTAGTCATCATACCCCATAGGCTGCAAATCTTTGCCGTATTGATCGTACTAGGTCTACCTATCCTCCCTAAATATAAGTAGGTAAGGACTCGCTAATAGTACTGAAGTAGCTGTGACTTCAACATGGTTGAATTTGCTGTTCTCTGGACATATAGGATACCCGATCATGCAATAACCTCCCATATATGAGATAGAGTAAACCATTCTGGTCTGAATGCATCCTTTCCTGTATGCAATCCCAAAATCTCAAAAAAATGCCTATGAGTTATGGACACCGAGTGACCCTGAATACTGTAGGTGATGACACCCTCCTCGTTGTTTGATCCTTGCTATCTTAAGTAGCGAAAAATAGCCAAAAATTGCCTCATCATCTTAAGATAGGTCCTATATGGCCCTACATAAAATACTGTCCACCCCGCCTGATCCAGAAGCGCATCAGCTTCCTCAAGCAAGCCCAGGTGGCCCAAGAATCCCCAAGACATGAATTGGCTAGGCATCATGCGAACTCCTTCCATGGTCATGTATCAAGTCGCCTGCTGAGGTGTCATCCATATAAGGAGATAGGGATCTATATCTTGCAAAAGACAGACCTGTACAATTACTCATAATGACTTACGTAATAGTGTTGTGTAGATGTTGGTACTTTTTTGTGTATAAATCTCGCAACATTTTGGCCTAAAAAAATCTAAGCCTAAACCTACACAAAATTCATCCACAATAAGCTATAAGAACTAACTAATACTTGGTTCATCCTAACCCGCCACCAGCCGTCTAGCAATCCTGCCAAGTTTTACAAAAAGTAATGTACATAAATGAAACATTATGCTATTTAGGAATCGTCATGTTATCATACTTATATTTACCGTTATCATTATTTTTATTCCCATTACTTTTATTTACATGCGAACAAACATACATGAAAAATTTAATCACATACATGCGAACAAACATACATGAAAAATTTAATCACATGCACTCACTTATGTAATTCCACCATTAATATGACAACAATATTTATGCAAAACTACAACACATGCATCCTTTTTAATAAGTAAAGCTCGATTTACCCTAAAGATATATTTTTTTGATTACCTCCTATTATTCTCTTCTCTTTTTATTGCTATTGATATTTACATTTTATTTATTTACATATTATTGCAAAAATATTATTACCATAATTTATGTTATATTTTAAAAAAAATTTTTTTTACATAATAAAATTTTGTTATCCTTTTTTTTAGATATATTTTACGTTATTATTTTATATACAAGGCTAATAATTTAATACTCATATATATACTTTGTTATTATTTATCTACCCATTTTGCCAACTTTTAGCTTTATACAAGGTGTATATACTGCCTATACATATTTTCACTAAACAAATCAATCAGACAATCAAAAACGATAACATGCACAACACTAAAACAAACAAAACTAAAAAAACTAGGGTGCAATAACGTATCCATTATACAACATATTCACTTAAATTCTCCTCAAAGGCAAAACAAAAACTATCATTAACAATGCAACACACACACTCACATCAACTTTCATCATCATTTCCATAGCATTTTAGTTCCATTTAACTCATAAAAAGAGGTAGAAGATGTTAAACATATCATTTTTGGTTGGTAGGCAAAAACTCAATGAAAACATGCAAATAATATGTCAAAATGTGCGTAATGCAAAAACCTAGCCATCTACCGAACTGGAATTGCAAAATGCCATCAAACAAACAAGAAAAAATGTAAAAAACCAGATTGTGCAATGTAAAAATCGGGAAAAAAGAAAACAAAAAAGGAAAGAAAGAGGAGAAAAGGAAGAAACCAATGGGTTTTAATATATCGAGACTTTGTACGGGTGTGCATTGGCTTTGCACGGTCGTGTATTCTTTACAAAGGTATGCAAAAGCCATGTACAGATGTGTAAGGCTAAAAATCAGGAATTTGAAAAGTTTTGAATGTGAAACCTTTCCATGCATGAAAAATACCTAAGTGAATAGTATTTTTGCATGGATTTTGACCAAAACTCATGCAAAACAACCCTAATTTTTTAAATAATTCCAAAAATTAAAATTTTTACAATTTTACAATTTACCAGTCTAATAATAATACAAATTATTTTATTTACAACTTACTTACAAGAATTCAACCTTGCAAAAGTGTAATTTTAACAATTTATTTTTCACTCTTATCATGCTCACAATTTATTTATATTTACATTTATCTATCATTGTATACTTAATTTGCTGCTATTATTATTATTATTATTATTATTATTATTATTATTATTATTATTATTATTGTTGTTGTTGTTGTTGCTGTTGTTGTTGCTGCTGCTGCTGTTGCTACTACTACTACTACTACTACTGTTCCTGCTACTACTACTACTACTACTACTACTACTACTACTACTACTACTACTACTACTACTACTACTACTACTACTACTACTACTACTACTACTACTACTACTACTACTACTACTACTACTACTACTACTATTATTATTATTATTATTATTATTATTATTATTATTATTATTATTATTATTATTATTATTATTATTATATACAATTTCTTTTAATAAATTATTATTATATTTTCTTATTTTTTGGTGCCCAAATAACCGGGTATACGTGCAAAATATACTCCCTGAATTATTAAACTTTACTGATAATAATTATAACATTAAACGGTGAGCTAACCTTGAGATTTGAAATCGAATGAAATCTCTGCAAAATAAATGTGCTGGAACCATGCATGTAGGGGAGGAATGATGCAGCATGAGGTGTCTCCCTGTCATTCCTTTTGGCCAAATTTAATTCAAAGGGTCACTATCTCCCTGACACGTTCATAATGACTGCCACAACACAATCCTTTTTCCTAAATAGAGAGAGTATTTTCAATTAAAGAAATTTGTGCCTTAAATTTAATTTATCTTGTTAAGCAATGTCCAAAATTTTGACATGGTTGCTTTTTATCAATTTACTTTTAACTTGAAATTTTGTTTCATCTGAGTAATTCTTAACTGTGAATGGGTTTGACCTTAATTTGAGAAATTTCTCCTTCATTCAAATATGAGCTGAATAGGGGATATCCGTGCTTTATCTCTATTTGTTAAATTGCATAAAAGCTTTTGCTATACCATGCAATTTCCAAATTTTGAGCACCTCGAGCCAATTTTTAAAATAAGCTGAAAAAAATTGTTTGAAGATGAGGGGATTCAATAAAACTTAATAAGAGTACTAGAACCTTTCTGATTATCCATCAAAGTGACCCCAAGATGAGATAGGATCTAGAAAATGATTTAGGTAGCCATTCTTTATGTAGCCCTCTAAATGACTTTTCCTACCCTGATCTCACCATCACTTGCTAGCCCTTTGAGCCTTTATTCCAAGCATGTTGAATGCGTGCTCATTTTATTGTTACACACATTTAAACAGCCCCTTAACCCAAAATGGTTTTAGCTTCCCCCTAGGAAGATGACCGCTATAGAAAAGCTTATTGTACATTTCAAGAATAGGGGGATTAATCTTTACCAATCATTCGTACGAATTCCATTTATAGGAAATTTGGTTTGTTAGATAAAACAAACCTAGAAAGGGGAAAAAGGAAGAAAGAAAAAACCCTTGCAAAAAAAAAGGAAAAAATGATGGAAAAAAAGGAAAAAAGAGAAAGAAAAAAAGAAAAGAAGAAAAAAAAAGAAATAAAGAAAAGAAAAGAAAAGAAAGAAAAGGGGAATGGGAAACCCTTAAAGTTGAGATTACAACAGCAACAAAAAAAATGAAAAAAGAAAAGGAAAGGGATACCTTGAGCTATTACCTCTCAAACAATCCCTAGTGAGCTAATCACTAGAGCCAAATCCAAAAATGCCTTGATAATGGGAAATGGGTAAAGAATAACCTTCCCATCAATTAAAGAAAAAACATAATGGCCATTTTCCTTTAGCGACATGACCCTTCTTTGATAGCCATTCACCCAAGCCTAACGTTAAAACCAATGTAAGACCTCCTAATTCTAGATTTGGTCTTATCCAACCTAGCGGAGATGACCTTCTAGTAAGATTTGGTATGTAAGAAGAGGCATATGGTGTTTCTTGAGCTTCATGCGAGAAGCCATAAATTCATTTATACATTCCAGTTAAATCTTGTTCCTAACTTTGCATCCAGAATTTCTTTTTAAAAGGCAAAAATTTTGTTTTGGCCTTCAGTACACACATACACAAAATTTACTTAGTATGCATTGTACTTATGTGCTTATTTAGTAGGCTTTTGTATTAACATGCCTGTTCTCCTATTCTCTCATTGAGAATAACTCCTTAATTTATCTTATTGAGATTAAACTAGTTGAGAATGTGGCCCATTCAACTTATTTAAGGATGAATAAAATTCAAGTTTAAAGCATTTGATAAGTTACAATTACTTAAAATTTTAGGCACTTCTTGCCAAGTCGCTCTTTGCACACATCATAGATGTGGCACTTGTCCCACACAACTCACATACGTGCACACATGAATTTCGCAAAAATATGGTACTTATATAATTTCTTGCACCTTACTTATGTGAGGAATTTCTTGCAAGGAAATGAGAAGGGGATCCATGTGCCAAAGCCGATCACAAGACAATTCTAAGCAATGAACACTCAAATCGCAAAGGAAGGTTCCCATAGGAAAGATTGATCTAATTAAAAAAAAAAGAAGAGCATGAAACAAGACCATTTTCGCACGCTATGCTCAAAGGCATTTATCAAAAGATGGCCCTTTTACTCAAAGATGCATCTTTATTGTAGTAATCATGCAAATACATAAAAAGTAAGTATCTACATCATTTATAACAAACACATTGACATCTGATCTCTTCATAGGTACTAAAAAAAGTCCCCTTAAAAGACATCAGTCAACACAACTCATTCTAGTTCTACATGCCGATAAGCTGGCACTAACTAGGAATAAACAACTTGTCTTGGTTCTACATGCTGACAAGCTAACACTAACTAGGAATAGGCAACTCATCTTGATTTTGCATGTCAACAAGCTGGCGCTAATCAGATAGTTCCAAGAAGATTTGACATGCCAATAAGTTGGCATCGATCCTCCTGAACATGGTTTGACATGCCGACAAGCTGGCGTCAACCAATCACCTTTCCTGATTCTGCATGTCGACAAGCTGGTGCTAATCGAGTATAAGAAACTCATCTTAATTCTGTATGTCGATAAGCTGGCACTGATCAGATAGTCCAAAGAAGATTTGACATGCCGATAACCTGGCATCGATCCTCTCCAACATGGTTTGACATGCCAACAAGTTGGCATCAACCAATCACCTTTCCTAATTCTGTATGTTGATTAGCTAGCGCTAATCGGGTATTAATAACTCATCTTGATTCTGTATGCCGACAAGTTGGCATTAATCAGACAGTCTCGAGAAGATTTGACATGTAAATAAGCTGGCATCGATCCTCTCCAACATGGTTTGACATGTCGACAAACTGGCATCAACCAATCACTTTTTTTGGTTTTGCATATTGACAAGCTGGCTCTAATTAGATAGTCAATATAGAGTTCAAACATCTGCAAGTTGATGGTAACAACTCAGCCCAGGGTTAAAACATTGGTGATTTGATGGTAACTACCTAACCAGAGACTCACTACCCAAATGGTACATGTTAAATACAATTGAAAGCTTGCCATTTGAGGTACGTGTCTTCTACCATTTACTCTGTATTTTATCTTACATTAGCACTAGTGCACTAATTTTTCCAAAATTGGGGGCAATTGTAGACACTAGGTCTTGAGACGGCTCTTGATCAGAGTTACCTAATGAGAAAATGGTTTTGCATAAATAGACAAGGAGTGAAAGTGCAAGGTTTTTTCTCTATTTTTTTTTGTTTAAAATGTTTTTTTGAGCTCTTTGACGGGTTGAAGATGTTTAAAAATCCTTTTGGGATCTTTTCCCTTTTTCCCCTTGCTAGTAAGGTTAAAATGGGTTCTGAAAGATAAAAAAAGGGGGGGGGGGGGAGGGGGGACTCGCCTCCCGATCGTGACTCACCTCTTGAAAATCATTTTAATAGGAATGAATTGTTAAATAGGGAAAAATTTCAATGGGATATTTTCATTTCATCTTAATCCAAAGTAAATGATGGCTTTGGGAGATATTTAAGAAAAAAAGCAAAAGCAACAGATTTTGTCATTGTCTCTCGGTCTCCTTCTCTCTATCTCTATTCATCATCATCATCATCATCATCATCATCATCATCATCATCTTCTTCTTCTTCATGGAAATTCAACCAAAAAATGCCATAAAAAATTCCAAAAAATCTCCAAAAATCGGGAAAAATTCGCAGAGCACCGAATTCTTGTCTTGTGACAGAACCGACACTGAAGGTAATATTTTCGAGTCCAAAGCCCATAAATTTAAATGTTTAGTTTTAATGAATTATCATAAATAAGTTTTTTTTTTTAACTCTTTGCTTAATTAATTTTGTAGATCTATGTTAATTTTACTAATTTCTTCTACTAATTTAATTTTATTATATTAATTTTGTTTTACTATTAATTTATAAATTGTTTTTTTAATATTATTGTTAACATTTTTATTATATATTTTGAGATGAATTATTGCTAATTTAATGTTTAATTATCTTTTATCAATTTCAATTAATTAATTGGCGTTATTGTTAATATTACGATTATTATCATTATTTTTGCATTAGTGATATATTAATTTGTTAGGTTATTGATTGTAATGTAACATATTAAATTATTTAATTATTCTAGTAATTAGTTATTTGTGTATTTAATATGTTAATATAATTAGCTTAATTGAATTGTTTGATTATTAGTTATTTTTATATCATTTATTATACTTTTTAATTAGTGATTTATTTTATCTGTTAATTGAGGTTTTTTTTGGTATTTGCACAACAGCATGCTGTTTTAGTTTATTTGGGCGAAATAGGATTTTTTGTTAGTTTTTGCAGTCCCTTTAGCGACGAAAGATGTAACCGTCGCTAAAACCTCTTTATCCCGTCGCTAAAAACCCATTCACGCCCGTCTTCTTCGGCTCTGCTCATTTTCACGTTCCCACCTTTTTTGTCTTTTTGTGCTTTGGCCTAAGCATGCACAAATGAATTGTTTTGCAATTCATTTGGTTTCTCTGTTTTCATTAACTGTGCACTTTTCTTTTTTTGGCTTTTTAATTTGTTTAATAATATATGTTATATCTTTTAGTTCATTAATTGCTCTAATTTATTATTGAATTGGTAGTTATTTATTTATGGTGTTACTTTAATTTGTTGGCATATTTGTTAATTCGTTATTTAATTTCAACATGTTTTTATTAATATTATATTTTATATTTGCATTTGTTAATTAGCTTAATTAATTAATATGTGTGATAAATTGATTATATTAATTTATCCTTTTGCTTTTAATTTATAATATGTTTTTAATATTCCTTATTTTGCTAACATTATTTTATTATGTCTATTTTATTAATCTAATTTATTGGCATTTATAATTTAATGGTCAAATAGCTTATTGCAACATTTAATTTATTTAATTCAAGTCATATTTTTATTCCTATTTTTAATGATAATATTTATAAAAATTATTATTAATATTATCATTAATGCTTTAACTATTATTGCTGTAACTATTTCATATATTATTATATTCATTTAATTTATCAATTTATTTTATATTTTCAATTATTGTATTTAATTTTTTAATTCATTACTAACTTTTATTATTTTCAATTATGTGTACTTTCATCTCGGGTCGAGTTAGGAAATCAAAGCGGGTTAGCTTAGAATTTCTTTATTTTTTCCACATCCATTTATTTTTTCAGGTCTATAATATTATTTACTGCTTTTTATTTAATTGTCTATAATAGCATAGTAAAAATGAATTTTTGCACAATAATTAAGAAAACTCACTTAAGTATTTTTTTTATCTAATTAATTAAAATTTTCTCACAAAATGGACCAATGTCCTATTTTATTCCAAAAATCATATAAAAGAATTTCATAAATATGCATGAGGGAACCAAAGTTTTCAAATCAATCTGTGACGTGTGCTCGTTCCTCATGTTTTTTTTTTCAAGTCACCAACACTCGATGTCTTGTTGAGCTCGAGTGAGGAAACTCTGACCTTTAGTGGTTCGGTCCCACTTTTAGGGCCAGAACCAGGTTGAGGTTCCCTTCCCAGGTTGACGGTCGTTTCGCGATAGGTGAAAGACTTAACTTGACTTGCCAAATCATAAACCTCAAAAGGCATGATATGGCACGCTCAAGTATCCCTGTCTCATTGTTAATGATCGATAGCCGAAAGGCATCTAGTTGGGCACCACAAGGATGATAGTAAGGAGTCACCACCCAATTGTGACATTGAAAAAGAATGGTGTTCTGACCTCATGAGGCCAAAATCCCGAATAAGGTTCGAAATTTTGCTCTTATTTTTATCTTTGATAAATGTGATATAACAGCCTTCAAAATAATCTTGTTATCCCTTTTTCTTTCATGCAAGATCAGAGAAAATATAGAAATTAAAGGTGCACCCAATCATGTAAGAAAGTAGTAAATCATGAAATATAATAAAGTGATAAAGACATCCATAAATCGGACAGTGCGTTGCAACCTTTCAGGTAAGGACTTTGGTCCCCGCATGTAGATTATCGAAGAAGATTTCATTGTGAGATTTTAAAGACAATGACTTGCCAGTCCAAGTTTTATTTAAGAAATGTCCCATGTTATTTAATTATATATAAAATCATTTAAGTTATTAAAAGCTAATTTTTACATGTGAATTTTCTAGGAAAAAATGTAGACATTGGTCTGACTTTATTAGGAAATATCCCAATTTATTACTATAAATATTTTTGGTGATATTTTTCATTTGCGGTAAAAAAATGTATTTTAATAATAAAGAGAAAGGATTAGGGGGACTTACTTGTTACGCTTTCGCAGTCATATGCATGAAGGGGTTTATTCCACCAGAACAATAATGATAAAAAATAACAATGGTAACAAAATAATAATGATAATAATAAACAAACAGAGAATATTCATAAAACTAATTTGAAAATTATGAAGAGGATAAAGATCTAGTGCATATGTCAAAAAGGTGCACGCGAGTGCGCTTTACGACATACAATTGACTCTTTTATTTTAGGTCGTGCATCATTTAGCGTGCAAGTGCGCATCAAATAATACACGATCCTATCAGCCTAATAATGGTGAGTCACTATAAGAAATTTACAATTTAGCAACGGAAATTAGCAACAAAAAATGTCAAATTTCCGTTGCTAATAAAAAATAGCAACTGCAATTAGCAATGGGAATTTTGGTTGCTAATTCAGCAGTTGTTATTTTTAGCAATGAAAATTTAATTCCGTTGTTATTTTTAGCAATGAAAATTTAATTCCGTTGCTAAATACAACAATGCAAGATTCGATGAATTGGTCAATTTTAGCAATGGAATATAAATTTTCGTTGCTAAGTTAGCAATAGATATTTTAAATTTTGTTGCTATTTGTAGCAATGGAAACTATTTTCCGTTGCTAAATTCACCAATAAATAAAAAATAATGACGGTCCTGTCTGTCGCTAATCCATCGCTAAAACTTATTACAATTTTTTAATACTAGAAACCCACGAATGATAGGAAAGAAAGTTTGAGAGATTTCATGCCTGAAAGAGCCATTAATTGCCAAAAATATATGATTACAAGGCAATTTAATGTAAACCAAAAATCAGCTGTAAGACAAAAATTAAATAAAAACATCTGGAATATTTTTTAAAACTATAATTGCAACACTTGTACTAACTTGTTAAATTAGCCAGCCCTTCATCATCAATTTTGCATGTATCCAAGTTCAAGTTCTCCAAGTTTGTCAAATCTACACAAAAGCATAAATCATATTATGCGGTTTCTAATTTTTTGTCAACAATTTTACAGCACAAACCAATTCACGTTTCCTAATTTCAGGCATGAAACTATAATCATTTCAAAAAATTCAAATATTATTATTGAGTATAATGATTCTTCTATGAAATGAGAAAATTATTAATAGCCATAATGTAGTCCATGTCGACAGCATATCCAAAAGGGAGAAAAAAAGAAAAGTAAATATAGAGAAGAATTTTTAAACCAAGTTTTATTTTGAGAAAAACGGTTTTGAAATAGACAAAATAGCATTTAAAGAAGATAACCTAACAACTTCTATCACACGACAATATACCCTTTTAAAGGGTTTCACAACCTAAATCTAACAGCAATTGGTATATCATAAAAACTATAAATGAAAATGGTAATAAAACTTATGATAATTTCGGGAATAATGAGAAAGACCTTTTATATTACCTTTAGTGTACTTACTCGATTAGACTGTTGAATGTCGGATTTGTGGACCCTTTATGGTGTTGAAACAGTTAAGAACAATTGAAGAATTAAGAAATAAAAACCAAAGATCTCATTTTTACTTAAATAAAACTTTAAAAGCTTTTGAAGACTTTCAAAGATCTTATTTTTGGAAGCAATCTAACTCTTTTCACTATTAATTTCCAAAAAATTGACCAACCTCCTTAAAGAATTTGTGCAAAAGCATATATAAGAATAAGTGTATGGTTGTACATCAAGTGTATATGGTTATACACTTAAATGGTGCCTCCGCTTGCCCACTTGCCTTATGGGGAAATTCACCAACATTTGAGCGTATGGCTGTACTAAAGAGAATGCATGGTTGTACACTCAAAAAGTAGGTCAACTACCTAAAAAAGGCAAGATTCTTGCAATACATGGCTATACACTCCTTATGCAAGGCTGTACATTGCCAAAAATAGGCAAAATCTAACTTTTAGACCAAATGATGAGATTTTTTTGAGTATATGGGTGTATAAGCCATGAATGCATAGTATGCAAGGCTCATTAACCCTATATAACTTAATTTTAAGGCCCCGATTAAAGGTATTTTTCATCGTTTGACCCTCTGCACCAGTCGACTATCCAAATTAGGCTTAAAAATATTTTGAAACACTTTCTCAAAAATAATTTCAACACAAAAAGGGTTCACCATCATCAATTCACTGTCTTTAAAGGAGCAATTTTTTTTATTAGATAACCCTGATAAAAACCTCCTCAGGACCCAATGCTGAGTCTAGATGAGCTAAAGTTACCCCCAACTTTGGGGAGACTAGTATGCACAAGAGTTTAGACGAGCTAAAGTTCTGAGTAGGAGAAAGAAGCACTTACCCAAGGAGATTTTCTCCCTATTTGCTTCTTAAGAAGGCTTGGTTGGTGAATGACACCAGCCTGTGGCGTGTTCCTTGGTTCAGAGGTGATTCCACTTCTGCGGCTATACCCCTAACCCGAAAGGCGATCCCACTATGTGGCTATACCTTGAGGCGATCCCACTATGTGGCTATACCTTGAGGCGATCCCACTATGTGGCTATACTTTGACTTAAAGGCAATCCCATTTTGTGGCTATACCTTGAGGCGATCCCACTATGTGGCTATACCTTGAGGCGATCCCATTATGTGGCTATAATTTGGCTTGAAAGTGATACCACTCTATGGCTATACCTTGAGGTGATCCCACTATGTGGCTATACCTTGACTTGAAGGTGATCCCACTCTGTGGCTATACCTTGTGGCGATCCCACTATGTGGCTATACCTTAACTTGAAGGCGATCCCACTCTGTGGCTATACCTTGAGGCGATCCCACTATGTGGTTATACCTTGAGGCGATCCCACTATATGGTTATACTTTAGCCTGAAGGTGATCCCACTCTATGGCTATACCTTGAGGTAATCCCATTATGTGGCTATACCTTGAGGCGATCCCACTATGTGGCTATACCTTAAAGGCAATCTCACTCTGTGGCTATACCTTGAGGCGATCCAACTATATGGTTTTACCTTGAGATGATCCCACTATGTGGTTATACCTTGATTTTGAAAATAATTTTGCACAAAAATGTTAGGTTGGCTTGGATCTGAAGTTAACTTGCATAACCGCTTGCCCCTTCCAACGAAGGGAGCGCCATCACATATGGCGCTCGTGAGGCTGCACCGATTTATGCTGTGTAGCCAGTTTAAACTTTGTTTATCCTGCATTCATAGTGTTGAAAAGTTAGATTAGGGTTTGTTACCCCCTGTCTCATTCATTAAGACAATTATTCATGTTTATTTCTCTTATATGCACTTCCCTCTCTATTTTATATATATATATATAATATTTTTTTTTTACAATATGACATACAAATTTCATCAAGTTTAGTGCCTGTTTAACATTATAGCATATAGCTCATTCTTTTTGTCTTGTAATGTGAACATCTTAAAAGCATGTTCAACTTGTTAACAATGATTAATATCAATTTGTATCACAAGGCATTTCATGATCTAGCAAACAACTAATGCCAATCATGGCAAACAAATGATAACTTCAAAGAAAATTCAAAAGAATAATCCTAACAAATTTAAGACAAACATCCAAACCATAAAAGACAACAAATATCCAAAATGTAACAAGAAAAACAAACAACATAAACATCTATAACAATTGTCCCAAGCTAAAAATGTATGTAAAATGTGTGTGGTAAAGTGGTGCATGTAAAGAAAAAGGTCTTCATCTCTCTAAAATCCCAGAATGTCAATGTAAGCCATAGTCTATGAAGCCCTCTAAGGAGAACAGGACTATGAATGATGCCTGAGCTATGGATGGACCTGACTGTGTGGGTTTCAGAGGCTGAATTGCAATAAGATGTAGGAACTCATTAATGTAACTCGTGAGGCGATCCACATCCCCCAGCATGCGAGCCAACTTTGTCGTCTGTGCTGTAATGGGCCTGCGATTATTCCATCTATACCTATCACATGGGCCCTAAAGTCAGTGTCTAACTTGTCAATCCTCTTTTCTATCTCGTCCCTGGCTCCTTTGATAGTGCTGAGTAGGAAGGCAGCCTTCAATGCCATGATGCGCACTGTGGCCTTCTGCACGCTTTTATCCAAATTTTGAATGTCCATCTCTATCTTACCTAAATCAGCTACAAACCGCCGTTGGAGAGCATCAAAATCATTAAACCTTTTTATGTATGCCTTATCTTGCCTAGCCTGCTCCTGTCATATTGCTTGTATATTTGCAGTCGTAGTAGTTTGAGTCACGACTAAGTTCTGAATACCCTGTAATATATTGTCCCATAGGGCTGCTTGTTGAGTTGGAGGTGTTACTGAAGATGATGATGCACTAGGATGACCATAGGCTCTAGGAGGCAACCCTTGATGGAATGTAAGGAAGTCCTGTGTGGGAGGTGACATAACTGGCTCATGACGGGCCTATTTTGCAAAATAATCAGTGAAGGGGATCTCTTTCTCCTCTCTAAGTCTTGGCCCTAGAACATCCTCCATTTCCTTATCATCACCTGGCACCTGCTCAGGATGTGGTGGCTATGGCTCATGACCAGGTATCACCCTACCCGGGTAGAGAGCGACATCCATCAGTTCTAGGGTCATCAATCTAACCCCATCAAGACCAGCATCATCTTCCCTGGCCATGCGCATGTCATACACTATCTCTCTATCTAAATATATGCCCTCTCCAGTAGATGGTCCTATCCAAGCCTCTAGCATACTTTATGCTAGAAGTAACTTTGTGACCAATCTCCTAATGGATGTAGTGTCGCCTGAATTACGCTGGGTAGTGTGTATGTGTCCTAAAATAGCATGGCTTAAGTTTATTGACCTACCTACCACCATACCCCATAGGCTGTATATCTCTGCCACAACAACAGAACTAGGACTGCCCGACCTTCCAAGTATGAACAAGAAAGGACTCTGTGTAGGTATCGCATCAACTATGATGGCAATAGTGTAGATTTTTCTATCCTTCTTACATATGGAACCCTTGGTCTTACAATTGCTGCCCATATCTCCGCTGAAGCGGATCTCTCAGGTCTGACTACTCCTTCGTCCATAGGCAACCCTAGTATCTAAACAAAATGCTTGCATGTCATAGACACTGGC
The DNA here is from genome assembly GCA_037975025.1 of Excoecaria agallocha. Lineage (NCBI taxonomy): Eukaryota > Viridiplantae > Streptophyta > Magnoliopsida > Malpighiales > Euphorbiaceae > Excoecaria > Excoecaria agallocha. Next base: position 27,750,047 of record CM075821.1, on the reverse strand, counting down.
TGACCATGATATGGTATGTAATGACCCTTTCCTCATCATTTGACCTTTAATGACCCAAATATCTAAATGTGCCTAGAAACTTCCTAGTCATCTCTAGATAAATTCGGTATGCCCCCACATAGAAATTTGTCCATCATGTCCGGGCTATCAGGTTATTTGCCTCATTTATCAATCCCAACTGTGTCAGCAGGTGCCTCGACATGAACCGATTGGGTAGTATGTGGGTTTCTCCTAAAGAGCGGTATAGGTAACTGTTGCGAGCCTAGCAAGTGCACTAGATCGACAAGTAATAAAGTGGGGTAAATTTAAAACCCTCAATATCGAACCCAAGGGAAATGTGTGTGTGAAAACTGTGAAAATTAATTATATGCTAAAGAATTCCCAATTTAGTTTGTATGAGCTGTTAATTTGTATAGTGCAAACTTTAAAAACTAAAATATGCAATGAAAGGAAATTAATTCTAATGACAGTGAATTGAGTATGTATTTAATTCAGAAAAGATTAACAAGTATGTAAATATATATAAATTTAAGCGTTGCTTAGGTACACTTATCCACTCCATCGAACCCAATATGAATTAATTTTGTCTTAAAGAATACATGAATGAATTCGGGATAACCCTCTTAACCCAAGCTTTCCATTCCGAAGCCAACTATTCTAATTGCTAAGCTTCTCATTCCGGAGCCAACCTAACAACTAGCCTATGTACGGGTCTAACATCCTAAGTTTGGTTTGCCTTCCCATTTCGGAGCCAAACAACCCAAATCTCATCCATTTCACTCCACACTTTAGTCCCAAAATCATAATTACACATTTAGAATCCCATTCCGGAGCCGTCTAAATTAATACAACATTCATGAGAAAAAAAACTGAGCAAGATTATTCATAAACTTCAATCCAATAGACTCAATACACATCCAAAGATATATGATGAACGTCATTCATCCATGTAAGGAAATTAACTCAATAGATTGAAAATTCATGAAATATAAATAAGTAACAGTGAAATGAACCATTCATTCATATGAAATCAAAATGTGCTCAATATTCACATTGTGAGTAGGGGATTCAAAGCTTCCCCAAGCAATAAAGATAACTACTCACTATTCATAATGTAAAAAATGAACAAAATAAGAGTGAAAACTATAAAACCCATTTGAAGCTGAAGATTTAAAGTTGATGAAGCTCCTCCTCTTCTTCTCCAAACAGCTCCTTGATTGTAAGTTGAAATCTTCACAACTATGAGCTAAATCTTTGACTATCTTTGTGTTTTTGAAGTAAAACTACACTAAAAGAGTGATTTTTACAAGTAAAATCCAAAAACTAAGTATAAAAAACCCACAAAATGTGAAAAACTGCGTTTCTACTCTCCTAAAACTCTAAGCACAAAACCCTAAAAAAACTCTCCTCTAAGCAGAAAATTTTGCAGCCTTTATAGAGCTTTCTAATAGGCCACGGCTGGGACACTTTTTTCTCAGCCGCGGCATAAGGAAATGGCACGGCTGGGACAATTTGTCTCAGCTGTGTCAAGCTTCTGGATCAAAAGTATGTTCTCGGGCTGCCATAGCCACGGCTGGGACACTTTGTCTCAGCTGCGACCCTTGATAAAACGGTGCATTTTGAAATCTACCATGGCCACGGCTGGGACACTTTGTCTCAGCCGCGATCTTTAATGAAATGGTGCGCTTTGAATCCTGGATTGGCCATGGCTGGGACAGTTTGTCTCCACCGTGGCCATAGTGAAACGGTGAGTTTTGCCATCTGCATTGGACACGGCTGGGACACTTTGTCTCAGCTGTGCCTTAGCAAAATTTCCTGTAAAAAGTGAAATTTAAGACCATTAATCAACTAAAAACTTCAAATTAATCAAAATAACTAAAATAAACATAAAAAACAATAATATAGCTTTAAAACACTAAAAACATGCAAGATGAGACACTAAAACACACAAAATTATCCAGAAAATAAACTCTAAAAACAAGATTATCAACTACCTCACACTTAGCTTTTTGCTCGCCCTCGAGCAAATGAATCATCCACAATCTTGAAAATTCAAACTCTACATAAGAACAAGCAAATTCAGATGAGATTCTAGCAACACTTAGTAGAAGACACTCAGATGAAGAATTCGATTAAAAAGACTCAAACTAATCTATACCATACAATTTCTTGTGTGTGTGTGCAAGCCCAAAAAAAATTTATTTTCTTTCAAAAACCAAAACTACCAGTGAATTTCAGCAATCAAGCAAATAGAGAATTACAACAATTTGTGCTTGCAAATCAGAACAGTCATAAGCCTCTCCTTTAGCACCTGAACCACAAGGGTCATCTCCACTAAACAACTCAAAACAAAACAGGATCACCAGGGCTTACATTAAGGTTGTAATGAGGATAGGGCAAAGGTTCCACAAAATTTTTGATAAGGTTAGCAAAACAGAATTAGCCACACTATCCAGAAATACAAAACGCTTAACTTTCTCAAGAAAATAACTCCTTCAAAATTCATGCTCTATCATTGTAAGAAGGGAAACTAATCTCAGGACATTAGTTGGATTCTCAAAATTGTAGGAAGCAAGATAAATGACGCTTCCTATAAATGCTAGGTACCCCACACTTATTTTCTGCAGCATAATAACTGATTTTTTTTTGTAAGTATATTCATTCACTTACCAAGAAGGGCACTAAAAATACTAATTGTTTATCAACCTTGTCCCAAGATATTCAGAACGTTTAAACTCAATAATCCCTAAAAACTTCAACTTTCCTTTACTTCTTGACTGATAATAAAAAATTTACCAGACCTAATCATGCAAATTTCATTTCCCAACCTAGAGTGGCCAATTCCAAAATGGGACAGACAAAGGCATTTTAGGCTGCATGGTTTAGCATAAGTGTAATCAAGAAAAATTAAATAGTATGCTTTTAGCATACCAATTAAGCTCAAAGGGGCTAACAATGGTAGAATTTACTAAGGGTAGGTCAAAAGTCATTTAAAAATTGGTTACCAAAGAAAGTTGCCTGGGTCATATCCTAATCTTATCTGAGTTGAATATTCATTTCGAAGGGTGATGAGGAAGGTTCTAACTATTCCAAAATTTCTTCACTCGAATGCTTTTACTTACTGGTTTTAATTTCATAAAACTTAGCCTATAGTGCTCATTAAGTTAGAAATTGAATGGTATATAATTAATCGAGATCGATTCAAAAGAAGAACTTCCCTGAACAAAACTACTACTCTCTGGCTACTCAAACATCCTAAATAAGCAGTTCAAATACTAAGTTCAAATTGATTCGAAACAAGATTAACTTGCAAGCTCAGGCTAGTTGCAAGAGTAATTAACAACCAAAGACTAAACTAAATCGACACTAAAGAAATGCAGAATGTAATGTAAATTTCAAACACAAAAGAAAAGAACTAATACAAAAATCAAACAACCAAGATAAAAACTATGAAAAACATGAAAAACATGAAAGAAATTGGATTAGCAAACTACAGTCATAACACACAGCAAAAACTAAAAACAAAACAACATCCCACAATTAGAAAGAAACAACAACAAAAACAAATACAGAAAAACTAAGTTAAACAATCTTCATCCTCAAACCCTCACCCCACACTTAAAACTTTTGCTGTCCCCAGCAAAAGATTAAAAGAGTACAAACAATAATAGAGTGATGAGTGGAGGAAAAATCCCTGAAATCATGGCGAGGAGGGCGGTAGTGGAGGCGGGAACTGGCTGTCTAATCGGGATTGCAACATCCCGAGAGTTGTAACAATGTCGTCCATCCGTTGCGTGATGGATGTGATCCCGGAGTCCATCCTCTGAGAAATGCTGTCAAGTTTGGTATTAAGAGCAGTGTACTGCTCAGAGGATAAAGAAGATGCTTCAGCTTTAGCTCGCTCCAATTCCGTGGCTCTCTTATGCACTGCTGCTCTATATAAAGCCCGCTTCGAAATCACCAAATTTCCTTGCCCTGGAAAGCGAGGGTCGTCAATCAGTACAACTATATTTCACAGCATTTTTCGATCAATGAGCATGGGCTTTTCAACTGCAGCACCCAACCTCGTATGGTTACAAAAACGGGCTAAAGTGGTTACGAACCCTCCCATTGCTATCTTCGACTCCCTCTTTGGGAATGAGCGCAAATCCAAGACCTTCTGGACAATAAAAGCAGCCCCATTCAGCTCAATACCATTATGCATCGCATAGAGAATGGTGGCCTCGCTGGCATTAACATTTTCGGGCCCACCAAGATGGCTAAAGAAGGCCAATGCCAAATACCGATGCATTATTCTCAATGAATGATCCCTCAAGTGATGTGCCTTGGTATTCTTGGGGTTAAAGAATGTAGGATCCTCGGGGTCATAAACTCCCATCCAGATTTCCTGTTTGTTAAGATGAGTAATGTCCCGGGGAGCATGTTGATCGAAACCCAAGACTTCAGAAAATGCATTGAAGGTCATCTGATATGGACTGCCGTCGAGCCAAAAACTCACATGGCCCGGATCATAATAAGTATCCAGTCCCATTATGATATTGGCTGTGCTAAAAAAATCGTGAACCAAATGAGGATATACCTTTTCATTTCGCTCGTAGAAGACTTTCCAGCCCACACCGTTAAACAATCTGTCCAATTCGTTCTTAAAGCCCAACTCCGCCATAATTTCCATATTAGATATTCTTGCTTGCAAAAGATGGCCCACTTATTTGTAAATTTTAAGGGAACCCATGCAGGGACCTTAACCTTTGAGGACCCTGGGGGGGCTGATGAGGAAGCACCAGCATCGGGACGAGATCGTTTGGGTGCCATTTCGCCTGTTTCTTGAAGAGGAAGAGAGAGAGTGGAGCAAAAATGGGGAGAGAAGGTCGGAGTGGGGAAGAAAGATGCAGAGAAGAGAAGAAGAAGTGAAAAAGAGGGGCAAAAATCGGGTTAAAAACGAACAATCTCGACAGAATTTCAAATAGGCACGGTTGGGACGTTTTGTCTCTGTCGTGCCCAGCTTAAAATCAAAACTCCCTATTTTGATAAAATGAAAGGCACGGCTGAGAATTTTTGTCTCGGCCGTGCCACCCTACTGGATTCTAAACAAATCAAAAGGCACGGCTGGGACTACATGTTTCAGCCATGTCCCCGATGGATTTTTTTTTAGTGGACATGGCTAGGACTGATTGTCTCAGCCGTGCCTACCTTCTGGACTCCAACAAAAACATGGCACGGAGAAGGCCACGGCTGGGACTAATTGTCTCAGCTGTGCCCCCCATTCTGGATCTAAACACGCCCAATTGGCCACGGCTGGGATGTTTTGTCTCAGCCGTGGCACACTTCTACCTCTCAAAATTTTAAAGTGACACGGTCTCAGCCGTGCCCAACTGGAAAATTGCAATATTAAAGACTCTTCCTCTCCTCAAAGAAATCAATCTAACAACACAACTAAAAACCAACTAAAGACAAAATAAACAACACTAACATGCTAAACTTGCAAGAAATTAAAGAAACAAAAAGAAAAGAAATTGAGTTTAAGGATAAGAAAAAGTTATGGGTTTAACAAGTCGCCAGCTTGACTTTCTTAGCTCTCATGAATCATCTTCTAATGTGAGGATCACTGAAGCAGCCTCATACTTGGAATTGAGATATGGCTTCAATCGGTGACCATTTACTTTGAACTCGCGCTCATGACCTTCTTCCGAATGTCTGATGGTTACTACTCCATAGCTAGAGACTTCGAAAATCTCAAATGGTCCTTTCCACCTTGATTTCAACTTCCTGAGAAACAACCTCAGTTTGCTATCATAGAGAAGTACCTTCATTCTTGGGACAAATTCTTTCTTAGCGACTTTACGATCATGCCACTTCTTCATGTTTTCCTCGTACTTCTTCGCATGTTCATAGGCCCAAAATCGAATCTCTTCCAACTCGCTTAACTGCAAGGACCTACATTTTCCTGTATTTTCAAGATTAAGATTTAAGAATTTAGTAGCCCAATAAGCCTTGTGCTCTAATTCCACCGGTAGATGATAGGACTTGCCAAACACTAACCTAAATGGTGACATTCCCATTGGTTCCTATATGCCCACAAAGCTTCATCTAGCTTAAGGTACCAATCCTTCCTAGATGCATTGACCGTTTTCTCCAAAATTGCCTTCAACTCTCGGTTAGAAACCTCAATTTGCCCATTAGCTTGGGCATGATATGGGGTAGTTATTTTGTGCCTCACTCCAAATCTTTTCAATAAGGCTTTGAATTGTTGGTTGACAAAATGTTTCCCACCATCACTGATAATCGCTCTCGGGGCTCCATAGTGGGTGAATATATTCTTCCTTAGGAATTCTAAAACAACATTTGCATCACAAGTCCTAGTGGCTATAGCTTCTACCCACTTGCTCACATAATCGACTGCCACTAAGATATATTCAAACCCGTGAAAAATTGGAAAAGGCCCCATGAAATCTATTCCCCACAAATCAAACATTTCAACCTCAAGCATATTGGTCAATGGCATCTCATCTCTCCTAGTTATATTTCCCATCCTTTGACACCGATCACAAGTTTGAATAAACAATTTAACATCATTAAATAAGGTGGGCCAATAAAATCTAGAAGAAAGAATTTTCGATACCGTTCTGTTAGAGCCGTGATGTCCACCAGCTTCCCTATTATGACAGGCTCGAATAATTTCTGCTTGCTCTTCCTTGGGAATGCATCTTCTGAGAACTTGATCAGCACAAAGACGAAAGAGGTAGGGATCATCCCAGATATAGTGCTTCGCATCAGCTTTAAGCTTCTTCCTTTGCTGCCATGTGAAGTCCCTTGGCATATAGCCTCCTGCGAGAAAATTTGTAACATTAGCGAACCAAGGTAAAGAAACTTCATAAACAAATAATGCACAAATTCATTCATCAGGGAATAAATCCGAAATCTCCCCTTTTTCAATATGATCATGCTCCATTCTTGACAGATGATTTGCTACATGGTTTTCTGCCCCCTTCTTGTCTTTAATCTCTAAATCGAACTCTTGCAATAGGAGTACCCATCTTATCAGTCTTGGCTTGGATTGCTTTTTGGCAAAGAGATGCCTTAGTGCTGCATGATCAGACCACACCACAATCTTCGCTCCCAATAGATATGGTCGAAATTTCTCAAATGCAAATACAATGGCAAGAAGCTCTTTTTCAGTTGTGGTATAATTGACTTGAGCTCCTGTTAGAGTGTGGCTTGCATAATAAATAGCACAAAAGACTTTCTCTTGCCTTTGATCGAGCACTGCTCCCACTGTAAAATCGCTCGCATCACACATTAGTTCAAATGGCGAATTCCAATCCGGAGATATAATCACCGGAGCTGAAATAAGCCTTTGCTTCAACAATTCAAAGGCCAATAAACATTCATCATCAAAATCAAAAGGAGCATCTTTCATTAACAAATTCGACAAAGGTTTCGCAATTTTTGAAAAATCCTTTATAAACCTTCTATAGAAACCTGCATGCCCTAGGAAACTCCTTACTCCCTTAACATTGGTCGGTGGTGGAAGCTTCTCTATAACCTCTATTTTTGCCTTGTCCACCTCAATCCCCTTCTCAGAAATCTTATGCCCCAAAACTATCCCTTCCCTTACCATAAAGTGGCATTTTTCCCAATTTAGTACTAGGTTGGTCTTCTTACACCTACTTAACACTAAGTCGAGATGCTCTAAGCACTCTCAAAGTCAAGCCCATATATGGTAAAGTCATCCATAAATACCTCCATAAATTTCTCTATAAAGTCATGCAAAATTGCCATCATGCACCGCTGAAACGTAGCCGGCGCATTGCATAAGCCAAAAGGCATCCTCCTATAGGCGAAAGTGCCATAAGGGTAGGTAAAGGTGGTTTTCTCCTGATCTTCAGGGGCTATGGGGACTTGCAGATATCCCGAATACCCGTCTAAAAAACAATAGAACCTATTACCTGCTAACCTTTCTAACATTTGATCAATAAATGGCAATGGAAAATGATCTTTTTTGGTGGCATGATTCAATCTCCTATAGTCTATGCACAGCCTCCAACCCGTGACCATCCGAGTGGGGATTAGTTCATCTAATTCATTTTTTACTACTGTCATTCCCCCTTTCTTAGGGACACATTGCACTGGACTAACCCATTTACTATCAGAGATTGGATAGCTTATACCTGAATCAAGCAGTTTAAGTACCTCTTTCTTCACAACCTCTTTCATAGCTGGATTGAGCCATCTTTGGGGTTGAGCGACCGATTTGCAATCCTTCTCCATAAGAATCCGGTGTGTGCAGTAACTCAGATTAATACCCTTCAAGTCCGCTGTCTCCCATCCTATTGCTTCTTTGTGTTTTTTCAACACCTTGAGCAGCATCTCCTCTTCAGCACCTGTCAACAAAAAAGAAATAATCACTGGCTTTTCTTCTCTTTCCAGAAATACATACTTTAAATAAGAAGGAAGAGGTTTTAGTTCAGATTTCAATTCTCCCTCTTGCAAAATGATTTTCTCTTGCTTTGAATTTTCCTCCTCGCAGTCTTTCACCACAGCTGCTATTAGTTCTTCTTTTACTCCATCCAATTCTTCATTTTCCAAGGAATGTATCAAACTTGAATTTATTGGATCATTTAGTAGTACTTTTTCTTGCACTTCCTCTACACATTCGTCGATTTTGTCCATGAAGTAGGCTGACTCTTCTAGGTCACTTGATGAATATTTCTGAGACTTATTCATATCTACCACCAGTTCTTCGTTGTTGAATTGAAGAGTAACCTTTTGCCTATGAACATCAATCAAAGCCTTTGCAGTGTTCAAAAATGGTCTTCCCACGATAAGTGGTGTCTTCCTATCCTCTTCCATCTCCATGACCATGAAATATACAGGAAAAATAAATTTTCCCACTTTTACCAGTAAGTCCTCAATAACTCCCTTCGGCTTTCTCATTGATCGATCCGCAAGCTGAAGTCTCATTCCTGTTTCTTTGAGATCGCCTAAGTTGAGTTTCCTGCACATGGAATAAGGCATTAAATTAATGTTGGCTCTTAGATCACATAAAGCATTTCCAACAAAAGTTTCGCCAATTTCGCAAGGTAGAGTAAAGCTACCTAGATCTTCCAATTTTTTTGGGATCTTATTCATGATAATTGCACTACAATTTTCCGTGAGTTGCACAGTTCCATACCCTTCTAATTTCTTTTTGTTAGAGCAGAGTTCCTTTATAAACTTAGCATAATTTGGCATGTGTGCTAGTGCTTCAGCAAAAGGCAAGTTAATATGTAATTTCTTAAACATTTCTAAAAACCTAGCCAATTGCTCATTTTTCTTCTCCTTCCTAGCTACAGTAGGAAATGGCAACCTATTGATATCAAGATCCTCTATATTTGGATTTACAATACTTTTTCCTTTGTCATTCCTTGGAGCATCCGCATCTACCTCTACTCTAGAGTTAGAAACACTTACCTTCAGTGTTGGTTCCTCCAAATCAGTTGATGAAGTTGGTGATTTACCTCTTTTTTCCTCTCGTGCTGCTTCCTTGCCATTTCTCAAAGTGATTGCTTTGGCCTCCTCCTTGGAATTGTGATCCACATTTGAAGGAAATGTCCCTGGTTGTCTATTTGACATTGAAGTTGCAAGTTGACCCAATTGAGTCTCTAAATTTCTCATTGAAGCATCTTGGTTCCGGTTTCATTGCTCTTGAGATTTCCACCTTGAATCTTGACTTGCCATGAATTGTTGTTGGCTATTCATGAAACTGGCAAACATGTCTTCTAGATTTGGTTTCTTTTCTTGAATGGGTGGCCTTGATTGAAATCCTGGTGGATGGTATGGTTGAGGTTGAGACTGATTAGAGTTTTGCCCTTGATGATGATTTGGTAGATAGGGTGCTTGGTACGGATTGGTGGCTTGTGGTTGGTGAGGCTGAGTATGACTATGATAAGCATTTGAGTGATAAGGGACTCTTGGTTGTGGTTGAGAAGATGAAGCTTGTTGATTCCCTTCCTTCCATGAGAAATTAGGGTGATTTCTCCATCCTGGATTATATGAGTTGCTATAGGGGTCATTCCTTCTAAAATCGCCTAGTGCATTTACATCTCCTACAACTCTGCCTTCTTGGACCCTTTGCCCACTTTCACATGGCCCAAGTCCTTGATTTATTGCAGCCACATTTTGAACTTTCAGCCCGCTCAACTCTTTTTTTACTAATTCTAACTGGGCTTTTAATAATGCCACTTCATCCACATTGTGTAGACCTTGCCTCCTTGGGATTCCTCTAGGGGCAGTCCATTGAGAGTCATTCGCCGCCATCTTATCCAACAACTGAAAAGCGTCCTCAAGTAGCTTGTTCAAGAAAGATCCTGCTGATGCTGCATCCAATAATGACCTTGTTTGAGGTGTAACTCCCGTATAAAAGATGGTCATCAATTGATATACAGCTATTTCATGATGTGGATAGCTTCTCAATAATCTTCTAAACCTCTCCCATGCCTCGTGAAAAGGCTCTTCATTCATTTGATGGAAACTCATGATGCTATTTTGGATGCTTGCCGTCTTTGTTGGAGGAAAGAATCTCATTAAAAAATTTTATTGCATCTGATCCCATGACCATATTGACTGTCGTGGTAACATTTGTAGCCACTCTCTTGCTTTGCCAATCAATGTAAATGGAAACAGCTTCAATCTTACTGCATCCGTACTAACACCCAAAATTTGAATAGTATCACTAACTTCCAGAAATATGTCAATATGCTGAGCTAGATCTTCTACTTCTAAACCAGAGAACTGATTCCTCTGTACCATAGTAATGGTGGCTGGCTTGAGCTCAAATTGCACTCCTCTCGGTAATACAATTGTTCGATGATCTTCATTCCACCTTGGCACAGCGTAGTCTCTTATGGTCCTCTACCTAGGCATTTCTTCTCTTCTTGCCCCTGGCATTTGTTCATGTGCCCTCGGCACTTGTTCATTCTCAGGAGGAAACTCATCAAGAGGAGGATCGTGCTCCATCTCGTTATCTCTATTAGCTCTCCTTCTTTGGTGTAGGTTCCTCTCGATTTCAGGATCAAAAGGTAGTAATTGCACTTGTCTTGTTTTGTTCATGCACCAATTTCACCTGAAAAGAATCAAGAAAAATAAAATAAGGAAAAAAAAACACATACAAACAACAATCACAGCTTACTAACAACGCCAAGTCCCCGGCAACGGCGCCAAAAACTTGTTGCGAGCCTAGCAAGTGCACTAAACTGACAAGTAATAAAGTGAGGTAAATTTAAGACCCTCAATATCGAACCCAAGAGAAATGTGTGTGTGAAAACTGTGAAAATTAATTGTATGCTAAAGAGTTCCCAATTTAGTTCGTATGAGCTGTTAATTTGTATAGTGCAAACTTTAAAAACTAAAATATGCAATGAAAGGAAATTAATTCTAATGACAGTGAATTGAGTATGTATTTAATTCAGAAAAGACTAACAAGTACGTAAATATATATAAATTTAAGCATTGCTTAGGTACACTTATCCACCCCATCGAACCCAATGTGAATTAATTTTGTCTTAAAGAATACATGAATGAATTTGGGATAACCCTCTTAACCCAAGCTTCCCATTCCGGAGCCAACTATTCTAATTGCTAAGCTTCCCATTCCGGAGCCAACCTAACAACTAGCCTATGTACGGGTCTAACATCCTAAGTTTGGTTTGCCTTCCCATTTCGGAGCCAAACAACTCAAATCTCATCCATTTCACTCCACACTCTAGTCCCAAAATCATAATTACTGTACATTTAGAATCCCATTCCGGAGCCGTCTAAATTAATACAGCATTCATGAGAAAAAAAACTGAGCAAGATTATTCATAAACTTCAATCCAATAGACTCAATACACATCCAAAGATATATGATGAACGTCATTCATCCATGTAAGGAAATTAACTCAATAGATTGAAAATTCATGAAATATAAATAAGTAACAGTGAAATGAACCATTCATTCATGTGAAATCAAAATGTGCTCAATATTCACATTGTGAGTAGGGGATTCAAAGCTTCCCCAAGCAACAAAGATAACTACTCACTATTCATAATGTAAAAAATGAACAAAATAAGAGTGAAAACTATAAAACCCATTTGAAGCTGAAGATTTGAAGTTGACGAAGCTCTTCCTCTTCTTCTCCAAACAGCTCCTTGATTGTAAGTTGAAATCTTCACAACTATAAGCTAAATCTTTGACTATCTTTGTGTTTTTGAAGTAAAACTACACTAAAAGAGTGATTTTTACAAGTAAAATCCAAAAACTAAATATAAAAAGCCTACAAAATGTGAAAAACTGCATTTCTACTCTCCTAAAACTCTAAGCACGAAACCCTAAAAAAAAACTCTCCTCTAAGCAGAAAATTTCGCAGCCTTTATAGAGCTGTCTAATAGGCCACGGCTGGGACACTTTTGTGTCAGCCTCGGCATAAGGAAATGGCACGGTTGGGACAATTTGTCTCAGCCGTGTCAAGCTTCTGGATCAAAAGTATGTTCTCGGACTGCCATAGCCATGGCTAGGACACTTTGTCTCAGCAGCGACCCTTGATGAAATAGCGCGTTTTGAAATCTACCATGGCCACGGCTAGGACACTTTGTCTCAGCCGTGACCTTTAATGAAATGGTGCGCTTTGAATCCTTGATTGGCCACGGCTGGGACAGTTTGTCTCCGTCATGGCCATTGTGAAACGGTGAGTTTTGCCATCTGCATTGGACACGGCTGGGACACTTTGTCTCAGCCGTGCCTTAGCAAAATTTCCTATAAAAAGTGAAATTTAAGACCATTAATCAACTAAAAACTTCAAATTAATCAAAATAACTAAAATAAACATAAAAAAAAATATAGCTTTAAAACACTAAAAACATGCAAGATGAGACACTAAAAAACACAAAATTATCCAGAAAATAAACTCTAAAAACAAGATTATCAGTCACCTTGCTCGAGTGTCATCCATATGGAATACTGGGGATCCATTCCTGCACAATTTAAGATTTTATAGTTAGTTTCATTGCATTAGTCAAAGATGTCACTTTAGACATTATAGCAATTTATGCCTAAATTTTTGTAGCATAACGACTTAGAAAAACTAGGCCCAATCCTACACAAAACTCATTTGCAAAAGCTATAGTGGCTAAAAACCTTTTATTTCTTCTAACCCGCCAACGAACATTTAGTAATCATGCAAAAGTACTCATAAGGGAATGTATATATGTTGACTAAAGCAAGCTATTCAAAATCATCATTCGTATAGATGTATATCTACATATAAATCATATATAAATCATGCCTACATTCTATCATTATTAACATGCATATTCTTAGCGACTCATGTTTCTTTCCTTTTTCTTTTCCACATTTGATACATAATTCATACCCTAAATTATTCATGACAAAAAGAGACAACTAGCGTATACCAATTAGTATTGTTCCTATTGTGTTATTATTACACGTCTATAACTTATTTTACATGTTTGTTTTCTTTTTTTTTGTTTTTATTGCCATTTATGAATCATCTTCACATGTCATTGTCACCAATATGTATTTTATATACAAATGACTAACATATTCTATTATTATTTATAGGACTTGCACCATAAGGTACACAAATAAACAATAAAAATGATTAGCACATATTAACTTGCACTATCTACTATTTTCATAGCATTCTCATTGTATGTACATGTTTCATCATCTATTTGTTTTTTTTGTTGTACAATACACACACTGTGCCTACCACTTCTTACCAAGCAGAACCTATGCTATACAAATCAAACAAATAACTCCAAACCTAGGAAGTTAACTAAATTGCACTAATATGATTTTACATATTTTCTCAATCTTTTAAAAAAAATTAAAGATAAACACTAACAACACATTATATATACTCATAACAGTTCGTGTCAACAAGATTACATAATTTCATACCCATTTGAATCATGAAAATAGGGTGGAAGGGATAGTTACATACCTTTTTTGGAGAACAAGAAAACCTTGATGAAAATCCACAAAATAGTACTTTAAACGTGCATAATGAGAAGACCCACTGGTGTATTGGATTAAAATCACAAAACAGTGCTTTTACAGTAAGAAAATGGCAAAAAACTGAGGGATGCCTTTTGGAATCGTTAGAGAAGAAGAGAAAGACGAAGGGAAAAGAAAACGACTATATTTGGTGTTTTGGCAAGTGTACGGGCGTGAAAGAGAGATGTACGGTAGTACCATCCAGTGCAAGGGCATGCATTGGAGATGCAAGGGCGTACACTCAAAAAAGTCCAATTTTGAAAAGCTTTTGAATATGAAATTTTTCCATGCATTTAAAATGCTACGTGAACAACGTTTTTGCATAGGTTTTGATCCAAATTCATGCAAAATGACCCTGATTTTTTCCAAAAAAAATTCTAAAAAAAATCATAATACCCAATTTATTGACTAAATCAAACAAAAGTTATTTTTATTTACAACTTATTCATAAGAAATTGCTTTCATATTTTGACAAAACATTATCCTTAAATTCCCTATTAAATATACTTTTATGACTATCTTGCTCATCATTGTACACTTAATAATTACCCTTAGCACTAATTATGCACATCTCCTCTTTGTTTTTCTTTCTTATTTTTTTCAAAATTTATATTTGGCTATTATTTTTACTGTACCTTTGTCTTTGTGCACGTGTATAAAGTATACTCCCTAAATTGTATGAAGTATTAGATAGATATTTATTGTTTTGAGACGTGAGCCAGCCTTGAATTGTGAATTATGGATGAAAACCTATAAAATTTTATGTTGGAAGCATATATTTTTTGGTTAAAAATGATGCAGGATGAGGTGTAAGGCATGCATAGCAATTTTTACTGTTCACTTTCACTAAGTGGTAACTCGACTTGATGTATGGGTATGAACTCTGAATGTACGGTCGCACAGGCCAGCTTATAAGTAAGGTTTTTGAATTTTTAGCTGGTCTTTATTTCCCACTTTGGGTGTCCCTCATTTCTACTTGTCTCTTGCATTTGTGCATTGAGCCTTCAACTATATTACTTCATATCACTTTGGTCAACATAACTCCCTTCACCGAACGCCTTGCCTTGCTATTAAATGACTATTCTACCTGGGACATTCCTATTTTGGCACTTTATTCCAACTTAAAATTTCTTCAAAGAGTGGAATTAGATGAGTATTTATTGGTGGCTTTGGCTCGCTATTAGGACCCCCACTTTCATGTCTTTCATTTTAATAATATGAAGATTTTCTCCCTCCATAAAGAATTTGCTACCATCCTGAGCATCCCTTTCACTCTAGGTACCCTTTCGTGTGTATCGAACTGTGTGCCCAACTATCCCCAAAGGCTGTTTGTGCCTTAGGAATTTATCCTTCTGACATCAGGGCCTTTATCGAACCTTTTAAACCTGTGGTGCTCAATCTACTGTTCAACTATCTATATTATTTCAATGGAAATGAGACTTATGTTGTCGATGCTACTCTCTTTATGTGCTTGGCTCATTATTTATGCATCACCAATAAGGGTGATTTTGTGAGACTATCAATTGTTTGACATCGTTAATGGTATTTGTGAGGGACTAACTCCGTTTTCACTAATCCTGGCAGAAACTTTGCTTGGACTAGATGTCGTTCATGTTGATCCTACCGCTTTGTTCACTGGCAGCCCTTTCCTTCTCCAAGTACCTATAGTCATTTATTTAAGGTAGCGTGCCTCTTGTAGGTTTTCACACTAGTTTTTCCTTACAGAACATGCGTCTTTTTATAGATTTTTACACGACCCTATGCCTAATTTTTTCCTAAGACGTACGCCAAACTGTTCCAGTGGCTTTTATGTTCATTTTTCATTTTTGTATTACTATATTTTTATATTTTCCCTCTCTCTCTCTTTTTATAGATCTGGCTGCAGGAAAAACTTAGAATGTTGGCTGAGCCTCCTCCTTGTGTCATTGATGCGTATTCCTTAACATTTTTTAGGCCACTCATGTGTTGCTGTTGGATTGACTTAGTAGAAGAGGTCATTATATGGTTAAGCTCCATGGGAAAATGGAGAGTGAGTTTTATGTGCCCATAGATTTTGGTGAAGTGTGTGACTTATGATGGGAGTTCTGGATGTGTGCCTCTACGGTTTTCATCAGGTGACTTTCTATATTATAGCTCACTGTACCCATTAGTTTGGCATCGGGCAAGAGATAGTGCGAGCACGCTTAAATTTTAAAGGCGGAGACCTGGCTGATGCCTTTATCACTGGGTACCACTATATTTAGAGGCAATTAGCTATGAGAACAAATATTCTGCTAGCAAATATTTGTGACTTTGAAACTAGTGTGGAATTCCATTCATAGGTCATTGAGGCACTGGATACCAGTGCTTTCTTATTGAGACATCCTGAGCGCAGGAGGCCATAGTAGGAGTCACAGTTATCGAGGAGTCCTCGTAAAGGAAGGTTTTGGTTGTTGCTACTGTTTCTTCACTTCTTTTATCTTGGCCTGTAACATATTGTAGCATTGTCTACTTGGACAAGTTTTTTTCTTATTTCCTTCCTCTTGTTTCTCTTGTTAGCATGCTTATATGTTTTAATGCTTGGTGTCGTTGCTGTGTATGCTCAATGGCAGGTTTGCATTGTTTTGTCTTTTTGTATTGTTGCTGCTGTTGGTTATATATAAAAATAAATAAGACACCTTTGTTCATATCAATCACAATGCATAACTTAGATTATTAATGCATACTCACATGATCACTTATTACAATGATGATAATCACGACATGACAATTAATGCAAAAGATAACTTTTATTAAATTTTGAGTAATTACATCTTGAATACATCCAAATCTTATCGCTAATCAGCCCTAGTGGATATTCTTGATTGGCTATTTTCTCTTAACCTTTAATTTTTGCCTAAGGTGCCTTTTTTTCGATTTTCACCTTAACAGGGTGGCCCACTTTAGCAAGGTTGCCTTTTTTTAATTTTTGACCCACTGGCTGGTTATTTCTCTCTCTTTTTCCTTTTCCTTTTTTTATCTATGGAACCTTTTCAGCCTATTAATGTTAATTGGCTCATTGAATTCATTCCCTTCATTGTCTGTAAGGATAGCCACCCCTTTAGAAAGTAATTTCTTTAGGATGAAGGTACCCATCCAATTTGGTCTGAACTTTCCTCTGTAGTTAGGTAAGCCAGGTCTTATCTATTTAAATACCAAATCACCTTTTTTCAAATGGTGGCCTTTGATCTTTTTCCTAAATGATTGATTTAACCTTTTTTGATATAGCTGATTATGGTAGTAAGCCCTCATTCAATTCTCATCTAGTAGGTTCAGCTGTGCCATCTTGTGTTCTACCCACTTCGTCTCTGACAGCCTGGCTTCCAATATGACTCTTAGTGATTGTAATTCAATCTCCACCGATAACACTACTTATGAGCCATAAATAAGGGAGAAATAGGTAGCTCTTGTAGAAGTTTTGACAGTAGTTTTGTATCCCCAGATTGCGAATGGTAACTTCTCAGCACAATCTTTATACCTTTGTACGGTCTTGGACAAAATTTTCTTCAAATTCTTGTTTGCTGTCTCAATTGCTCCATTTTCCTGAGGATGGTAAGGAGATGATTTATGGCGACAAATTTTGTACTTTTAAAGTATGTGCCTAGTCTATACTTGAAATTAGACCCCATTGTCTGATACTATATGATGAGGCATCCCATATCTGCATACTAGATTTCTTTCAATAAACCAGGCCATTTCTCGTGCTCCTAGCCTTTTGAAGGATTCAACTTTGACCCACTTTGTGAAGTAGTTGATAGCGACCACTATGTATTTATGATCATTGAAAGCTATCAGATGGATCTCTCAAATAATTTCTATTCCCCAAGCTGACAAGGGCTAAGGTGAGGAAAGGTTACACAACTTTGAGACCAGCAGGTGACTTAAGTCAGTATACTGTTGGCATTGGTGATGCATCTTTACATATCTGGAGTAGTCAGCATCTATAGTTAACTAGAAGAATCCCTATCGCATGATTTTTTTGGACAATGTTAATCCATTCATGTAGGCCCTGCACACCCCTACATGCATTTCTTTTATGACTTTTTTTCCTCCCTCTCATCCAAGCACCTTAGCTGAACACCATCAACTTGTCTCTTATATAGGACCCCATCTACACTGATGAACTAACTAGATAACTTCTGAATTATCCTCTGGTCTATCTCTGTTGCTTCTTCAAGGAACTTAAAAGTTTTCAAGTAATTTTGGACATCATAATACTAAGGCTTACTATCAGATCCATCTTAATTCATGAGGTTTTCGCCCTCGAAATAAGGCTTGGTTGAGCTTGTGACTATTACTGGTCTCATGACTATCCCTTCGGGGTTATCCCATATAAACACTAAGGTTGCCAAGGCATCCGCAAATTGGTTCTCATCTCACAGTATATGTTGAAAGGTGCAAGCCTCAAATTGATCGCTTAATCTCCTCAGGTATTCCACATAAGGTACTAGCCTTTCTTCCTTAATGGGCCATTCGCCTTTTGCTTGGTGGATTACTAAAGATGAATCCCAAACACCTCAGCAGTTTTTGCTCCCAATGCTATCAGGGCTTCCACTATGTGTAGATAAGCTTCCTATTCTGATTCATTATAGGTCACTTTGAAGCCCAGTTTATTGGTTAAGGGAAGTTTCTCGCCATTAGGTGTGATGAGAATGACTCTTACTCTAGCTCCTCTATTATTGGTAGCCTCGTCGAAGTACATTTGCTAACCCTAAACTGTTATGATATTGACACTTTAATTTGGGAATTCATACTCAACCTTGTCTCCCTCCAATGGATGATCGATAAGAAACTTTGCAACTGCCCTTTCTTTGATCGTTTTCCTAGTTACATACTCCAGTTTGAATTCTTACAAGAGCAATAACCACCTTCCTATTTTTTCCAAAAAAGATGGTGCTGACTGGAGGTATCTGAACGAGTTATGCTTAGCCACTGCTTGTATCTTGTAAGAGTGAAAATAATGTCTTAACTTTTTTTAGGCCTATATCCCTACCAGACAGGTCCTTTCCACATCTGTGTACTTGGTCTTGTATGGCAGAAACTTCTTGCTTAGGTAGTACATGGCGAACTCAGATTTGGCATTATCCTCTTGAGAAAACATGGCCCTTACTAAACCTTATTCTACTGCTATGTATATTATTAAAGGTTTTGATGGTCTAGGTGGTTGGAGAATCGGAGGATGTAGCAAGTATGGCTTGATGGTGCCAAAGGCCTTCTGACAATCATCGTTCCATTTAATCGATTGATCCTTTCTCAGAAGCTTGAAAATCAGCTCACATATTGAGGTGAGCCTAGCGATGAACTGGCTAATGTATTGGATTCATCCCAAGAACCCTCAGATCTCATTCTCCTTCCTCATTACTGGCATTTCTTGAATGTCTTTCACCTTATTTAGATCCACCTCTATTCTTTTTTGACTGACTACATGCCTTAGCAATTTGCTAGAGGTCACCCCAAACATGCATTTCTTTGGGTTAAGACAGAGGTTGTACTTGTCGATTCTTTGCAAAAACTTCTCCAAAGCCTCAAAATGTCCTTCCCTTGTAGCTGACTTGATCATCATGTCGTCAACATACACTTCGACTTCTTTGTGGATCAAATCGCTGAGGATCTTGGTAACCCTTCACTGATAAGTGGCCCCCACATTTTTTAGTCCAAATGGCATAACTTTGTACGTATAGGTCCCCCATTCAATAATGAAATCCATCTTCACCCTGTCTATTATCTTATTTAATTTGATTGTATCCTGTGTATCCACTAATAAAACTGTACAGTATGCATTTCGCTGCACTGTTGACTAACAAGTATATGTAGGGGAGCAAAAAATTTGTTGGGTTTCGAAATATTAAAATTAATTTTTTTTTGCAGCAGTAAAGAAACCCACCATGGATCCAAGCAATCTAATTGATTCAATAAAAAGAGAAGTGTAACGATTACCAACCTCTTGAAGCGCAGATAAATCGAATTATAGGTGCGACCTCACACGAAATGGCACCCTTTACCAGTATCCACATGTGAATGCAATGAAGAGAATTGCCTAGGGTGCTAGCTCCCTTCTTGGCGGCTAGGGTTTTTTTTCTCTCTCTTTTTGAGATTACAGAAGAAAAATGATTTTTCTTTTTTTTTTGGCTTCTCTCTTAAGTGGCGGCTACAACTTATTCTTTATGCTTAATTCGGGTTTTATATATACATCACTATATATATATATATATATATATATATATATATATATATATATATATATATATATAGTTGACCTAACCCTACTTAAGAGAGAGAAAACTTTGGGCCCACTTTTCTTATTAAAATAAGAAATACCTTATTTCTTATTTAAAATAAGAATAGTAATAATATTTATCTTAAATATTATTATTATTATTATTATTATTATTATTATTATTATTATTGTTGTTGTTGTTGTTGTTGTTGTTGTTGTTGTTGTTGTTTATTTCAAATGTTAATTTATCACAAAATAAAATTCGAAATGCCCGAATTAACCCTTAGTCCATTCATCACATTCTATGTTTGCAACCCAATAGGTTCATATTATATTGGCAGTGGTCCCCAATCCCATCACGGACGTACAAGTCATAAGCGGCCTCTAACAAGACATTATTACTACCCAAATAATATAAATATCGATAATTCAATTTTAACCTAATAGAACATGTTATAATTCCTTTGTCACACGTATCTTGTTTGAACATAAGTTATGGTCCATGTCAAACTTATATAGTCTAAACATATAATTTCTCGATCACTAAGTAGACTGATAATATGAAATGATATTGATTGCTCTATCAATTCATTTGAGCATGGCCATGCATTTCTCAGTCCTACTTATTGAGGGGCCTAATAGATATCTCTCTCACAAGAAAGGGACAAATTCCTTCTTGATTATTCACTATCCTCTGCATGATTTTCATTATGTCCAATCATAACCTTTATGTTTATTCGATTAAAGATAATGTTTATCATATAGGATACTATAATATTCTCAGGTCAAAGGATCAATAACATAACTATTATAAGATCACTAATGACATTAACCCATGTAGTATTGACCGGTGTCTAGCAAGTGTACTAGATCGGCTAATAATATAGGGAAATAGAATTAAGACCCAAAATATCGAACCCAAGGGAAAACTTGTGCTTGTGTGCTAATTCTATTTTAAAACCAATTTCTGTGTGTAAAGAGAGAAAAGAAATCCCAAATTTTGATGTTTTGAAGAATAAAAAACCAAATCCAAAATAAAACAATTAAAGTAAACAATAATTAAAAAAAACTCTATTGAAAACAAGTAATTTAAATGAGGTAAAAATCAATGATAAAAACAACTTCCACTAAAGGACTATCCACCTTAACCAATATTGATATGACTTAATAAACATAAAACATACAAGTGATTATGGAAAATTCAGTTTAATAAACCCATATAACTTTCTCAAGATTATCACTCTAAGTATTGAACTCCCTTTTTCAGAACAATTCAATACTTAGCAGAAAATTGTGAATTAATCTCCTAGATGTCTATTAAAACCTTTCTCAAGAGCTTTAACTTCCAACTATTCTTGATTACTCCCTTCTTAATCTCAATTTACTCAATTTAACACATAATCATAACTTACTCAGATTATAACATGCATTAATCCAACCAAACTAACTTAAGAACATACAAATCATTAATCAACTTAACTCAATTAATTAAACGATGTTTAGTCACGTTAATAATCAAATTAAGATTGAATAAAGACAAGAATTTGCTTAACAACCAAGAAATAATCAAACTTATAATTAAATTGAAGTACAAACTTAAGTCATAACAATATGAGTCAAGGATTCAAGTATCCTTCAGCAAAAGTTAAAGAAAACTACTCAAAAGACATAGTTAAGACTAAAAACAAAAGCTTGAATAAAAACTGAAAATAAAGGAAGACGTTAAAGTAATCTAAGAACAAATTGAAAAACTAAGGATCGATCTCTATATATCTTTCTTCTGTGTTTTGGGGTTCTATTTATAGGCAAAAACGTGGTAGATTTCTTCCAAAATTGCAGAATCAAGATAGGAAAGGAAGTCTGCTCAAAATAGGAAGTCTGACGAATCCTTCGCGCGATGGGAGAGTAAAATCACGTGGCCACGCATCCTTTTGCATTGAGGAACACGTGGTCACATGTTCCTTTCCTTCCTCACACGTGGCCACGTGTGAGTTTTGCCTTGGGTCACACGTGGTCACGTGTCTTGCTTATTTTCTCCCTTGTTTCTTCACTTCTACTTCACTTGGCTACGTTACTCTTCACTTTACTCTTACACGTGGTCACGTGTAAATTCCTTCAATATCTTCACGTGGTCACGGCTCCATCCTCTGGACTAAGAGCTGCTTTTCTCGCTTAAACTTCCAATATTTATGCTTTTGCCCTAAAACTTTGCACTTTTCACACTTTAAGCCCTTTTCCATCATTTTAGCCCTGAAAATCATGCAAAACATAGAATTAACTCTAAAAATATAAATATTAACAAAATAACTATAATTTAACCCAAATAAAACCAAAATAACTAAATAAAATAACTAAAAACATATTAAAAACTACATATAATTCACACTTATCAAATACCCCATACTTAAACCTTGCTTGCCCTCAAGCAAATTAGAACAACCCTCCTTCAAAACCATCAAACTTGAACAAAGTCTTGCAATTTCAAAACCAAACTTAGCATTTAACAAAAGCACTCAATATAAACTCTAAATAGATTAACTTCAACAAGAGAATATAAACTAGTTTCCTTGAGTGTGTGCAAGACCAAATCATTTCAAGCAATTTTGAAAACCAAAATATCAACACAACTAAGTAATGAAGTATAGAATATATGAATGCATAAGCATACTGTCGGTTTCATGCTTGAAACTCTAGAAACACAATAGGCCTCTCCTTTAGCACCGAAACCCGTAGGTCATCTCCGCTAAACAACTCAAATCAAACTTAAAATCACATAGGTCTTACCAAGGTTGTAA
This sequence comes from Excoecaria agallocha, assembly GCA_037975025.1. Lineage (NCBI taxonomy): Eukaryota > Viridiplantae > Streptophyta > Magnoliopsida > Malpighiales > Euphorbiaceae > Excoecaria > Excoecaria agallocha. The sequence continues at coordinate 27,726,982 of CM075821.1, read as the reverse complement.
TGGGGCTGAGGGTATGTTTATCAAAGAATGGATAGAAGATAGTCGAAATGAATATAGCCACTCTAAGACCAAATAGATTACAAACACCCCAATAACTTAAACAATACAAATTCAGCTCATCCTTGCCTTGATTCCAAACTTTTCTTTATACTCCTTCACCAAGAAGTCAATTTTTTCTATTTTTCCTTGTACTACCCCATACTTATTTTCTTCATATTTACTAATTCTCTTTTTTTTTAATAAAGTAGCACTAATAAGCTAACATCAAGGTAATACAAGGTCTATTTTCATTTGACTTCATCAATAACTTTGAAACTTTCTTACTACACCCAACAAAACTTTATTCTTTTCATGTATCCATTTAGTCCTAAAGTGGCTAATTCCATAGGGTGAGATAAAAGCTTTTTAGGTTATATGGTTAAAATATTA